>OY744554.1:31630370-31632870 GCA_963556195.1 Sepiola atlantica | reverse complement strand
TCTTGATTGCCGATAAGAGTTTATGCTAGCTGTCCAACATTTTCACGTTTCTATAGAAACAAATGTATCCCGGAGACAGCATAATCACTATTTGGATGTCTGGATGAATGACAAAATAGACATGCTGTAAAATAACATTTTTAAAGCAGCTGTTGTATGCACCCCCCCCCACCCCCTTTTAAATCAGATTTTTGTGAAGTTGAATTGAATTACATACTGTATCGTTTGGTTATTAGATTAAAATAGTTTAAGATTGTAACATACTTTAAAAACAGTTAATTTAATAAGTTACGTTTCAACATGAATTGCCAGACAGACAATTTTATTATCGAGATGTATAAATGTGAACATGGCAGCCGTCTTGCTAAAATACCACATGTGGCCAAGGGAGATAACTCTGATTTTATAATTACTACAATGGTCTAACCTTTATCCTCAAGTGGCCTTGAGCCTTGATAAGCAGTGATTCATTAGTACATAAAGAAATGTGTTACACTTTTCACTATTATTTTGCCATGTCCCCCAGAAACCTGGGTACCCCTGCTAATCAAAATGAATAAATTCTTGCACTATCGATAAAGTCAAAACACCCTATTGCAAGTTAAATTTACTTCACACAATAGACACACAATCTCTTTTATATACTGCTTATGTATATGTGACATCAGCCATAAAGTTAATTAATTTGCATATTGTTTTGAAAAGGTGTTACATATTGGTAGTCGTGTTGGAGTAGAAAAGTTTAGGGGTCAAAGAGTAACACCGGGCGGAGGTTATGCAAATCATGTGACTTCTGGTGGGACCCCTCTTATTCTCTTAACCGGCGAGACTCAAACGAGAGAAGATGTGTTTTGCACGTGCTGCCCAAACAGAGACAGCATGCGTGGGGCAACTGATGTAGTAAAAACTATTTATAAGCATCTGACCTCTCTCTCTCTCATGCATGCATGCAAGTTTATGTTCTGCCCTTTGTAATAAACTAATCAAACAAGCGTTGACGTGTTGTTGGGTCCAACTTTAATTACAGCAAGAATTCACCCTTAAATAGTGTTATAAGTTCTTGAGATTTTTATGGTTTTTTTTTGCTAAATGGAAACTCTTTTTGAAAGATATATTTTTTTCAAGATGTTTTTTTTTTTGGGGGGGGGGGGGGGTTCTTGGGTTGGGGGGGGGGCGGTATAGTTTTTTAAATTTTATTGAAAATTTGCCTCTGCTTTACCACACATAAATTATAGTTAATGCATAAATTTAATTAATTTTGAAAAAAAAGAAAAGAAAAGCAGAATTTAATTTAACAGTTCAATATAATAATAGAATTATCTCCCTTACATTAATATAATTTAACCGTAATTGACTCCCCTTTCGGAAATCTTTAATGACTTGAAATTATTTCGGGATGCTTCCTTTGACTTTTTCATTCAGATTGTATTTCTTAATTGAATCCAGATGTTTGATCCTTTGTTGAACATTTTTCACGACCATAACTATTACATCTTCTTTTGGAGTAAATGAGGAAATTAAATGTTTTGGCTCAGCTATTTTCGATTTTATTTCCTCCATGATAACGAAACTCAATTTTCCTGTTTCTACTTTTGATCTAACGATTCTGACGAGAAATATTTTTTTTTTTATGGTAAACTACCCTGGATTTTTTTGTTTATTATGCAGATTTTTTTACAATGATTATAACTTTGATGACTTGGTTTGAGTATAAATTAGTATACGATGATATAATAATAAAAATCTTCAATACATTTATAAGCTCTAATAGCTAAATATTGAGCTTGTCGTTTGCGATTAAAATTAGATTCATTTGTGAATCAACCCGATCTATATAAATTTAATTTACATTATCATACTTTTATTTATATATTTATATATATATATATATATATATATATATATATATATATATATATATGAGGAATAAAAGAAACAATGTTTCAGACAAAAATGTAAAAGTAAAATGGAATAAAGGATAAGCTAATCAACAACTAGCGAAAATAAACTCAAAAACACATTAAAAAGTTCTACCAAAATATTTCGATTGTTAAAATACAATCATCCTTAATCGGTAGCAGAACTTTAATTAAAAACATGTGACTATTTTTTTTTTCCAAATTGCGTTCTTTGTATAAATTAGAAAACTTTTGTTTTTAATTAAAGTTCTGCTACCAACTGATGATGATTGTATTTTAACAATCGAAATATTTTGGTAGAACTTTTCAATATGTGTTTTTAAGTTTATTTTTGCTAGTTGTTGATTATCTTATCCTTTATTCCATTTTTATTTTTACATCTGTAATATATATATATATATATATATATATTACAGAAGATCAGAACAACATCAATACCGTTGGTTTCAAATCCAAATAAACCAACGATACCAACATTGTTCTGATCTTCTGTAATACATATAAAAATAAATATTACGTTCTTGTTCTTTAATTGCTCTTTATAATCGAGCACTCTGCTGAGGTTCTCTCCCACTAACCTT
>OY744554.1:31539685-31630170 GCA_963556195.1 Sepiola atlantica | reverse complement strand
ACCCAAAGGCCAAGACGACACCGATCTATAGGGTGTAGTATCCATCGGAACAGATACTATATTATGATCTTGGCCAAAAGGCGAGATCAATCCTCATCTAAAAAATTTTGAAACCTAAGTAGATTTTATTTAATTTTACTTACATGATAGCATTACGAATATCAGCCATGTTTATTGCTAGTGTATTAGACTACAGCAGCATAAAACAATGGTCACTGTTCTGTTTAGTGTAGAGTAGATCTTCTAGCATTTATCTCTTTTTGCCGGCCCTTCTTTTTTTGGGATTCCTTCTAGCTTGTCACCGGCTAGAAATTCTTCCGGTGCGTTGTCTCAAATCTATTTTGCTGCTTTCTTCCCGACCCTCATAGAGAGCTTTTCTATCTCTTTAAATATCCCAACATTTTAAGCATTGTCGGTAAGAATTATTGCGGTAGTTTTGTTTTACGGCATATCAACCCTTTTTGGGTTATTTAATGCCGAATCTGGTCATTATAGTAAAAGTTTTTATGCTTCAAGTTCTTTATATCTTCAAATGTTTAATCATCGTTTTGGTTTGGTAGTTTTTGTTTTACGGCATATCAACCCTTTTTGGGTTATTTAATGCCGAATCTGGTCATTATAGTAAAAGTTTTTATGCTTCAAGTTCTTTATATCTTCAAATGTTTAATCATCGTTTTTGGTTTGGTAGTTTTGTTTTACGGCATATCAACCCTTTTTGGGTTATTTAATGCCGAATCTGGTCATTATAGTAAAAGTTTTTATGCTTCAAGTTCTTTATATCTTCAAATGTTTAATCATCGTTTTTGGTTTGGTAGTTTTGTTTTACGGCATATCAACCCTTTTTGGGTTATTTAATGCCGAATCTGGTCATTATAGTGAAAGTTTTTATGCTTCAAGTTCTTTATATCTTCAAATGTTTAATCATCGTTTTTGGTTTGGTAGTTTTGTTTTACGGCATATCAACCCTTTTCGGGCCATCTAATGCCGAATCCGGTCATTATAGTAAAAGATTTATGCTTCAAGTTCTAAAAATAAAATAAAAAAAGGGGAGGGAGAAAGGGAGAGGGGCTGTTGTTTTTGTTTTTGGTTTTGTAGAACATAATTAAGTTTTACAAAAAAAAAATAAAAATAAAAACGTCATGTAGGTGAATTTCGTCTCAGGGAGCCACAGGGCAGCCTGATCTGGTATCACCAGAAGAATTATTGCCTTTCTTCTCTCTAAAAATAGACTTAAATAGTGCTAGTATTATTTTTAGTATCATTTCTTTTATCTAAACGAACCTTGTTTACCTTTTACCCACGTGTCAGCCTATATTTCTCGTCGCTGGTAACTCAGCTATTACCTAGCATAATTTGTATTTTTTTTTCCTTTCTAGTATCATCTTTTATGCGCAAAATATCTTCTTTTATGCGCAAAATATCTTCTCTTCTGCAATATCATTTAGATTACAGCTCACTTTAGATTTTAGTAACTCTTTGTGTCTGCCTTGTCTCTATTTTCTATTTACGTGTTTCTGAAGTAATGTTTTTTATTCCTTTTAAGTTTTATCTTTGTCGATGAATAATAAACCTGTGTCTTAAATATACCATGCCTCAGAGTCTTGATTGCCGATAAGAGTTTATGCTAGCTGTCCAACATTTTCACGTTTCTATAGAAACAAACGTACCCCGGAGACAGCATAATCACTATTTGGATGTCTGGATGAATGACAAAATAGACATGCTATAAAATAACATTTTTAAAGCAGCTGTTGTATGCACCCCCCCCCACCCCCCTTTAAATCAGATTTTTGCGAAGTTGAATTGAATTACATACTGTATCGTTTGGTTATTAGATTAAAATAGTTTAAGATTGTAACATACTTTAAAAACAGTTAATTTAATAGTTACGTTTCAACATGAATTGCCACAGACAGACGATGCGTTACTTCACAATTTTATTATCGAGATGTATAAATGTGAACATGGCAGCCGTCTTGCTAAAATACCCCATGTGGCCAAGGGAGATAACTGATTTTATAATTACTACAATGGTCTAACCTTTATCCTCAAGTGGCCTTGAGCCTTGATAAGCAGTGATTCATTAGTACATAAAGAAATGTGTTACACTTTTCACTATTATTTGCCACGTCCCCCAGGAAATCTGGGTACCCCTACTAATCAAAATGAATAAATTCTTGCACTATCGATAAAGTCAAAACACCCTATTGCAAGTTAAATTTACTTCACACAATAGACACACAATCTCTTTTATATACTGCTTATGTATATGTGACATCAGCCGTAAAGTTAATTAATTTGCATATTGTTTTGAAAAGGTGTTACATATTGGTAGTTGTGTTGGAGTAGAAAAGTTTAGGGGTCAAAGAGTAACACCGGGCGGAGGTTATGCAAATCATGTGACTTCTGGTGGGACCCCTCTTATTCTCTTAACAGCGAGACTCAAACGAGAGAAGATGTGTTTTGCACGTGCTGCCCAAACAGAGACAGCATGCGTGGGGCAACTGATGTAGTAAAAACTATTTATAAGCATCTGACCTCTCTCTCTCTCTCATGCATGCAAGTTTATGTTCTGCCCTTTATAATAAACTAATCAAACAAGCGTTGACGTGTTGTTGGGTCCAACTTTAATTACAGCAAGAATTCACCCTTAAATAGTGTTATAAGTTCTTGAGATTTTTATGGGTTTTTTTGCTAAATGGAAACTCTTTTTGAAAGATATATTTTTTTCAAGATGTTTTTTTTTTTGGGGGGGGGGTTCTTGGGTGGGGGGGGGTAATAGTTTTTTAAATTTTATTGAAAATTTGCCTCTGCTTTACCACACATAAATTATAGTTAATGCATAAATTTAATTAATTTTGAAAAAAAAAAAAGAAAGCATTTAATTTAACAGTTCAATATAATAATAGAATTATCTCCCTTGCATTAATATAATTTAACCGTAATTGACTTGCCTCAGTTATCTCCCCTTTCGGAAATCTTTAATGACTTGAAATTATTTCAGGATGCTTCCTTTGACTTTTTCATTCAGATTGTATTTCTTAATTGAATCCCAGATGTTTGATCGTTTGTTGAACATTTTTCACGACCATAACTACTACATCTTCTTTTGAAGTAAATGAGGAAATTAAATGTTTTGGCTCCAGCTATTTTCGGATTTTATTTCCTCCATGATAACGAAACTCAATTTTCCTGTTTCCACTTTTGATCTAACGATTCTGACGAGAAATATTTGTTTTTTTTATGGTAAACTACCCTGGATTTTTTTGTTTACTATGCAGATTTTTTTACAATGATTATAACTTTGATGACTTGGTTTGAGTATAAATTAGTATACGATGATATAATAATAAAAATCTTCAATACATTTATAAGCTCTAATAGCTAAATATTGAGCTTATCGTTTGCGATTAAAATTAGATTCATTTGTGAATCAACCCGATCTATATAAATTTAATTTACATTATCATACTCTTATATATATATATATATATATATATATGAGGAATAAAAGAAACAATGTTTCAGACAAAATGTATAAGTAAAAATGGAATAAAGGATAAGCTTATCAACAACTAGCAAAAATAAATTCAGAAACACATTAAAAAGTTCTACCAAAATATTTCGATTGTAAAAATACAATCATCATCAATCGGTAGCAGAACTTTAATTAAAAACATGTGACTATTTTTTTTTTTTTTCCACATTGCGTTCTTTGTATAAATTTGAAAACTTTCCTGTTTTTAATTAAAGTTCTGCTACCAACTGATGATGGTTGTATTTTAACAATTGAAATATTTTGGTAGAACTATTCAATATGTGTTTTTGAATTTATTTTTGCTAGTTGTTGATTAGCTTATCCGTTATTCCATTTTTACATATATATATATATATATATATATATATATATATTACAGAAGATCAGAACAACATCAATACCGTTGGTTTCAAATCCAAATAAACCAACGATACCAACATTGTTCTGATCTTCTGTAATACATATAAAAATAAATATTACGTTCTTGTTCTTTAATTGCTCTTTATAATCGAGCACTCTGCTGAGGTTCTCTGCCACTAACCTTACATAGATACATACATATATATATATATATATATATATATATACACAAATTATTTATTTAAAAACTATACATTACATATTCCAGTGACATACCATGGTTTCATTGACATGGGTAGACTTTTACTGTTTAGAAAAGGACCTTAAACCCCATTTCAACTCTTCAGCGACTCAGAGAATAAACATAGCTTCCATTTTTTCAAACTGTCCTCTATTCTGTGAGTCGCCAAGGATTTGAAATGGGTTTTAAGGCCCTTTTCTAACCGGTAAAGGTCTATCTGTGTCAATGAAACTATGGTACATCTTTGGAATATGTAATGTATAGTTTTTAAATAATTTGTATTTTAGCTCTCGCATTCTTACAATCAAGTATTTTATTGATTTCTTTTCAACATACTCGAACTATGATCGGCAAGAATTAACATTCTCCTACACTGAAGATTGCATAAGCATAGAACATCGATGTCTGTAGGTAATAATAATAAATATTTATTTAAAATGTTTATATATATATATATGAAAAAAAAAAATCAAAACAAACCAGGGAATAAATTTATTCTGGCCTTCTCAAATCTGGACTTTACATAACAATTTTCACTTTCTTGCTTTCCACATTTTATGGAAATCCTTTTAGAAAAAAAGCCGACAAGCCAAACGGTTCTGGTTTCTCATTTCCAGATGACATAAATGGAGACAGGAGACATGAGAAAGATTTTTATCTTCTTCATCACATCATCGCTAAAGAAAGGAACTCCAAGTGGTTAGATTTTATTGGTCCCCCGATTTATAAAATCGGGAAACCTATGTTTTGAGGCATTTCCGTCCGTCCGGATTTTTCTCCGCAACCATCCATTGAATTTCTCTGAAATTTTGCATGAAGTTGTAACTTTTGTCAGGTTAGAAAGTGACATTCTCCGATTTTTGAAAAAAAAATCTGGTTAGCAACGCCCCCCCCCCCCCCCGGGGGGTCAAAAGGCCCCAAAATTTTTTGCCCCATAACTTTTCATCCATCCATTCAATTTCTCTGAAACTTGGCCAAAATATGGAGGAAATTGTTCCTAATAAAAAATAAGTATCGCTGACCTTGGAAAAAATCTGGTTCGCGCTCCCAGGGGGTCAAAAGGCCCCAAAAATGGCAAAAAATGACTCTTTTCTCCCATAACGTTTGAACCATCCATTCAATTTTTCTGAAACTTGGCCAAAATGTAGAGGCAATTGTTCTGGATATAAAATGAGCATCCTTGACCTCAGAAAAATTCTGGTTCGCGCCCCCAGGGTGTCAAAGGGGGGTAAAAAATGCCCCAAATTGCCCAAATTTATGGCATTTTACACTCGCCACATCGAGTCACATACAGAGGGGGACCACGCATGTGCGACTTGTTTATTTATTTTCTCTCTCTCCAAAATAAACATTGTTGACCATTTTTTATCCATAACACACACACACACACACACACACACTTGTAAATTTCCACCAGACTATTTCATTTTTTCCATAAAAAAACCTTTTCCATCATTTCCTGTATCCACTGACGTCATCTGAAAATGAGAAGCCATAAACATTTGGTCTTTTGGCTTTTTTCTCTTTTTCTGTGCGCAAGATAGACTCCCGTTTTGTTCTAAAAGGATTTCTGGTAAATGTGTGGTGAAGAAGAAGGGAGGGGGGAACTTCTAATTTAAAATTTTTTTAACGTAGTTCACCCCAAACAAGGCAGGCCGCCACTGTAGACGTAAGGGGCTACTCAGAAGAAAGAAAAGGGGAGAAGGTTGGGGGGGGGGGTCAACCTAAACTGGGATCTGCGCAGCGAAATGTCTGTTTACATTAATTTTAAATTTCTGCATGTCAGTACTGACGGGAAAACAGGGGGAAGGGAGGGAGTTCCAGAGGCCAGCAGCACGAGGAAAGAAGCTATTTGAGTAGAAAGCTCTCCGGCATCTGGGGACCTCCACAGTGAATGGATGGGATTTAGTTGATTGTCGAGTTGGTCTAGTGAATTTACGTCGAGGGGGCACTAGAGTAGCCAATTCATCAGAGCATAATCCATTGAAGTATTTGTAAAACAAGCACAAGGATGCTACATTGCGGCGATGGGACAGGGACTGGAGTTTGGTTGACATGGAAACCAGTCCAGATTTGAGAAGGCCGGAAAAGGTTGAAATAAATTTATTCTCTGGTAAATTTTGAGGTTTCTATTCTGTATTCAGAAAATTTGCTCACAGAGTTCTCGATTCGGAAATGTCCTTTAAGATATATTTATATTTTAATATAATTTGCTATTACATAAGAATTTTTGTAAGGATTGAACCTGAAATCAGACTTCAACTTGATAGCATAAATATATGTGTGTGTGAGAAAGAAAGGTATATTTAGAAGATGATAATCTAATACATAAGAATTTTTGTAAGGATTGAACCTGAAATCAGACTTCAATAGCATAAATATATGTGTGTGAGAAAGAAAGGTATATTTAGAAGATGATAATCTAATATATACATTAATATTAAATAATATTTTATATACATTAAATAATCCCAACCCGTGACTTTCCAAATTAAAATTTTTAATTTCTTTTCTTTTTCTCCATTTCATTCTTTCCAAATATGATCTAAGGTTAAGATCGGATTCTAACTCTGCCTGATGAGATCTCAGTTTATAATAGCTGTTGATCGATAACATCGACATGCCAGCGTCGCAGATTTTGTACATGTCTGTGTAAATAAAAATAATCATATATAAAAACTCTATTTGATATTGAGCACTTTTTATAAACCCGGTTGAAATTCTTTGTATTACTACCCTGTGGATGTTTTACCTGGATTATATATATATATATATATATATATATATATATATATATATATATATTTTAAATTCTAATGACCAAGCATTTATCCATATTTTTACTTGCCGAATTAAAAAAAAATTCAATGTAACTCATGACAATTGTTTCGCGCAGAAACGAACAACCAGGAATAAATATATAATTACCAGGATCTTCGTTTATGCAGCTCATCAGAATACCATCAGATCACTTCGGAGAAAAATCGTCAAACAAAAAAAAATTAAAAAACAATGCATTTCCCACAGAAAACATTTCCCTAAAGGAACCAGAAGTTCCATTCATAGACAACCGGTTATTTTGTATCTCTACTTTAGGTTCCTTTTGTGGAAAATACATGAAAAAAGGTTTTTGCTTTTATTTTTGCTTGAGAATTTTTCTCCTAAGTGATCTGATGGTATTCTGATGAGCTGCATAAAAGACAGATCCTAGTAATTATATATTTATTCCTGGTTGTTCGTTTCTGCCCAAAACAATTGTGGAGAGTTACATTGAATTTTTTTTTTTTTTTTTTTTAATTCGGAAAGTAAAAATATGAATAAAGACCTGGTCATTGGAATTTAAAATACCATTATTTATTTATATATGCTCTGTTGTTAAATGTTAACATTCAGCAAGATTTTACATTGAACAGTTTTAGTGAATATTCTTAAAATATATACACATTATATATATATATATATATATATATTTGTGTTATAATGAAATAATTCCAGGAGGAAATCCGGGTATGAGAGCTCAATGTAATAAACAGAGCAAGAATAAAATAAAATGTAGTAACACGAAATTACATAATCATCAATGCAATAATTTATTTCAAGCTTGTGGTATTGTCAAGCATCCAATTCAGATGATTACATTTTTAAAACTCAAAAATGTAATCATCTGAATTGGATGCTTGACAATACCACAAGGTTGAAATAAATTATTGCATTGATGATTATGTAATTTCGTGTTACTACATTTTATTATATATATATATATATATACAAAATTAGTAATACAAATTTTGACATAAAAAAACAATCTAGTAAATGCTTTTCAAACTGAAGTTATCAATCAATAATAATTTTTTACTTTCTTCTTTTCGCTATTCATTCAATAATAAACCGAAATGTCCATTGTTTCTAAAACTCCATACACTCATCCTCACGTCATCAAACAAACGGTATATCAGCACAGTGCATGGGCTGTTTGCTAACTAAGCCATACAAGAGGAGTTTCAGCCTACGATGTTTTAGTTTTGAAACCCCAAATTACTAGCAGCAAGACATTTAGCAAAAACAAATACCTTTTCAGCAAGCGAGGAGTTGACCTGTCAAAGGTAACAAATTGGATCAGTGCAATGAAGTTGGTAAGAAGTATTATGGTGAAGAGAGGTTAGTGCATATATTAACTTGAGGGAATTTTTAAAAAATTTAATTAGAAAAAAAATTTAAATAAAAAAATTTTTGATTAAAAAAAATTTTTAATTCAAAAAACGTTAATTAAAAAAATGTTAATTAAAAAAAATGTTAATAAAAAAAATGTTAATTAAAAAAAATGTTAAATAAAAAAAATGTTAAATAAAAAAATGTTAAATAAAAAAATTTTAAATAAAAAAAATTTTAAATAAAAATATTTTAAATAAAAATATTTTAAATTAAAAAATATTTTAAATTAAAAAAATTTTTTTAAATATTTTTCTTCAAAGTAAAAATAAACTGAAAAGAATAATTAAAAAAATTATTTTAAGAAATTAAATAAATTTAATAAAAAGATTTTTTTAAATTAAAAAGATTTTGAAGAAAATAAAACTATATCTATACAAGTAAACAGATTTTAGTAGCAATCTGGAATTTTGCATATCGGTAACAAGAGCAAATACAACAAACACGTTGACATACTGGTTCTCGTTAGATCACTGAAGTTATATTGAGCCTGGTCAGTACCAGATGGGCGATGATTTAGAAATACTAAGCGCTGTATGTCATCTCTCTGACCAGGATATACATGCGGCTGGGAACTGCATGTGAATTTGATATTCCTTAAAAACTTCCTCTTTTGGTGGAAGCTGGATGCCTGTCCAGAGCAAATACTACAGAAGGTATTATCTAATGAACATAGCTAATTAACAAATGAAAATTACAGTGTATATCTGGAATTTTCTTCTGCGAAAGCAAATATTGGGTTGGATAGAATATATAATCAATGAAATCGATTGGAATTTTTATTTGATGTAAAGAACAGACTGAAAATTTACATAAACGACTGGCTAGTCAAAATTAAATATCGATTTGTCAGAAGCATGGCTATTTAGATCTAACTTTGAAAACCAGACCGACTTAATTTTATATATTAGATATATGGTTCCAAGGTTGTCATAGCCGAAGGTAGCAACGGGGTTAAGCTCCCATTGTCTATAAAATGCTCACACGTCTCAAACAACCTCTGACCACTAGGTCCAGCTCTATGTCTGCTCATGTGGTTTAAATACAAGCCTGGAAGAATTTCTACAACTGGTAGGAGAAGGGGTTAAGTTTACTTGGCCTCTGAAAAGACAGCTCATCTCAGAGAAGAAAAACTGAACTCAAATGTCCTCTGCCTAATGGCCATATCCATTAATATCAAAGGCTTTAGGAGTCAACTCTGAAGAAAATTCTCGATCTGGAGTTCCCATACAGCAACATTATGGCAAATCCTATGATGGCAACGGAACGACATTTGCAGGTAGAGCTAAAAATAGCCAGACTTCTTTGGCTCAAAACCTTTCACTATGGCTCTCTGCAACAGTAATTAAAGTTTTTTGGCACAAAAAGGTCTGGTTATTTTTAGCTGACTAAAACATGTCTGTAAATGTGTAGCCAAATAAAGTTTGTACAAATAAAAAAAATTATACCTAATATATTAAATTATAAAATATAATATTTATAAACTATTTTTTTTAATTACAAAAAATATTTTTAAAATTTCCCTTTAATTATATTTTCTGAAATTTCTTTTTAAAATTAAATTAAAAAAAAAAATGTTAAAACTTTTTAAAATGGAGAAAATTAAAAAAAATTAAAAAATGTTAAAAAAATTAAATGTTAATGTTAAAAAAAAAAAAAAAAAAAAAAAAAAATATATATATATATATATATATATTAAATATAATTTTTATGCATCCCCAGGGCAAAATTTGTGATAAAAAAAAAAAAAATTGTGATAAAAAAATTTTTTATGAAAAATTGTATATAAAAAAAAACAAAAACGTAAAGCAGTAACAATTAAGTGATTAAACTAAAAAGCAGCTACGATTTCTAAATATATAAATCACAAAAATAATATTTTAAGCCTGATGATAACTAGCAGCTAAACATAATGCATGCATATTCAGAGTTCAGGAAAAAAATTAATAAAGGAAAAAATTAATTAAGGAAAAAAAAAAACAAACGCTCCAATCAAATGCAGGTACTTTATGAATTTAGATTATGTATTGTGCCATTTTCGCCTAGGTATCTCATTTCCTCTGCCAAGGAAGTTATGTTTTCGATCAAGTTAGTTGGTTTGTCATATATTAGCATCCATATCGCTGGAGGGAAAGAGAGAGAGAGAGGGAAAGAGAGAGAGAGAGGGAAAGAGAGAGAGAGAGGGAAAGAGAGAGAGGAGGGAAAGAGAGAGAGAGTGGAGAGAGAGAGACAGAGGAGGGAATGAGAGAGAGAGAGAGGAGGGAAAGAGAGAGAAAAAGTGAGAGAGAGAGAAAAAAAAGAGAGAGAGAAAGAAAAAGAGAGAGAGAGAGAAAGAAAAAGAGAGAGAGAAAGAAAAAGAGAGAGAGAAAGAAAAAGAGAGAGAGAAAGAAAAAGAGAGAGAGAGAGAAAGAAAAAGAGAGAGAGAGAGAAAGAAAAAGAGAGAGAGAGAAAGAAAAAGAGAGAGAGAGAAAGAAAAAGAGAGAGAGAGAGAGAGAGAAGAGAGAGAGAGAGAAAAGAGAGAGAGAGAGAGAAAAAAGAGAGAGAGAGAGAAAAAGAGAGAGAGAGAAAAAAGAGAGAGAAAAAAAAAGAGAGGAAAAAAAGAGAGAGAGAGAAAAAAAGAGAGAGAGAGAGAAAAAGAGAGAGAGAGAGAAAAAGAGAGAGAGAGAAAAAAAGAGAGAGAGAGAAAAAAAGAGAGAGAGAGAAAAAAAGAGAGAGAGAGAAAAAGAGAGAGAGAGAGAGAGAAAAAAGAGAGAGAGAGAGAGAAAAGAGAGAGAGAAAAAGAGGAAGAGGAATGAAAAGGCCATCTACTCTCTCGCCTTCTTTGTATTTTTTACTAATTTCAAGAGGTAGACTTTGTTCTCATGCTTCCCAACATCTCATTCTTCCACATCTTTCTAAATCTAACGTCTTAGCCAAAATGAATATTTATTTCCTGTTGCAGAAATTTAACCCAGATGCCTTTTGCTTAATAAATACAAGTTGAAAACTGATTAAACTCAGAGACCAGTTCGTATTTTATGAATATTTCAAACAATAAAAACTGGACATTTTTTTGTAATTGAATAATGAATAACATTTTCTGGCAGATCAGGTGACAAGAAAAAGCTTTTATTTCTGCTTTATTATTTGATAATTGGAGGTTTGGCCGTTTGCATTGTTACAGAATCGTTAAATTTGTTCTATTGTTCTAAATGTGTGTCTGCTCTGATAAAGTCAGCTGCATTGCATTTGGGCAGAAGACGAAAAGAAGGAAAAGAAAGAAAAGAGATAATGAAAAGGAAAACAAAAAGCATCAGAGAAATGAAAAATAAGTGAATGAAAGACTTGGAAAAAAAGATGAGATAAAGATGAAAAATAAACGAAACAGAAAAATTAAAAAGAAAAAAAACAAGAAAAAAACGAAAAAGAAAAACAACGAAAAAAACGAAAGAGAAAAAAAAAAACGAAAAAAACGAAAGAGAAAAAAAAAACGAAAAAAACGAAAGAGAAGAAAAAAACGAAAGAGAAGAAAAAAACGAAAGAGAAGAAAAAAACGAAAGAGAAGAAAAAACGATAGAGAAAGAAAAAAACGAAAAAACGAAAGAGAAAAAAAAAACGAAAGAGAAAAAAAAACGAAAAAAACGAAAGAGAAAAAAAACGAAAAAACGAAAGAGAAAAAAACGAAAGAGAAAAAAAAAACGAAAGAGAAAAAAAGAACGAAAGAGAAACGAAAGAGAAAAAAAAACGAAAGAAAAAAAAAACGAAAGAAAAAAAAAACGAAAGAAAAAAAAAACGAAAGAAAAAAAAAAAACGAAAGCGAAAAAAACGAAATAGAAAGCAAAAATATTACTAACATATTGATATAAATTATTACCTCCGCCAAGGAGGTTATATTTTCAGTCATCGTCGATTTGTCACTATTTGTTTGTATACAGCCTAGCATCCACATCGCTTGACCAATCGTCACCAAACTATCGGTCATGGTCTAACTTAAAACTGATTTAATATTTTAAATATAAAAATCTGATTAAGTCTCTTTACTTGCTGAGCTTCAAGACACCATTCCTGTCAGATCCCTCTTCTAGTTGCAGCATCAAGCTCCCAGAACAACAACAAATTCCGTAATATTTACGTGTAGATTATTAATTGTATATCGCTCTCTATTTGTTTACCCTGGCAATCCATGTACTTCGATTATGTTGGGACATTTACGCACATTTTTCTTTTAATAATTACGTTTGTGATTTTCACTCCCTTCATGTATCATGTTTAATATATTCTTACATTTGCCCATGACAAAATCTGTGTGAGAATTACTGTTTCTTAATTACCTCCTTTTATTTTTTTTCCGATAGCCATGTGTTATCCACAATAAAAATCGCATACAAAATGGAGATCGTGTGGTCGCTACAGAAAGGTAGAAATAGAATATCAAATATTCAAATTATTCAGTGTCTTTCTTTCTAGAAAAAATAACATAACTGCGGTAGTTAAATACTATTTTGTCCATCAAGTTTGTATTATTAATTTTTTTAACATACAGTGTGTGATAGTCTATGAGATACACTTCCCTCATCAGCCGCCTACCATAAGTGGTAACACAGTTTTGTGGCTAAAGTGATATTGCCACTCACGGTGCTCTAGCATGATAGATGGGTAGATGGCTAATTTAACATAAATTACTAATGAACACTTGAAACCATAAAAACAGAAAGTTTAAAGAATATTCAAAATGCAGTTTGATTAGGAAGTTTGAAAATGCAATTTAGCATTAGGATTTGGGTTATAACATAAGTCAACGGACAATGGGCTATTAAAACAAATTAGGTTTCCAAAGTAGGCCTTGCCACTGGACAGTGTATTAAAAAATGCATTTTCATCTTTACTGTTTCATAAATTCCTATTGAAACATTTATTTTGGTCCGTTACTGATAAGGCTCATTAAAACGATCGTTGTTTGAGGTGACATAAACATGAGAAATGCTATCCTATGAGTGCTCATTTTATCCGGCCATTAAATACTTGGCTTGCTTAGAATTTCTCCAGGAGGTAATTGCTCATCAATGGTATCCTGAACACTGTGGGTGTAAACCCGATTCATAATCGCATCATTTGATTTACATTCTGCATTAGGGAAATTACATCATTCACAGTTGAATCCCTTATAAATACATAAACCTTGAAACAGTTACATTTTCTTTGCAATCACATGTAGAAATCTAAGTTGTTTCATTTAAACCAGTCCAAGGAAGGAAATCTTATATTACTCGAACTACTGTTCTCATTTTTGATATTATTCTTAAAACATTTCGGCTGATGTAACCTCCAACCTTCATTGAACTCAGGAATCTGTATGTAATTTTGAATGAAACCTTTTATTTAATTTACAGGGGTAGTTTGTTCTCGTTCCATCAGTCATGACTGGGCTCGGCCTTTTGGCCGAGATCAAAGTGTAGTATCTGTTCCGATGGATACTGCACCTCATAGACCGGTATTGTCTTGACCCTCGGGTCTTGATTTACACATGTCTGTGGGTCTGTCCTGTGCAGTTCTAGGAGGTCCACCCTCCCAGGCTTTGCCTTCTCCCCCTTTGAGAAGAGGTTAGATTATTGCTAATCACCTGAGGCGCCCCTACTGGGGAATGCCAACGGGGCTGCCCAGGTATTTTTTGTAGGCCAGAGTGCTCACCTTCTCGGGCGCTAGCTTTTCAAATCCCACTTTCCCGACCTTGTGTCACATCTTACCGCTGTGGGAGGTAGATAAATAACTTGTATTCTTAATATCGCCCGTACTGAGGATTGAACCTTCAACCTTCAGAAGACTGTCACTTAGAACTGGTTATTACTTAGCACTTTTATCCGTTGCGTGACGATGATATATTAATATATTAACCCTCCCTGTTACAGTCACCCGGCAAACATTCTTTGTTTGTTGTAGTGTTCATTTAAGTTTGTATAATTAATATTTATTCTAACCTGTGCACAATGGAGATGAGGT
This sequence comes from Sepiola atlantica, assembly GCA_963556195.1. NCBI lineage: Eukaryota > Metazoa > Mollusca > Cephalopoda > Sepiida > Sepiolidae > Sepiola > Sepiola atlantica. The sequence goes on along the minus strand of OY744554.1, from coordinate 31,615,846 downwards.
ATGCCAACTGGATGTATTGATTTACTCCTCTCCAGGAGTTAGTCACAAGGCCAGTTTTTATCTTACTCCCACAAGTAAGATGTGACCCAAGGTCGGGTCGGGAAAGTGGGGTTTAAAAATTGCCTGGGCAGCTCCGTCGGCATTCCCCGGTAGAGGCTCCTCAGGCAGTAAGCAATAAACTTACTCCTCCCCAAAGAGGAGAGGCAAAGCCTGGGAAGGTGGACCTCCCAGAACTGCACAGGACAGACCCATTGACCGGCGTAAATCAAGACCCGAAGGCCAAGACAACACCAGTATGGGGTGCAGTATCCATCGGAACAGATACTACACTTTGATCTTAGCCAAAAGGCTTTTTACTCTATCAGAAGTTTTATTACCTTGGAAAATATGGAGGTGATGGTGCAATCGCAAGTGTTAGGAGTGGATGGAGTAAGTTCAGGGAACTTCTGTCATTACTAAGCAGCAGACCAAGGGAAGAGTCTATCAGGCATGTGTTGTGTACGCAGTGAGGGTTAAGAATATGTATTGGACGGAGTGAAATGATATGAGAATAATATGATGGATGTGCAATGCGAGTCTTAAAGACAGGCTTAGATCTGATGACCTCAGAGGAAGATTAAATCTGGACAGTATAGAGAACAGGAGACTTTGTTGGTTTAGTCGCATTGAATAAATGGATGAGAGTGTCTGGGTTAGTGGATGTAGAAGAGTTGAAATAGCAGGATCAGTTCGCAGGGAAAGGCAAAAGGAAAATATGGGAGGAAGTGATATGGATGGATTTGATAGGAAGAGGGATGTGGAAATCTTGTAAGATTCTCTCCAAGATAAAAATTAATGATTTTGATCCTCTGAGATAATTGGATGTTTGGTGTAAGTGAATAGAGGTTGTTTTAATAATTATTTTGCATGGCTGTTGTTAAGCTGAGCCGTTGACCATTTAGAGTATTTAAATTTATTTTTGTAGAGTTTTAAATTGAGAGGCAGTCGAGTCAAATGAGAACAAAGGACTTAGTGGTTGTACGGCATATCAACCCTTTTCGGGTTATTTAGTGCCGAATCCGGTCATTTTGGTAAAGGTTTTTATGTTTCAAATTCTTTATATGTTCAAATATTTATTCATGGTGTTAGGTTGAGTGAAAGGGGGGAAAGGAGGGAGGGGGAACGGGAGATGGGGAAAAGGGGGATGGGGAGAGGAAAGGGGAAAGCGGAGATGGAATGGGGATGGGGAGAAGAAAGGGGAAAGTGGAGATGGGAGAGGAAAGGGGGGAAAATGGGGATGGGGGAGATGAAAGGGGGGAAAATGGGGATGGGGAGATGAAAGGGGGAGGGAGGGAAATTATTGTTTTTTTTGTTTTGGATTTTACAGAACATGATTGAGTTTTGCAAAAAAAAAAACAAAAAAAACAAAACAATAAAAACATCAATCTTGGTGCATTTTGGGCCAGGAAGCCGATATCTTCAAACAGCCTGATCTGGTAGCACCCGGTGAAAGGACTTAAATTTCCAACATTTCATTACATCTTGTAAAATGGAGATTGATAGCTTATTACAGATACCAGAATATACTTTGATAGTTTCATTTCTAACAGTATCTCGATATCCTTTCTTTTCAGAAAAAGAATATATAACTCGGATATACTGAAGCCCTGTCTGTATAACAATACGCTGAGACATTGCATGTTCATACGTACGTTATCACCTTTCACACATATTAAAAAAATGAAATCGTCCAATCAGCAAAGATGGTGATTGGTGATTAATCTGATGTCGCTAAGGTAAAAAATTCCATTTTATCCATTTTAAAATGAATTGTTCCAAAATCAAATTCTTGTCCAGGTCGACTAAAGCAATACATATAAAAAAATTTCAAAAAGTGATATTCGTTTTATTGATTTGAAGAATATTTAGCTAACAATTATTTTTACGGTTAGACAGAGAATATTTATTATTTTAAAAAGAATTAAATTGATAAAATTTTAAATGAATGAATAAAGACGAGACATATTGGTTTGTAGGAGAACAGGGAAGAATGACACTGATTGCTAAGGACACCGGTGGGGTATATCCTCTTTGAACAGAGAGACCTAAACTACTGGAGGAGAGTGAGTGTAGTTTACTTATGTTGGACAGGATTCCACATGGTTGAATATGAAGGAACTCTTAGATTCGAAACCTACCATGTATGATAGTGGTGAGTAACAAGCTCTTTTATTGTATGTCCTTTTATGTTGTTTTGTAAGTTCACTTTACGTTTGTAAAGCAGTACATATAAAAAAATTTCAAAAAGTGATATTTGTTTTATTGATTTGAAGAATATTTAGCTGACAATTATTTTTATGGTAAGACAGAGAATATTTATTATTTTAAAAAGAATTAAATTGCTAAAATTTTGAATAAATAAAAAAGAGTTTTGTTTTATTTAAAGAATATTTAGCTGATAATGAAGAAGAATGATCAATTTTTTTCTTAATAGTATAGAACCTAGCAGATATGTATTATTTCAAAAGGAATATTATTAGTAGCAGAAAATTATACAGATTGATGTAGAAAGCACTGTGGAATTGCTTAGATCTGATGATTAAAGAAATGTGTGCAGAACAGGAGACTTTGTTGGTTTGGTCACATATAAAGAATGGATTGAAAATCCTTTGGTTACTTTATGGAAAGTTTATTTCAACAAGTCCCTATTTACTTGCCTCTACATAAGGTCAAAGTTTATAACTAGGATAAATATGAATTTGTACTTCGTGTTTGTATCAATTTTTATTTATACAATGAAGATGAAAAAAAAAAAAATGTCCATAACAAAAAAAAAAATCTCTATAAGCAAAAAAATAAATCTAGCAATAATTTTCAAAAAAGTATTTTAAAAATAAATAAAAAGCAAATAATTTCTGAAATTTGCTGGGATAGGAAGGAAGTTAAAAAAAAAAAAAAAAAAAAAAAAGACCAAACCCATTGAATATTTTAATTCATGCTCTACAAGAGGTCTGAAGGAGAAAGAAAACATGGGGAGAGGGGGAACACGTACATACAGACATACATATTTGAATTGTGGCAAAAATGATGGTTATATTTTGTAAGAAGAATAATTGAAGGTCAGTTCATTTAGATGGTTGGATACATTTTGGCAGATAAGGTTAGGGTTAGGGTTAGAGGATGTGATAGAAGAAAGGGAGAGAGTGAAGAAAACATTAAGTAGGCAGAGGGTAACTGTAAGGTAGCAGAGGCTGTAATAGGGGGGATGTAAGGGTGGATGGAATGGGGTGGGGGATGAAGATGTGAGAAAAGGGAAGAGAGGATAGAAGGAGGGATGAGGGTGGAGGATTTGAGGGAGAAGAGAAGAGAAGGGAGGATGAGAGGGGGGGGAAAGAAGAGAAAAATGGAGGATGCAAGGGGTGAGAAGGATGGGAGATACAAGAGGGGAAAGATGAGAGGGAGGAAGAGACAAAGAGAGGGAGGATGAGAGGAAGGAAGAGACAAAGAGAGGGAGGATGAGAGGGATGAAGAGACAAAGAGAGGGAGGATGAGAGGGAGGAAGAGACAAAGAGAGGGAGGATGAGAAGGAGGATGAGAGGGAGGAAGAGACAAAGAGAGGGAGGATGAGAGGGAGGAAGAGACAAAGAGAGGGAGGATGAGAGGAAAGAAGAGACAAAGAGAGGGAGGATGAGAAGAAGGAAGAGACAAAGAGAGGGAGGATGAGAGGGAGGATGAGAGGGAGGAAGAGACAAAGAGAGGGAGGATGAGAGGGAGGAAGAGACAAAGAGAGGGAGGATGAGAAGGAGGATGAGAGGGAGGAAGAGACAAAGAGAGGGAGGATGAGAGGGAGGAAGAGACAAAGAGAGGGAGGATGAGAGGAAGGAAGAGACAAAGAGAAGGAGGATGAGAGGAAAGAAGAGACAAAGAGAGGGAGGATGAGAAGAAGGAAGAGACAAAGAGAGGGAGGATGAGAGGGAGGATGAGAGGGAGGAAGAGACAAAGAGAGGGAGGATGAGAGGGAGGAAGAGACAAAGAGAGGGAGGATGAAAAGGAGGATGAGAGGGAGGAAGAGACAAAGAGAGGGAGGATGAGAGGGAGGAAGAGACAAAGAGAGGGAGGATCCGAGGAAGGAAGAGACAAAGAGAGGGAGGATGAGAGGGAGGAAGAGACAAAGAGAGGGAGGATGAGAGGGAGGAAGAGACAAAGAGAGGGAGGATGAGAAGGAGGAAGAGACAAAGAGAGGGAGGATGAGAAGGAGTAAGAGACAAAGAGAGGGAGGATGAGAGGGAGGAAGAGACAAAGAGAGGGAGGATGAGAAGGAGGATGAGAGGGAGGAAGAGACAAAGAGAGGGAGGATGAGAGGGAGGAAGAGACAAAGAGAGGGAGGATCCGAGGAAGAAAGAGACAAAGAGAGGGAGGATGAGAGGGAGGAAGAGACAAAGAGAGGGAGGATGAGAGGGAGGAAGAGACAAAGAGAGGGAGGATGAGAGGGAGGAAGAGACAAAGAGAGGGAGGATGAGAAGGAGGATGAGAGGGAGGAAGAGACAAAGAGAGGGAGGATGAGAGGGAGGAAGAGACAAAGAGAGGGAGGATGAGAGGGAGGAAGAGACAAAGAGAGGGAGGATGAGAGGGAGGAAGAGACAAAGAGAGGGAGGATGAGAGGGAGGAAGAGACACAGAGAGGGAGGATCCGAGGAAGGAAGAGACAAAGAGAGGGAGGATGAGAGGGAGGAAGAGACAAAGAGAGGGAGGATGAGAGGGAGGAAGAGACAAAGAGAGGGAGGAAGAGACAAAGAGAGGGAGGAAGAGACAAAGAGAGGGAGGAAGAGACAAAGAGAGGGAGGATGAGAGGGAGGAAGAGACAAAGAGAGGGAGGATGAGAGGGAGGAAGAGACAAAGAGAGGGAGGATCCGAGAGAGGAAGAGACAAAGGGAGGGAGGATGAGAGGGAGGAAGAGACAAAGAGAGGGAGGATGAGAGGGAGGAAGAGACAAAGAGAGGGAGGATGAGAGGGAGGAAGAGACAAAGAGAGGGAGGATGAGAGGGAGGAAGAGACAAAGAGAGGGAGGATGAGAGGGAGAAAGAGACAAAGAGAGGGAGGATCCGAGGGAGGAAGAGACAAAGAGAGGGAGGATCCGAGAGAGGAAGAGACAAAGAGAGGGAGGATCCGAGGGAGGAAGAGACAAAGAGAGGGAGGATCCGAGGGAGGAAGAGAAGAAAAGGGAGATGGTGGATTCGAGAGAGGAAGAGAAAGGGATGGAGGATTCGAGAGGAAGAGATGAGGGGGGAGGGTTCGAGGGAGGAAGAGATGGGAGGTTCGAGGGAGGAAGAGATGGGGGGGGGTTCTAGGGAGGAAGAGATGGGGTGGTTCGAGGGAGGAAGAGATGGGGTGGTTCGAGGGAGGAAGAGATGGGGTGGTTCGAGGGAGGAAGAGATGGGGTGGTTCGAGGGAGGAAGAGATGGGGTGGTTCGAGGGAGGAAGAGATGGGGTGGTTCGAGGGAGGAAGAAATGGGGTGTTCTGAGGGGAGGAATAGAATGGGGAAGGATTTGAAGGAGGAATAGAAGAGGGGGATCCTGGAAAGGAATAGAAGGGGGGAGGGGGTTGAGGGAAGAATAAAATCACAGTTTCCAAGCTTGGTTGTCTAAGATCTTTCTTGATGATTTGCATCCAAGTTTTCTTGACTTGTCCAACTTTCTTTCGGCTTCCCCCATCAGGATCTCTGCATTTTCTTATCCAAGAGTTGCTCTTCTCAACATTGCCAAACTAACATAGTCGACTGATTGTTTAGTTCTAAAATTCCTGGAAAATTACTAATTATAACCAAAGGTGCCTGAAAAAGGCTGTAGAGTAGAGCAGTTGAAACATTGTTAATGTAACAACCCTGACATGGTTAACTGTAAAAAAATATAATATGGAATTTGATTGGCCCTACCATTTCTTATTCTCTACACACCCTCTCTCACAGACGTGATGTTGCTAGTCTCAGTCTTTTCTATAAATACCTATTATGGTGTGTGTTCTTCAGAATTATGTGATCTATTCCCCGCTTCTTTTGTTCTAGCTCGTTTTACTCGTTGGTCTCCATTAATTCGTTGTTTTGATACCTCATTGTAATACAACTTCCTATTTCAGTAGCATGAAGCCACTTGATGTAAGGAGCTAACAATAACGAAATATGATTATCGCAAAGACAGGAGATGCCTATTGGCCTTAGTCTTGAAAAGGTAGGAGGGAAACAGTCAGCAGAAAGAGAGTTCCACAGGCCTGTGGTTCTTGGAAAGAAGCTACTGGAATAGGAAGCTGTATTACAATGAGGTATCAAAACAGCACATTGATGGACACCACTATACTAACGAGTCAAATGAACTGGAACAAAAGAAGCAGGGAATAGATCACACAATTCTGAAGAGCACATGCCATAATAGTACTTATAGAAAAGACTGAGACTAGCAACATTACGTCTGTAAGAGGGAGTGTAGAGAATAAGAAAGGGTATTGATTTACTCCTCTTCAGGAGTTAGGCACAAGGCCAGTTTTTATCTTACTCCCACAAGTAAGATGTGACCCAAGGTCGGGTTGGGAAAGTGGGGTTTAAAAATTGCCTGGGCAGCCCCGTCGACATTCCACGGTAAGCAGTAAGCAATAAACTTATTCCTCCCCAAAGAGGGGAGGCAAAGCCTGGGAGGGTGGACCTCCTAGAACTGCACAGGACAGACCCATAGACCGGCGTAAATCAAGCCCCGAAAGCCAAGACAATACCAGTCTATGGGGTGCAGTATCCATCGGAACAGATACTACACTTTGATCTTAGCCAAAAGAAGAAAGGGTAGAGCCAATCAAGTTACAGATACGTTTCTGCACCTTATCAAGAACTTTAAATGGGACAGCGATTCACAAGCCTAAATATGACAATAGTACTTCATATAAGGTCTGATAGTAGATTTGTAGAGATAGAGAATAGCCTCAGGTGTGAAAAAGTGTTTGGAGCGATAGAGAGAACCGACTTTACGAGAAGCAGAAAGAGCAATGGATCTTTTACTATCTGGATTGCAAAATGATATTGTAAGCTTCAATTAAATCACCTCATTCTCTCGTATTTGGGGAGGAAAATTTGATACCTTTTGTCGATGGTGGATTAGGATTCAGAAAATGTTTAGATCAATCGACACGCCACAATCGTATGTATGTATGCATGTACATACACACACACACACACATATATATACACAATTTCTACTTATAACACACTTTGCAAACTCATACGCATGCATCCAAAGATCAATTTTTCAAAATTGAAACATACTCAAAAAAAATTAAATAAATAAAAATCAAGTTTAAATATAAATATCGATATCATGGCTATCAAATTGCTCGTACAGTTTATTATAAGATTTGAATAAAAGACGCAAGATTTTGGGTTTTTTGTGTAAAATACTTACATTTGTTTCCGGCGCCCTGTGTAAAAACTGGCTCCAAGGATCCGGCATATTTTGATCATTCTTCAGTGTCTCTGCTGTCTGTACAGAACGTGAATTTATTTGAAGTAAATGACATAGATGAGCGCCAAATGTTGTCTTCATGTTCTGGTAGACAGTTTCAGCTCTAAAACAACAACAATAAAAGACATGGAAACATGAATAGTAATTTATATAATAGAAATAAACGTATGTGTGTCCGGCTTGCTACGTATGCAAATTTAATTTCATGGCCAAAGGCTTAACCTTAAAAATAACTGATAATAAAAAAGGATATAAAGAATAATCATGTATGCAAATTAAATTTGTATTAGGTTAATCTTGGCCTTCGTTGCCCCCATCGGCTACCCTGCCCTTTCCTTCGTCGCCCCCATAGGCTACCCTGCCCTTCCTTCGTCGCCCCCATCGGCTAGCCTGCCCTTTCCTTCGTCGCCCCCATCGGCTAGCCTGTCCTTTGTTGCCCCATCGGCTAGCCTGTCCTTTGTTGCCCCATCGGCTTGCCTGCCCTTTGTTGCCCCATCGGCTAGCCTGCCCTTTGTTGCCCCATCGGCTAGCCTGCCCTTTGTCGCTCCCATCGGCTAGCCTGTCCTTTGTTGCCCCATCGGCTAGCCTGCCCTTTGTTGCCCCATCGGCTTGCCTGCCCTTTGTTGCCCCATCGGCTTGCCTGTCCTTTGTTGCCCCATCGGCTTGCCTGTCCTTTGTTGCCCCATCGGCTAGCCTGCCCTTGGTTGCCCCATCGGCTAGCCTGCCCTTGGTTGCCCCATCGGCTAGCCTGCCCTTTGTCGCTCCCATCGGCTAGCCTGTCCTTTGTCGCTCCCATCGGCTAGCCTGTCCTTCGTCAACTCATCGGCTAGCCTGTCCTTCGTCAACTCATCGGCTAGCCTGCCCTTCGTCAACTCATCGGCTAGCCTGCCCTTCGTCAACTCATCGGCTAGCCTGCCCTTCGTCAACTCATCGGCTAGCCTGCCCTTTGTCGCTCCCATCGGCTAGCCTGTCCTTCGTCAACTCATCGGCTAGCCTGCCCTTCGTCAACTCATCGGCTAGCCTGTCCTCTCTTTTTTTCTTATTTCAAGTAGTGAACAGAAATTAAATTTCATAGTGATAGCAAACAGGTGCAGTCAGTTCATTAAAAATAGGTTTGCTTTATTGTAAAAAGGTGTTATTAACAGTTATCACATGGCAAAATCTTTTATTCATGGAGAAAATAAAAAATCTTAAGTCGGTAATAATGACTAATCTGAATTGAAAATCATTGAAATCAATGATTGTGGCTTGACGTATTTTAATGAACTTACACAATCGTAGACTTCAGTAGGTAACAACGAAAGTAGCATCGTAATAATATTTGGTTTAAGGTCAGTTTTACATACTGTCATGCATTGTATGACTTTCAGAAACCTATCTCTACCCAAGTCTTTATTGGTCCCCCGATTTATAAAATCGGGGGACCTATGTTTTGAGGCATGTCCGTCCGTCCAGATTTTTCTTCGCAACCATTCATTGAATTTTTGAAATTTTGTATGAAGTTGTAACTTTTGTCAGGTTAGAAAGTGACATTCTCCAATTTTTGAAAAAAATCTGGTTAGCCTCCCAGGGGGTCAAAAGGCCCCGAAATGGAAAAAAATGACATTTTTTGCCCCATAACTTTTCATCAATCCATTCAATTTCTCTGAAACTTGGCCAAAATGTGGAGGCAATTGTTCCTAATAGAAAATAAGTATCGCTGACCTTGGAAAAAATTTGGTTCGTGCCCCCAGGGGGTCAAAAGCCCCCAAAATAGCAAAAAATGACCCTTTTCTCCTATAACGTTTGATCTATCAATTCAATTTTTCTGAAACTTGGTCAAAATGTGGAGGCAATTGTTCTGGATAAAAAATGAGCATCCTTGACCTCAGAAAAATTCTGGTTCGCGCCCCCAGGGGGTCAGAGGGGGGTCAAAAATGCCCCAAATTGCCCAAATTTATTGCATTTTACACTCGCCACATCAGGTCACATACAGAGGGGGACCACGCACACGCGGCTTGTTTATCCCTCTTTCTCTCAAGTCCATTTTTATCACTTCCGCCCATGTTTTCCTTGGCCTTCCCCCTGCGAACTAGATCTTCTACATTAACTCTTCTTCATCTACCAACCCAATAATTCTTATCCATTCTTTCAACGTGGCCATACAACAGAAAAAGGACATTTTATTAATTAACTATTTGTTGTTGCTAAATAAATTTTATATGTTTGTTCTTATTCAATACACAGATAAATTTACCTTCCTCCCCATAAGGTCAAATTAAGACAAGGTCGTTCTTTTATATACGAGTATTCAGCTTTCTAAAAAGGGGCCTCTGGATGGGAACAAAAATAAAAATTTCCTCTATAAAGAAGGATGTCTCCTCGTCTGACAGAGGACATATATAAACTTTGACGGGATTTTATTTTTAACCTGATTAGGTCGATGTTGACAGCTGTTGCAATAGTTTGAAATGGCATAAAGCTACAAAAATATACATATATAAGTAATGTAGAATATAAACAACAGTATGTATAAATGTAGTATTTTTATAATTTCAAAGATTTTTTTTTTTTTTTTTTATCCTATAGATGGGGAATTCTTTTGCCAGAAAATTAAATATAAATAGTACATTTGTAGTAGAGGAGACAGGAGTAGCTACGTGAAAGGCTTCCCCATCAGGACTCGCTAAATGTTGAGGTATTTTTTCTACTTTTAACGTTGAGCTGAACAATTTTTGTTCTACTTTTAACGTTGAGCTGAACATTTTTTGTTCTACTTTTAACGTTGAGCTGAACAATTTTTTTCTACTTTTAACGTTGAGCTGAACATTTCTTTACTACTTTTAACGTTGAGCTGAACATTTTTTTCTACTTTTAACGTTTAGCTGAACATTTTTCTACTTTTAACGTTGAGCTGAACATTTTTTTACTACTTTTAACGTTGAGCTGAACATTTTTTTTCTACTTTTAACGTTGAGCCGAACATTTTTTTTCTACTTTTAACATTGAGCCGAACATTTTTTTTCTACTTTTAACGTTGAGCTGAACATTTTTTCTACTTTTAACGTTGAGATGAACATTTTTTTCTACTTTTAACGTTGAGCTGAACATTTTTTTTCTACTTTTAACATTGAGCTGAACATTTTTTTCTACTTCTAACATTGAGCTGAACATTTTTTTTCTACTTTTAACGTTGAACTGAACATTTTTTTTCTACTTTTAACGTTGAGCTGAACATTTTTTTTCTACTTTTAACGTTGAGCTGAACATTTTTTTACATGTGAAGGCGCATTTTGCACATTTTTTTTGTTATTCTTATGCAATAATGCATGTAGTGACCTTTTTCATGAACAAAACCTATCCAACAAGTTAGACTGAGCACATAAGTATTTGAAGTTAATCAGGACTTAAGTAACAAAGCAAGTATTTATTTATATGTTTTCATTCAGCTATAAACCTGTCGGATATTTAATAAAAACTGGAATGGTCAACATACAAATATAAAAGGGTTTATAACTAAGTGAACAATGGAATAGTTACAAGTTGAGTAATTGGTTTGTAATGTATACGGGGAACGGTCTGACTGTTCATATTACAATCGTATGCCTTGAGACTAACATCATTATCATTGGTATGCTACTCGGGATAGTTCATTATATAAGGAAGGGGATGTCAGTACTTTCTCTACAATATATATGATTATACGGGTGGTTTATATATTTATTTCGGTATTCCATGGACGATTATATTAAGATAGATATCAGGAATATCTTTTGGTGGAAATCAGATTATAATGAAATCAAGCTAGTACAATAATTTACAAAAAGCTTGAAATTTTCAAAACTCAGGTGTACACACACTTATATATATATATATATATATATATATATATATATATATATAATAAATGGCGTATTAGTGGGTTCCCCCACGTGTGAGTTTGCTCTTTTCTTCGTTTTTAGTTTGGTTTCACCCAAAAATGAACCACTGTATAGTGTAGGTTTTTTCAAGACACTTTAATCCAAAAACTTTTTACTCTTTGTGAATTTTTCTGATTATTTTGTAATGTTGCAGAGACGATATTAACATAAAAATGTTGTTTGGCACAAGACTAATGAAACGGACCGTAAAAAATATATCTCACAGAAATGTTATGTTTTTTGGAAATGTGAAAAAATAAAAAGAATAAAATATAAACATGCTTATTGGAATATAATATGATCCTGACATATATATATATATAGTAATCCAGGTAGGGTGAGTTTCTTCCTGGAATTCAAAGACCAGGTTGGATCATAAAAATATTCTCTGCCTGATGAGACCTCAGCTCTTGAGAGCTGTAGATCGATAACATCGACATGCCAGTGTAGCAGACCTTGTACATGTTTGAATAAAAGCATTCACTATATATATATATATATATATATATATATATATACAAATATTTATAATTATTTGTCGCCCCCAAATCTAGGCTGGGCACTGTAGTGAGTAGTATTAACACGGCCGTCATTGTAGCTTTAATGCACGTTCCTTCAGCAGTCGAATACTCTCTTAACGGCTGCCTTTAATAGGTTTAATCTCTCGCTGATATATCGGGTTGTTTATAGTGGGCGCGTGGGCTAAAGCGTTGGAATTTGAGTTAAAAAAATATGACTCGTGTTCCGAGGTTCGAGTCCTGCGACCGGTATGAATAATCATCTCTACACTGACGATTCCCGTAAGGATGAAACGTATACGTATGTAGATAAAAACAAATATTTATATATATAAAATATGAGACTAAAAGTATACTTTTAGAGAATTGAACCTTAGTGAAATGATTTAAGCTCATTTATCTATATATTATATATTGTGTGTATTTAGGCAGCATATTTTCATTTAGGCAAACATTATTAAATAACACAGAGTAATTTGCTTAAGACTTTTTTTATTTTTTAAATTTTTTTCAATTTTCTGAATTTACTCGCAAAAAGGGAAAGAAAATGGAACAAGAAACTCATGAAACTTACATACAGCAATTAGACCGAAACACTAAATGGACCATTCGGAAAATTGAAAAAATAAAAAAAGTCTTACCAAGCAAAAACACTCCGTGTTATTTAATAATGTTTGCCTAAATATATATATATATATATATATATATATATATATATATTTTTGTAGGTACAAAGTTTTAAACAGTCAACTAATGTTAGACGCACTGCCATTATTATCTATAGTGAGGATTTTTTTTTTATGATTTATATTATAGGAGAGGAATAAAGAACCACGAGAAGGGGAACAAAGATGAATCACTGCATGATATGAATCATTAAAAAAAAATCCTCACTATAGATAATAATGGCAGTGCGTCTAACATTATTTGACTGTATATATATATATATATATATGTGTGTGTGTGTAATCCTCCATCCAACATTTATACAAACATGAAAATAACTATCTCGCTAGACATGTGAATTACTTACTCTTTCTACTCCTGTGTCTGTATACATCCCTCTTACTGAGTCTTTTAATTCTACCTTGCTTGTCTATCTATATGAATGTATTTATCTGCGTGCAGATGACTGGCTGCTAGTGCTGGATGCCGAGCATGACAATATTTTGTCTATGTACATACAAAAATAATATTGATATATAGATGGTAGCGGTTGTGCATATAAATATATAGATATACACAGACATGAAAGAAGTAAATAGACACCCTACAAAATTAATTCATATATGTTTAGAGTTTCTGTTTCCTTTGTCAACAGCCAGGACTCGGAGCCGTACAAAGCAGCAGTAAAAGTTTGAAGCATCGATATTTTATACGAATTGACATTTATTGTTTCGTTTGGTTGTTTTGTTTTACGGCATATCAACCTTTTTCAGGTTATTTAATACCCTATCCAGGCATTTTGGTAAAAAATGTTATGCTTTGAATTCTAAATATCTTCAAATATTTATTCATGGTGTTTTGTTTGGTTATTTTGTTTTACGGCATATCAACCCTTTTCAGGTTATTTAACGCCGAATTCAGTCATTTTGGTAAAAGTTTTTATGCTTCAAGTTCTTTATACGTTCAAGTATTTATTCATGTTGTTTTGTTGGGTTGTTTTATAGAGAAATGTTTTTTTTTTGTTTTTGGCTTTGCAGAACATGAGTTTTTCAAAGAGAAAGTAAAAACCAATAACATCAACGTTTGTTGTATTTTTTGTCAGGAAACCAGTATCTTCTGACAGCCTGATCTGGTAGCACCAGCAAACATTTATTATATTTCAGATATCAATACACCTATGATATCACTAAGTATGGCACAAGGCCAAAGAAGCAGTAGTATTCTCAGTGTTTCAGAGGTGCTATATTATAGATCACTCTGAAGATGAAGTTAATCAGCATCAAATCGCTGCAACCCTCGGGATTCCACTTTCCACAGAGTTATTGTCCAATTAATCAGAGAGGGAAAATAATATTATCTCACCTAGGTCTATCAGGACAGCAACTTTCATTATTAATGATAATAAGGGAATCTATTTACTTTTGTCGTGTCTGTGTACATTGCAATCGAAAGAAAAGAGAAGAATGTGGGGTTACGATACTTACTTTGTTTGTTCTCCTTCCACAACATCATGTAAGAGCACGTAATACTTGAGAATGTTCGGACAGAACCATTTGGGCAACTTGTTCGGAAATTGGTTGTGTTGCTGGCTCTGTTGCTGTGATAACGTATTGAATACTCCCAGGGGGTCCGTGTGGCCAGAAGAAACAACAAACATGCCTTGGGTTAAAAGTTAAGGAGAATCTTTAAAATACGACAGTGAAAAAGGGGTTTGAAAGTCTACCAGAGAAGCGTTTTCACTCTGACTTTAATGGGACTGTTAAAGATAAATTTCACAGAATTAAATGAAAATAATAGGCTCACCCTTCCCTTCTTTCTCCTTCTTCTCTTCACAACATCAAGTTCAGATTAAATCAAATCCCGACCCCCAAAATGTGAATTATATTCTTTCTTTTATTCACTTAAAACCTGACCCCCAAAATGCGAATTATATTCTTTCTTTTATTCACTTAAATCCTGACCCCCAAAATGCGAATTATATTCTTTCTTTTATTCACTTAAATCCTGACCCCCAAAATGAGAATTATATTCTTTCTTTTATTCACTTAAATTCTGACCCCCAAAATGCGAATTATATTCTTTCTTTTATTCACTTAAATCCTGACCCCCAAAATGCAAATTATATTCTTTCTTTTATTCACTTAAATCCTGACCCCCAAAATGCAAATTATATTCTTTCTTTTATTCACTTAAATCCTGACCCCCAAAATGCGAATTATATTTTCTTTTAATCACTTAAATCCTGACCCCCAAAATGCGAATTATATTCTTTCTTTTATTCACTTAAATCCTGACCCCCAAAATGCGAATTATATTCTTTCTTTTATTCACTCAAACCAACTTGATTTGCGTAACTACATATCCAGACTCGTGGTCCCGGATGTTAAAATAAAGACACCACAAAATCGTCTCTGCTAACGCTGGTATTCGTAATCAATAGGGCAGTGTTTGAATTCTCACCTGTAAACTATGATTTAAACATTTTTCTAATCTTCAAATTGCAGAACCAGGCAAAGATGGGCCATTTTATAGCAGAGATGAGGCAAGTCTGAAACACTTCCATCGCTCGATCCTAATTACAAATCATCACGTCTGCCACAGACAGAATATAGCGTTTCCATAGTTTGCATTGGTATATCTGTTTAACAATCAACGAAACCTCGGTAAAAATCTTTAGCAATCAACACCATCTCAATAAAATTATTAGCAATCACTGAATTTCTAAACATACATAGCCTAATTGTCAATTTGCAAAAAGTAAACATTCATCTCTTTTCAAATTAATCGGCTAGCATGCTGAACATTTTTTTTTTCTACTTTCAACGTTGAGCTGAACATTTTTTTTTCTACTTTCAACGTTGAGCTGAACTTGTTTTTTCTCTACTTTCAACGTTGAGCTGAACATTTTTTTCTCTACTTTTACCGTTGAGCTGAACATTTTTTACTCTACTTTTACCGTTGAGCTGAACATGTTTTTTCTCTACTTTCAACGTTGAGCTGAACATTTTTTTTTCTACTTTCAATGTTGAGCCGAACATTTTTTTTTTTACTTTTAATGTTGAGCCGAACATTTTTTTTTTCTACTTTTAACGTTGAGCTGAACATTTTTATTCTTTACTCTTAACGTTGAATTGAACATTTTTTTCTACTTTCAATGTTGAGCCGAACATTTTTTTTTTTTTTACTTTTAATGTTGAGCTGAACATTTTTTTACACTTTTAACATTCAGCTGAACATTTTTTTTCTATTTTTAATGTTCAGCTGAATATTTTTTTCTACTTTTAACGTTGAGCTGACAGTTGAAAGTATGCATTCTGGCATACATTGCAAGCAAATTAAACTTTTAATTATCAAAAGTAAGTATTCCAAACAGAAATTTTATTTTCATTATATCTAAAAACTTAAATTTGCAAAACAAACAATGGTAGCAAATTCATTTCCATCAAATTATGACCGTTCAAATTTTGTTGGAAATTAGAAAATTTACCGTCTTGGTGTGCTACTCATCAAATTGGAAGCCAATTTTCACAGTCTATAACGATTACTGTGATCTACCCTATTGCGTCACTACATGGACTCTTCCCGACACTATAAATAGTGATAATGGTGGCAAAGAGTCACAACCATCTTGAAATTATTCAATCTGTGTTTGTCTCAATCGTGTTTCCCTTCTTGTTGGAAAGAGTCCTCTGTAGTTCCAGCTTTAAAAATGCTGGTGATCGGTCTCACTCAACTAAGTATCATTCTGTTAGTCTCATCTCTATTATTAGCAATATTTTTTAAAGATTGGTCAACATAAAGCTTGTTCATTTTTTGGAAAGTTTGGGCCTTTTTAGGGATGTTCAGTATGGCTTTCATGGTTTTGTTCAACTACTGACCTTTTAACTGTTGTAACTGAGAGGATCTGTCGGTTTATTGATAATTCAGGAGAGGGTAGGACCATTGCGCTTGACATTTCAAAAACAGTCTGGTCTTCTACACAAACTTCAGGGTCATGGTATTAGTGGTAAGGTTCTTGACGTTATTCGGTCTTTTCTTTCTGATTGAAGCTTGGTAGTAACTCTGGATGGATAGTGTCTCCTCATCCTCTATCAATGCTGGTGTTCCTCAGGGCTCTATTCTAGGCCCAACACGGTTCCAATGATCTTCCAGAGAATATTATTCAGAAGATACCACTCTATTCTGGTGTTGCTTTTCCCTTCCATTTTTCCTGGGATCGACGGGAATATTCAGCTGATCTAGAAGTTTCCATCTTTACCTAGCTTTATAGCTAGTACGAAGAAAAATATGTGCAAAATTTTTTTCAGAAAACATACATTAATTAGCATTTGCATGAGAGAGTAAGTAACTATGATGAATGTATTTACGTATTGTTTTTATTGGCAAAAAACATTAGAAATTATGTTTTTAAGTAAAATTAATTCACTTTGAACTAATGTTGAACAAACTTTATGTCTACCTTTTATGGATTATCAAAATAAAAAGGTCACTTAGTTTTAAAAAATATATTTATGTAATGTTTTGTTTTTTTTTTACATTTTATTATGTTATGTTAATTTAAATTCATAAAACATATCCAGTTTTAAAAAATCCTTTAGACTTATGATAGATTCGAACTCCGGTATTGAAAATCATAAAAACTACTGCCTTAGTAATGAGTACTCTGCCTAGTCCTTTTTTGTGTACGAAGATATATATATATATATATATATAGAAAAGAGGGTAGTGCCATATTAGTGCAGTTCCAACGAGAGAAAAGTATATATGTAAAGGAGTAAGGCTACCAACATTTGTAGAATGTTTTTTTCAACATTTATTTATTATTTTGTTGTTTTTTTCAACATTTATTTATTGTTTTACCATTTTATGATTTTATATATAACGCCGTTATATATAAAATCATAAAATGGTAAAACAATAAATAAATGTTGAAAAAAACAACAAAATAATAAATAAATGTTGAAAAAAACATTCTACAAATGTTGGTAGCCTTACTCCTTTATATATATATATATATATGCCTTATGTGAGATTCGAACTCGAGTATTGAAATCATAAAAACTACTGCCTTAGTAATGTGTATTCTGCCTATTCCTTGTTTTGTCAACCAATGACATGTTTCTATTTGTATACAAACAGACAACCCCCCCCCCTAAAAAAAAAAAAACAACGTTTTAATAGTATATAGATTAATTGATGATAACACAGCATTGTCAATTTATTTGGATAAAAGCTGGGTTTTTTTTCAGATAGCCACATAAATCACTACGGTCTCATGCCAGAATCGTACACCTATCGCTTCTGGACAGGACACACATTAACAAAGATAATCACGGACCTCATCTGATGCCATCATAAGGCATAATCACGTTGACACACAGGTTCTCGTTAGATCATAAAAGTTAAGCAACGTTGAGCCTGGTCAGTATCAGATGGGTGACCATTTGGGAATACCAGGTGCTGGTTGTAGGCGGATGTTGACATCCCCTGTAAGAACATCAGAAGTCCTAACATCGCCATCTCCTCTGACTGGGACATAAATGCGACTTGAGACTGCTTGTTGATTTAATATTCCCTAAAAACTTCCTCCTCCAGAGGAAGCTGGCTCAACCTTCCTCGGGTGAATGCCACTTTGTTTTGTTTCATCTGATGCCATGACGACAACTCACTCAACCACATGTGGCGTCATGACAATGCTCACATAACTACAAACTGAATAAAACCTTATCAAAACGGTCATATCATCTCCCATTTTTATTATATTCCCCATGAACTTATCGATATTATTATGTAGACATTAAAATGTAAACCCCAACATGTAAACCTGCACACATGTAGAAATCAACATGCAAACCTGCACACATGTAGACATCAAAATGTAAACATGTAGACATTAAAATGTAAACATGCATCCAAACGTATGTTTAGCAATAGTGCATGGATGCACGTGGCAAGCTATCGGACCTGTGATAAGACAAATTTTTGGCTTGTGATTTGACCATCCTAAAAATTGGTTAACCGTTTTGAAAAGAAAGTAATCGCTTCACCAAAATGAAGTCGCATGGCGGAGGGTGGACTCTTGAGATTCTGGAGAATTTATGCCCACTTCAGTTAATGGACCTCCTTAAGAGACAGTTTTTATGTCCGAAGATTAACAGCTGATGATTTTCAAGTGGACTCACTGGGTGGTCAAACAGGGTTGACAACTGATGATTATATATTTTAAGCAGGAAAAGGAATCTGCGGAGATTTGGTGTTTGAGCTGGCGACTCGGCTGTTGGCTCTGCTCGTCGGAATGCAATTTTATCGGTCTCACGGGAGTAGGTACTTCAAGCTGACAAGCGTGTTAATGTTTTTCTGAGTCTCATTACAAGTTTGTTGTTTGGTCAAGAAACAAAAAAAGTTGAAATAGAGATGAATTTCCCAACCTTGGGGAGCCATGTCCCCCTCCCCCCCCCCCCACCCATGTGTGTGTGGAGAGAGGAAAGCACAGAAAACTTTTCCTACACAATCAATTTCAACTAAGATAAAAGTAAAAATTAAGACAAAGACACAGAGTGCGTATGTGGGGGGGGGGGGGATAGGAAGTCATTATTCGATGAAACAAAAGTCATCCAACTCCCTTACCTTCCACCATAAATTGCTTGAAGTCTTAGCCTTATTGGTAAAATTAACATTTTCAGTTTTCAGAGAGAACTGTCATAAGAGGTCAAATCAGCTTTCTCTTAAAAAAAAAAAAAAAAAAAAAAAGTAGATTTTATTCAAAAAGCTACGCTCACATCTATAAGAGGCTCTAGCGGTTTAAGCAGAAATCCGCCTTTTTTTGGATCATAAAAAAAAGCGGAGAACTCAGATCCCCGATTTTAACTTCTCAAAATAAAACATTTTTACTCGTTACAAACTTGAATTGTGATTTTGTTTAGAAGGAGAATCCTTGGTGCTTCTGCTGTTTCACGATGACATTAAAATATTTAAAGAAATGTATAAACTTTGTTATGTACTTACGTGTTAGCTGAAAATAAGATTG
Source organism: Sepiola atlantica (assembly GCA_963556195.1). NCBI lineage: Eukaryota > Metazoa > Mollusca > Cephalopoda > Sepiida > Sepiolidae > Sepiola > Sepiola atlantica. The sequence continues at coordinate 31,596,258 of OY744554.1, read as the reverse complement.
TACAGAAAAAAAATTACGCATATTCATCCAGTATTTATTAAATTATAAGAAAAACAAGAAGAAAAAAACGATTTTACGTATTGTTAGACATTTTGTAACAAGGGAGATAACCAAATTTTTTTTATCATCAATTTAGCAGAAAACCAAAAATCCCAAAAATACGAGTTATCTCCCTTGTCGACCCAGGATAAAATCGGGTGAATGAAAGATACAAGATGGCGACTACCGATAAAAATCGTTTTATATTTTGAATTTAATAAATACTAGATGAATTTGCGTAATTTTAGGTGTACAGTTTTCTATTAAGTTACCACGTAAGTACATAACAAAGTTTATACATTTCTTTAGCTATTTTTTTTAATACATGTCATGGTGAAACAGCAGAAGCACCTGATCCTTTTATTACAACAGTTAGGAGTCGTTTGAGATGGGCTGGTCACGTTGTAAGGATGAGCGATCAGTCCTATCCAATATCCAAAAATATTCTACTCTGAGCTAAATGTGGGAGCTAGGAGGGTTGGAGGACAGAAGAAACGGTACAGGGACTGTTTGAAGGAGGACATGAGGAGATGCGGGATTGATCCCACAACACGGGAAGCGAGAGCACTCGAAAGAACAGAGTGGAGGAATGAAGTGGGAGGTGGTGTGGATAGGTTTGAGGGTGAACGGCGGCGTCATGCCAAAGACCTGAGAACAGCAAGAATAGTACACCGCGAAAACCAACCACGTGCACAATTACCAAACAATAACGCATGCCCGAAATGTGACAGAATATGTGGATCGCGCATTGGACTGTTTTCTCACATGAGAACCCACAATTGAAGCCCTGGAAACCCGCATACTTGATTCGAGTGACGGCCATGATGATGACCCAAACCGCATAATTTACATGACGGTGAAATTGAGTGATCTGAATTCGGATGAAGACGACCAGTGCGGCTAATGCTCACAATGATAAGTTAACAAAAAGAGAAAAAGAAAACCAATCCTTTGCGATTGCACGCAAGTAAAAGGATACATGCTAGACAGTGGTTGAGAAATTCATGATCTGATGGTGGCAGCAAGTGCAGAAAACATTCTCTGTAGGCTTCAAACCATGGTGTAGTGGCTGAAAAATGAAATAATAATCATCAACAAATAGTTTCAATACATACAAGGTGCGTAAGGTTCATAAATACACATGTTAGTTTAATCATAATAGGAATATTATTTGACTATATGTCTTATAAATATATATATTATTAAATAAGTTCAAATATATTCATGACATGAACTTAAAACCAATATTTTTCCAAATTGCTTAATACAAATTATATTAAAAACACCTGCTCTATGTAGGATATTGAGCACTTTAGATTAACTTATATCACTTACCAAATATAATACTGTATTAATAACTCAGAGCCCTGAACGAGACGTGTAAGCACCAGAACTGGTTTCTAATGTTTATTTTATATATATATATATATATATAGTACATGTATTGTATTAGTTTCTGTAGATGTAAATCCGTTGAAACTCAAGTGTTTATAAAAAGTGCTCAATAACAAGTAGAGCTGTTTATAAGTATAAATTTTTATTTATACAAACATTATTTGTTACATATGTGCATACATGTTTCGGTTGCGCTCTCCACAGAGAGTCAACCTCATCAGACCAAGGATTTAGAGTAATGAGATGGGTTTGCAGATTTTTTTCAGAATAAATCCTTGTTTGGGATTGGTTATTCTCTATTTCTATTTCTTATGAATTGGTATCAGATTACCTATTCTACTTGTTGACCTTTCTTCAGCCTTTTTTACGACCTAACCATCCCTGTTTTTTATTGCCCTCTTAGCGATGGCTACTTTTCAACCCTATTTGAATTCCCAAATCCTACAAACACATTTATCTTATCTATCAGTAAAATACACACATATAAACAGATTTAATAGGTACATAAGTACATATAAATAAACAGACATCAATATACACACACATCTAAACATGAACACACACACAGATCCACTTTCAAGCAAAAAATATATTTAAAAGCACGTACTTGCCTATGAATATACTTTTAGTATATAAAGCAGTTTCAATATATAAATTAATTTTAATACAAGAAAATATATATATATATATATATATATATATATATAGGTTTCTTTCCAAATATGATCTAAGGTTAAGATCGGATTCTAACTCTGCCTGATGAGATCTCAGTTTATAATAGCTGTTGATCGATAACATCGACATGCCAGTGTCGCAGATTTTGTACATGTCTGTGTAAATAAAAATAATCATATATATATATATATATATATATATATATATATATATATATATATGCAAACATTGTTAAAAATAACAGAATTCGTCTTTTTAATTATACCTTTTTTTTATTTTTTCAATTTTTGTGATGGTGTTTTTTGTATTAAAATAAAAAAATTAATAAATGTTCCATAGGTTTCTCGAACGTTTTCAATTCTTCGTCAAATCCTCAGGTGTCAAAAGCAATTCTCTAACCTTTCTTTTTATAGGGCACACACACATACATTGAGTATATATATATATATATATATATATATATATATGGGGTAAGGTACACGATAATTCATGAAAATGAAATGTCGTGGTGAACAAAATGTGTGAAAAAATGACAAACAGAAAACAAGTTAAAGTGCAGGAGAAAAACAAAAACAAGAGATTTTTTGACCGGTTTCGTTTGTGGCGAACGTCTTCAGAAAATGAAGATATGGAAATAATTTTATTTTGAAGGCACATACATGGGATGAGGGAAGGATGATCTGATTGGACCATATAAGAATACATTAAGTGATGTTGGAATATGATAAGTGGATGACACAATCTTCTATGTTTCTTATTCTTCTGTTTATATTTTTATTAATTTTCTTTCTCTCTTTTACTATCACACCTAATGAGCTTGTATGGAGAAGGTGGTGGGGGAGGGGGGAAAGACGACAAGAGGGAGGAATAGGCAGAGAAGTTGGCTAAGGTAAACAAATGGGGTGGGCATGAAATTGATACAATGGATGTTAGAACCCAAAGATTAATAAGAAAGAATCAGGGATAGGTCTGCTAATTTGTCACACATTAGGGTTTTAAAGAGCAATTCATTAAAATGAAAAGCTGTGGTGGACAAAATGTGTGAAAAAAGAAACAAACTATCTATATATATATCTCCAAGCAAGCGTTGTTGAACGTCACGGAACTTTCTCGTTTGTAAATCTTCTTCGTGAGGTTCTCAAACCGTCAAGCTATCCTTCTGATTCTAAGAGGCAATCCGTAGAGTAATTCCCCGATTGTTCTTAATTTAGCCATTTTTTTCGAGCGCTTTCGACTTTCTTAGTCGTCTTCCTGAAACCAGAAGGATAGCTCGACGGTTTGAGAACCTCACGATAGAAGATTTACAAACGAGAAAGTTCTGTGACGTTCGACAACAATGCTTGCTTGGATAATGACTTGCTACCTAAGTATATATATATATATATATATATTAATATTTCATGTATCCACATAAAATTTTATAAGGAGATATAATTTTTTATGTATCAATTTTCAGTATTTACTTCAATAGTGCTCGATACGTAAGTAGAGCTAGGTAGTAAGCCATGAAAATATATTTATGGCAATTAAACTACACAGAGGCTCCCGCGTTTCATCCCCGGGGGGAATCTTCAGCCTGAAGATTCCCTCCGGGGATGAAATGCGGAAGCCTCTGTGTAGCTTAATTGCCATAAATATATTTTCATAGCTTACTATATATATATATATATATATATATAAACTCAATGTCTGTGTGTGCGCCCTATAGAAAAAAAGGTTAGAGAATTAATATAAAATTAATAAGTGTATTCTTATGTAAAGTTAACCGGGGAAGGCAATGGAAATATTCCCAAATCTCTAAGTGCACCCATAAGGGGGCGATGGAGCAGATTTCGTCGGGAGGTAGGGGAGCAAATTTTTCAGCCATAATTTGGAAAGAAAACACTGTAATTTTAATGTATTCCTTCCGCTCAACATTTTCTTTCGAAATTATTTAACGTTTCTTAAGTTTCTCTTCGGACTAGGGAAGGGGAGGGGAGTGCAAGAAAATCGGAAAGAATGGCTTTAGTAGTGCTCCAAAGGTAGTCTTAATTTTATTTGCATAGTTTCAGTTGGGCTCTAAACGGGAGCAATAAATGTAAGATTACAGTATTACATTTGGTAAGTGGTATATAGTAATCAAAAAGTGCTCAGCATCCTAGATAGAGCAGGTGTGTTTTAAACACAGCATTGCGCAGGAGAAAAAACCTACTCTGTCTTCTGTTAACTCAGTGTTGCCCGGGAGCCATAATAGTATTAATACAGTATTATATTTGGTAAGTGGAATAAGTTAATCTAAAGTGCTCAATATCCTACATAGAGAAGGTTTTTTTGAAACGCCTCGCTGCCTGTGAGAAAGATTTTCTCTGTATTTTGTTATACTATTATATACCAGAAAAGGTACACGGCATTGCTTGGAAATCAGTACTCAATATCCTAGATAGAGCAGGTGTGTGCAATAATACAGTAGTAAATTTTCAATATGGTATATGCTTGATGGAGAAAGGGAAGACAAGAAACTCAGCGTTGCTTGGGAATACACTAAAATAAATATAGGTTTCATTATATTATTAAGGGGAAGATAAGAAACTCAGTGTTGCCCGGGAATACACTAAAATAAATATAGGTTTCAGTATATTATTAAGGGGAAGATAAGAAACTCAGCATTGCTTGAGAATACACTAAAATAAATATAGGTTTCAGTATATTATTAAGGGGAAGATAAGAAACTCGGCATTGCCCGAGAATACACTAAAATAAATATAGGTTTCATTATATTATTAAGGGGGAGGGGGAAGATAAGAAACTCTGCGTTGCCCGAGAGCAATAACTTTAAAACTGAAAGCTCAGGTGAATGACTTGCATTATTATTATTTTCAATACATTAAAACATGAGAAATGGGCTGGGCGGAGGTTAAAGAGGGGTGGGAGAGAGGGATGTGGAAAAATGGGGAAGGGGGAAAGAGAGAGAGAGATGGATTGAGATAGGTAGAAACATAAGAGTTTTAATATAAAGATGTGACACTTTTTAACCTCTTCTATTTTGTTTTTTTTATGTCGCCTGTAGACCTGCTAGTATATATATATATATATATATATAAATAAATGTTTTGAGGTACAAAACATATAAATGCATTTAAAAAAGATGCGCGGAAATCTCTCAAAGGCCCTTTCGACTATCATCTCGTCAGGAGAAAATCGATAGTTTTTAATCAATAATATCGTCGAAAGAAAGAGCAAACGGGGAATTGAATGTGCCAAAATTAACGATGGAGTAATTAAAAGAAGTGAATTTAATGATTTCGTTAAAAAAACGATTAAAAGGCACTACGTTAGGGGGGAAAAAAAAAAGAAGGGAGGGGGTTCAAAGTTCCCCAAAGAGATTAAGCGATCTGACAAATTCCTTCTGCCGGCACAAGGAAGGTTTGCGAATAGCGATAGCGACAGATTCCAATATTTTCAAATCGTTCTTGGAATCTGCTCTATGCAAGACCTCAAAACAATCTATTTTATAGCTACTGGCACAACTTGGGTGTTCAACCAAATGCTGGCCAATAGCAGAGTCCAAAGAATTATTTTAATGCATATATATATATATATATATTATATATATATATATATATATATATATATAACTCAATGTCTGTGTGTATGTTAGATGTTTGTGTTCCTTATAGAAAGAAAGGTTAGAAAATCTACATAAAATCTAAAAATGTATTCTCATGTAAAATTTACCGGGGAAGACAATGGAAGTGTTCCTGAATCTCTAAGTGCACCTCTAAGAGGGCTATGAGGGCATAACCTTCTTAAAATGTCCAATGTCCTATTTTTATGAAATTTAAATCATATGTATAAAATTTTCTGGGGAAGACAATGGAAGTGGTCTTGAATCTCTAAGTGCCCTCCTAACCTAAGGAAGCTATGGGGACCGAACTTTCTTTTAAAACTTCAAATATATCCTATTTTCATCATCATATTCAGTTTAACGTTTATTTTATATGCTGGCATGTGTTGGACGGCTTTTAAAAATTTCCTTCCAAACTAACTTATCTCTGGCCAGGTCTTTATTAAAACTACATAACCTGAAATGCAACAGATTTTCTTTGGAAGTCGTTTCCTTAGTTGCGGAAAGATTTTTTATAGGCCAGATGTCCTTCCTGACACTAACCAAGTGGGGTGATGGGGACCAGTGCTTTTATCGAGACACCATCTCTAGATATTACCTACTACGGCTAAACAGTGATTCACCTGCCCTTTTTTGATGAAATGTATAAAATTTTCTGAGAAAAACAATGGAAATAGTCCCAAATCTCTACGTTACCTCTATGTGTCGAATATCTACGTGTCCCCACCTCTAGGTGACCCATGAGGGACAGAACCTCCTTAAAACTTCAAATACGTATATTCGATTTTAAGACACTAATTCAGAGTTTTCCAACGTTTCAGTTTCTTTCAACTACATTAGGTTTGGTGGTAGTTTTGTTTTACGGCATATCAACCCTTTTTGGGTTATTTAATGTCGAAACTGGTCATTATAGTAAAAGTTTTTATGCTTCAAGTTCTTTATATCTTCAAATGTTTAATCATCGTTTTTGGTTTGGTAGTTTTGTTTTACGGCATATCAACCCTTTTTGGGTTATTTAATGCCGAATCTGGTCATTATAGTAAAAGTTTTTATGCTTCAAGTTCTTTATATCTTCAAATGTTTAATCATCGTTTTTGGTTTGGTAGTTTTGTTTTACGGCATATCAACCCTTTTTGGGTTATTTAATGCCGAATCTGGTCATTATAGTAAAAGTTTTTATGCTTCAAGTTCTTTATATCTTCAAATGTTTAATCATCGTTTTTGGTTTGGTAGTTTTGTTTTACGGCATATCAACCCTTTTTGGGTTATTTAATGCCGAATCTGGTCATTATAGTAAAAGTTTTTATGCTTCAAGTTCTAAATATAAAATAAAAAAGGGGAGGGAGAAAGGGAGAGGGGCTGTTGTTTTTGTTTTTGGTTTTGTAGAACATAATTAAGTTTTACAAAAAAACAAAAAAAAAACAAAAAACGTCAATGTAGGTGAATTTCGTCTCAGGGAGCCACAGGGCAGCCTGATCTGGTATCACCAGAACTATATTAGGGGGCGAAACGAAAGGAGGAGGACAGTAAAAACAAAGAAAAGAACATGCTATTATTTTATTTACCTCCTTTCTAGGGGGTTAGGCATAAGGTCAGGCGTAGGTTTGATGAAAATGTTTCTGTGGAACGAACTGGATTCGAACCTGGCACACCCCGGTTTCCAGTCCGTGCCGCTAACCACTTAACCACAAGCACCCCTAAAGTAATATTGTGTTATGAGCATAGTAAAAAAGTACATAGTGATCCTCATTTAATCCCGAGCAACATCAGGTCATCCTGCTAGTTTTCTATATGATTAATAGCAACCCTTATACAATCACAACAAATGAAAAAGCACACAGTTATCATGACTCGTCATCGTCATCATTTTCAGTTTAACGTCCGTTTTACATGCATGCATCTGTTGGAAAAAACATAACTATATGTATATATAATAGTAGTATGAAAATATATTTATGCTAATCAAGCTACACAGAGGAGTCCATGTTTCATCCCTGTAGGGAATCGTCAGGCTAAATGCACAAATTTTTGTTAGTGATTGTTTTTATATATTCATGTGGTGTTTAGTCTAGCTAACTAACCAATCAGATTCGTTGTTATTTCCCTCTCATGAGTAAATATTTTCATCAGCCAATGGCTGAGTTTCTCTCAAACAAAGGCCTGGCCGACCCTTACTAGACACCTTTTTTCTTTTATTTTGTTTGGGTATGACTCATCTCTTTTGTAAGTGTCAAATTAACACGTGATCTTATTTTAGCACGTGTGTGATTCGAATAATTTATTTTCTATTCATTGTTATTTGTTACTACTTTAGATGTTGATTTAGTTCATTTATTTATTTATTTGTCATGTATATAGTTATCCTAAAGTGAAGTTAATTCTATGTCTACAGAAGAATAGAAATAGCAACTTCTGTATTTGTACGTCTCAAAGAAAAGATATGGAGCAGAGAAGGACATATCAACACCTCTAGAGTTAAGACTTTACAATGAATTGGTAGTTCCTATGCAAGTGAAACATGGACTATAATAGCAGAGCATGAAACAGCTTCCCGTACCATTTCTTTCGCAATTCTTATAACTGGGTCAGATACTGCTTCAGCAACTTCTAAATTTTCACAGTTCCATGAAAACTCAGTATTCAACAATTTCTCAAAGTAGCATCTAAGAAAAAAAAGTTGATCCTGATTGTACTATTAAATCTGATCAGACACTAGACTCTGTGACCTGTAGACGCTAGAAGGCAGTGGCTCTAGGTCAATAGTACCAAGAAAACAAAAGGCTTGATCACTGCTTTCTATCCATCAACGTTATTCGAAAAAAAAAAAAAAGAGATTAACCTGGCTTGGACATGATTTCCCGACTACCAGACTCCAGCTATGTAAATAAATCAACGCCTCTGAAGTTAAGACTTTACAATGAAGTGATAGTTCTTATATGCAAAGGAAACATGGACTATACTTGCAGAGCATGTGAGGAAGCTCAATGTCTTTGAAATTAAATGTTTAAGAGCTATCGTTGGAGTAACTTTGTGAGATAGACAACGAAATGCAGATATCAGAAAGAGGCTTTATATTAACAGATCCATCAACGACGTTATTCGAGATTCACACGTTTTGGACATATTTATCTAGTTACCAGACTCCAGCTATGTAAAAAAAATCATACCCAGAAGATTTCATTGAAGAAAGATCAAAAGGATAACCACCAAAGAGATGAGCCGACCAGATAAAGGTTGAGACTGGCATGCTGCTCCTAACAGCTGAAACACTGGCCCAAGACTGTAATAAGTGGCGGAATTTTGTTTTCAAGCATGTGGCGAAGCTATCTGATGTATGCAAGTCAAGTCGTCAATTGAGCGCAAGTCACTATTTTAGCCGTAGTTTGGAGAGGATAAATCATGAGTTCATACTATTCCCTTCCTTAGTGTGAAACTAAACAACAGATTCGATCACATAGTCTGCGGCGATATCCATAAGACCACTTACACATTCTACAGTGAAATAATCTCTCAAACTTAGGGTAAAAGTACAGAATAGTTAACACTCGAGAATTTGTAAAAAAAAATAAAACAAAACATAATTTATATAAAATGCATTAGAATGAAATTCTATACCGAAACCGCATAGTTTTAACATGTGCAAACAATTTGTAACATTTTTATAAACGGTAAAAGATGTTACAAATCATTTTCATACATTAAAACTATGCAGGTTTGGTAGAGAATTTCATCCTAATGCGTTTTATATAAATTATGTGTAGTTTTTTTTTTCTTACGAATTCTCGAGTGTTAACTATTCTGTATTTTTACCAAACTTACCAGCTATTTATAGAAATCATGTGAAGAAGATTTCATTCAAGAAAGATCAAAAAGATGACCATTAAAAAGATGGGCCGATCAGATAAGGGTTGAGAGTGGCATGCTGCTCAAGACACAGCTGAAAAACTGCCCCAACACTGTGATAAGTGGCAGAATTTTGTTTCCAAGCATGTGGCGAAGCTCTATGGAGTATTCACATGTCAAGTCAAGAATAAATAAACTAGAGCCATATAAAGTGAAAATTCAACTGGTGTCGGAGTTGGCATAGTTTTACAGACTCCAGATTTGAAACTTCACACCCCTGGATCCAATGTAGGTGTGGCAATATTACTTGCTTTGGGACCGGCACCAATGTGGCAACATCGTTTGCTTTGGACGGCTAGGCGATCTTTGCCAGACTTTATGTGACAACGGGACGATGTGTGACAACCTGTGCACGTATGTGCAATGTCGCGTCTTGTTATGGCCAGTGAGCAATCATCGTTTGACGATAGTCACCGTCGTCTGCTTCTGGGACTGGCTAACCGGCTGTTTGGTCGGGACCATCGTGCTGCAAATCAAACATTATGTAATAATGGAGCAAACGATTTTACTTATTATATAAAAATATAATTTAATATGTTTCGAAAAGAAACATCTCAGAGTGTGCGACAAGACGCGTGCGTGTCTGTCAGAATTCAAACCAGTCTCTTTCTTTTCAATCTTTTTACCAGAGAAAGAGAGAGAGAAGGGGGGGGGGGAAGTGAGAGAGAATGAGAGAAAGAGGGAATACAGACGTAATCAGTGTACGCCTTGTCAAATGTTTATTTTTGCATTTCATAAATGATTTTCTTGAACGACGACTGGTCTGATCTCTGATCCCATCACATGCACCTGTCATTGAATTGGTTTGATACCGACCTTCAGTCCTCCGAATATGAGTGAGGCACAGGTGCACTCAGTGATCTCAAAACACAGAGAATTACTGTTTTTTTAAATAAGTCTGGCATAAGGATTACGAATATAACGGAGAGCACTTAGCTCCCCAAAAGCTCACGCATTGTGCCACATAGGCATTACTTTGATTTATTTATTTATTCAACAGCTCATCAATCTATTATGGGTTATGTAATGTCAATAACTAAGTAATCGGTAGATGTTTGATTATAATCTTCTCTTCATCCGATTGATTTTCGAACAGGCCTTTGATTAGTCCTCTATAAGAAGGTGGGGGCCTGCCTGTCAGTCTTGATCGAAGTCTTCCACTCCAGGCTCAGCGGTCACGAGGATCTAAGTTTATAATCCCCAGGGCTGCACGGTTACGTTTACACAGCTCATGCCTAGAAAGCATATGTTTTAATTACTTCGGTTATGTTTTCATTTGAGTTTGCCACTGTTTGTGTACAGCCTCGTGTCCATATTGCTTGACCAATTGGCATCAAAGTTGGTCAAAGTCACATAACTTCGCTTTTTTTCATCGTAGAGACTCACTACTTGGCCCATATTGTAGTCAATGAAGTCCTGCATCTTATATGATCTAATAGTAGACACATTTTTAGTAGTTAACTTCAGTTTTGTTCATCGTAGAGACTCACTACTTGGACCATATTGTAGCCAACAAATATCCTGAACCCTTCACTGACCAAGTTTCACTTCCATACATTATCACATTTCGTACACATATCCCATACACTCTTCCCTTGATCAACAATGGTAACACTCTGCTGGTTAGTGATAACAAAAGTTCCCTAAACTTATTCGATCCACTCCTAACTCTTACATTCACACTAGCACCAGCTCATCCCTGTAGTCCAATGGTATCACCAAGTTAAGAAAACATCTGAACAACCTCAATAGTTTCATCATCCAAATATACTTTCTCCACATCTGAGTTCTCGTCCGTCTCCATTGACTTAGACTTCTTGCATGTAGCAGCCATTATACAGGTCCAGAAGGAAAAAGAGTGAGGGTTGCACCGTGCATTGTCCATCTGGGATTGAACCCAGAGTGTTCTAGTCACCAAATAGAAACGTGTGCTTTTTGTCACGCGACGAGACTTCACATATGCAAATGAGCCTTGTTTTGCATGGGCTAATTCTCGTCGTGATAAAAAGTTTAGACACTTTGCTCTGGCGAGAGAGCAAGAAAGGTTGTTTCTGGATTTCCTTTGCGATTTATGATTTTGAGAGCGAGAAAGGTTGACGTTGTGACTACGTCGAGTGCAAAGAGAAAAAGAAAGAAGAAAAAGAAAAAAAAAAGGAATCAAATTCTGGACGAAAAGTTTGATTGTAAACGTCGCGTCGTTCTCGTGCGTGTTTGGACTGTTGGTAGTGAAAAGATAAAAAAAAAAGACAATTCGGCGGCCCGTTTGAACTCAGTCTTTATTTCATTAACTCTCTGTTACATTGCACACAACTGCTCATCCTCTCTCTCAACCTACCAATAATTCAACCGCACTTCTTGTGTATCCAATTCTTATGAGTACAACAAAAATTGGAGTTGCAATTCTCTTTCCACAAACTCAACAGAGGAACTTTCCTTTTTCTGGGGGATTTCCAACACAAAAACCACTGATCATCACTTTGGTCTTGGTAACATTCATTCTCAAACCTTTAATTTCCATAGTATTCCTCCAAGTTTTTAACTTAACAAGTAGGTGTTCCATTGTTTCATAAGAGCAAAGAGCATCTCTTCCGAATAACCAGTAGAAAACTCCCTAGACAATACTTCTAAGACACTAGACAATTGCTTCTTTTTTTTTTTATGGAGGGGGGGGGGGGGGGTATAACATTTCAGTTATTTCCCCCTCATAAATTTGAATAATATCTACATTTTGTTAAATTATTTTATTACGATTTAAAGTTAAGAAAAAAACTTTTTTTTTACTTTGAATTGAGGTGAGAAGATAAAGGTTTGAGAAACTCGACATTGACCGGTACTTCAGCTCATCTTAACATAAGTTCAAGATAGAAAAAATTTGTTAAAATACGAGCCTTATTCATTTGAACATTTTAATATTCCATTTATTCAGAAAATCTGGTTACTAACCATGGCGTCATTTTTATAATACTTTCTTGCTTGCATTATTTGGATTACTCAGATGGATACTGCACCCCATAGACTGGTATTGTCTTGGCCTTCGGGTCTTGATTTACGCCTGTCTATGGGAACTGTCCTGTGCAGTTCTAGGAGGTCCACCCTCCCAGGCTTTGCTTCCCCTCTTTAGGGAGGGGTAAGTTTATTACTGCCTGAGGCGCCCCTACCGGGGAATGCCGACGGAGTTGCCCAGGCAATTTTTAATGGCCAGAGTGCTCACCTCTCGGGTGCTGGCTTTTCAAACCCCACTTTCTCGACCCGACCTTGGGTCACATCTTACTTGTGGGAGTAAGATAAAACTGGCCTTGTGCCTAACTCCTGGAGAGGAGTAAATAAATACTCAGACTATTGTTTTTATCTTGGATATTATTCTGTGCGATGTAACCTCCAACCTTTTTTAGGTCAGTCTTGTCGAACTCAGGAATCTGTACAGAATTTCGAACTCAACCCATTACTTCATCCATGGGGGTAGATTATTCTCATTCCGTCAGCCATGAATGGGTAGAAATCTTAAGTCATTCGTAATTGTATTCTTATCGCCTGTACCGAGGATTGAACCTTCAACCTACAGAAGACTGTCACTTAGAGAACTCATTATTACTTTAGCACTTTATCCGTTACGCCATGGGTCCTTACTCCTGTTTGACAAAACGCACCTGAAGAAGGTCAGAGGTTACATCGGACGAAACGTTGTGAGAACAACATCTAAGATGAAAACAGTAGTCCAAATAATTCAAATTATCAATCCTCATCTGAAAAATTCCGAAACATACTTTCTTGTTTTTTTTTTTTTGACAAAATGTTTCCTGTTTTGAGAGTAAATTCTTGCTCACTCCTGCCGTGACGTCTGCGTTAAGACAAAGAAATGTTTGTTCGTTTATAAACAGATACTAAACACGATTTACTTACCACTGAGCTGGAGATCATAGTCTCCGATTGTAATAACATTCCTTTGGTTACCATCCATTAACTGTGGCTGAGCACTTGCAACAGTATCCGTCATCATCTTGCGTGCAACCGCTTGCTGTGGGGGAGGCGTGTTCAAGTCCTTCACAGTTATTTTTAGGTTGTGCATTGAATGTGGAACATTATTCGGATCCCGAATGTGAGCTGAAAAATTAAAAAAAAAAAAAAAAATTTTCTTTATTTTTTTATAAATGTGTTTCAATTTTTTTTATGGATTGGAGACTATGTGTATTAACACTGTGATAGAGGTTGGAGAAGAAAAAGTTAACCATGATCAGGCAAGAGACTTTGTTCAGTGAGGATGATCTTGCTTATTAATTTTACGTGGGAGAAACACGACGTGAATTAAAGAAACGATTAAATGAACACAAAAGGGACATAAAAAACAACAACCCTCTTAGTGCACTTTTCTCCCATGCACTAGAACATGGTCATGCCTTCAAATTTGAACAAGCCAAAATCACTAAATATATCCACAACAAATCACGGCGAAGATTATTAGAAACTGCCCTCATCAACGCCTCTACCACCATCAAGCAACGTAATGGTTTCTTTAACCTATCACCCTTAATAAGCAAGATCATCCTCACTGAACAAAGTCTCTTGCCTGATCATGGTTAACTTTTTCTTCTCCAACCTCTATCACACTCTCCCATTTACTTTTCCCTCTCTTTTTCTCCTTTAATCTTCATTTTCTCCTTACTTTTTCCTCACACTTTTAATACTGCAGTCCAAATAAACTTTCTCATGTTCCAAATATTTCAAATATTCCATACCCACCCTTTCAATCACCGCCCTCCTCCACCCCCACCCCCCAATCCCTCACTCATTGCTATCATTTTCCAAATATTTCAAATATTTCACACCCTATCACAACAAATCCTCCCTCTCACCCACTCAACTATTTTCTCCCATACCCCTTCTTAAATTCCCTCATTTTCTCAAAACGCTCTCTAAGACCATAACTTTCGCCCATCCACCAAAATCACAGCCCCCCCCCCCTACCCATCCTCCTTCCCAGCATACACTCCCCATACACAAACATTCCAACCTACTTTTCCCCTTCATTCTTGAACAGCAGCCATCTGGTCAAACACCTCCCTGCCCCCTCTTCCTCACCTCCCTCCCTCTCTGCCATCCATTTTACCCCCGCTCATCCCCCACCTCTTTCTCTTACCACCAGCCACAGTAGTCCTGGCTCACTCCATCCCTCCTTTTTTTTCCCCACTCATTCTTTTCTACATTCATTTCTATTTCTCCAACAAATACGGACGTCCACCCAGCAGTTGGCCACTATTTCATTCTTTTTTTCCCAATATGTCCACCCTACATGTATCTGTACTTGCATGACATTTTTTCTCTATTTTATTATCCTGATGAAGTCTTATAAATAAAGACGAAACGTTGATGTTCACATAAAAAAAAAAAAACATCCATTTTTTGGTTTTCCTTTTTCATCTTCCCATATATACATATATATATATATGTATATATATATATATGTATATATACACAAAAAGAAACAAAGATCTTGAAACTGTACACACACAAAACAGGTGTGAACTTCCATGTATCTTGAATATGTATAATTATTTTACAAACTAAGAATTTTTACATTGGAATGAAATTTTAGCCTGAGGATTCTCTACAGGGGATGAAACACGGAAACCTTTGTGCAGCTTAATTGCCATAAACATATTTTCATAACTTACTATTTAGCTCTACTCACGTATTGAGCACTGCTGATTTAAATACTGAAAATCAATACATAAAAGATTATCTCCTTATAACATTTTATGTGGATACATGAAATAATAATAATATATAGAGATAGATAGATAGATAGATAGAGAGAATGAGAGAGAGAGAGAGATAAGGAGAAAGGTATTAAGAGAGATAGAGAGAGAGGTATAAAGAGAGATAGAGAGAGGGGTAGAAAGAGAGATAGAGAGAGAGAGAGAGGTAGAAAAAGAGAGGTAGAAAAAGAGAGGTAGAGAGAGAGGTAGAAAAAGAGAGGTAGAGAGAGAGACAGAGAGAGAGACAGAGAGATAGAGAGAGAGGTAGAAAGAGAGATAGAGAGAGATAGAGAGAGAAGTAGAAAGAGAGATAGAGAGAGAGGTAGAAATAGAGATAGAGAGAGAGGTAGAAATAGAGATAGAGGTAGAAATAGAGAGAGAGAGAGGTAGAGATAGAGATAGAGGTAGAAATAGAGATAGAGATAGAGGTAGAAATAGAGATAGAGAGAGAGGTAGAAATAGAGATAGAGAGAGAGGTAGAAATAGAGATAGAGGTAGAAATAGAGATAGAGAGAGAGGTAGAAATAGAGATAGAGGTAGAGAGAGAGAGGTAGAGAGAGAGAGGTAGAGATAGAGAGAGATAGAGAGGTAGAGATAGAGAGAGATAGAGAGGTAGAGATAGAGAGAGATAGAGAGGTAGATAGATAGAGAGAGAGAGAGAGGTAGATAGATAGAGAGAGATAGAGAGGTAGATAGATAGATAGATAGATAGATAGATAGATAGATAGATAGATAGATAGATAGATAGATAGATAGAGAGAGACGGGGGGGGGTAAGTTACTGAACTAAAATAATTCAAGAGTTATCCCGACTGAAATGAATTCCTATACGTTTTTTAAAGATCAAAAAACATTATCAAGTCTCTAGGATATAGTTCAAAGCTGCAGTTAAAATTTAGCTCAATGATCATTAGTTTATATCAACCAGAGCTTTCATATCTTAATAGTGTACATTTCAAAAGTTGAAAACAATTATGATTTCAAATATCTGAAACATGCTCCGGGAATCTATACTCAACCATAATCATCAAATATCACATATTATAGATAAAGAAACATGCAATAAAATTCACTAAGATTATTTATATTGAAATTTAAAAAAAAAAAAAAAAAAAAAAAAAAAAAATGGTGCAATTTTAAATGATAAAATTATTTATTTGTTTATTTTTTTTTTTCATATTGGTATTAACCCTGAGCTGTCAGCTCCATTGTAGAGTCCGAAAAACACGTCAAGTTGTTAGAGACGATAGTTTAAAAATTAAGTATAGTCCGGTCGATGTTGTTGCGCTGGTTTGTCGCCTTTTGAATAAGGAAATTGATAACATCTTTGAAGCAGCACGTGTCTGAATATTGATATTGGAATTTCGAAAAGTCTTAGCAAAAAAAATGAATAAATAAATGATTTTATCACGCGGTGCTTCAAAGATGTTATCAATTTCCTCACTAAGATTAATTAGAAAATTATAATTAATTATAAATGATCTTCATGAGATAAAAAAAAAGAAACGATTATTCTTAAATGTATCAATTTATTTGCTGGACGAGAACAATATGAATAGTTTTGAATTGACATTCAATAGAATTATCTCCCTTTGATCGTGACACAATTGAGTTATTAAATACAATATTGAGATTAAATAGTAATGATCGCCCTTGTAAATCCCTAATACTAGGGAGAGCTAATTATCTCCCTTATGTATTATCCTCCCCCACCAAACAAAAGCGATCGCCGCGCCGGCTGAATCTATACTTTTCCGGAATAATACCGTTCAAAAAAAAAGTGCTATACATTATTGTCTCGACTAATGGTGTTTTTATTTATTTATATTTTTTTTCATTTTTCGTCGTCTTGTCTCCTGTGTGAGGTTAGACGTTTTCCTGTCTGTTGCTATTTTGCTTGTGCCGCCCGCCAGGATCGGGTCATCATCGACTGATCCCCTCCATCTCTTAAGCAGCCTACTATGTGGCTTTTGGCCATCAATATCAACGTGAGACACACTTTGGAGCATTTCAGATGATTGATGGTGGGTGACGTGGCCGTACCAGTTGAGACGTCGTTGTGCAACACACTTTCTCATTTTCAGGACATTGGAAGGAGGATTTCAACGTCTAGGCACGAGCCCCGTGAGTCAGCCTGGTTGTTCCAACGCATCTCCCTGGCTATCGTTCGTGGCAACGCTATGTCAGTAACGGCGGCGTCACTTCCGTTCTAATCGTCATCTGTTGACTCTCTCTTTCTTTCTCGCCCCCTCTCTATCTACCTATCTCTGTATCTGTCTCTTCCCCTTTCTTTCTTTCTCTCCACCTCTCTATCTACCTATGTCTGTATCTGTCTCTTTGCTTCTCTTTCCTTCTCTCCACCTCTCTATCTACCTATGTATGTATCTGTCTCTTCCCCTTTCTTTCTTTCTCTTCACCTCTCTATCTACCTATGTCTGTATCTGTCTCTTTGCTTCTCTTTCCTTCTCTCCCCCTCTCTATCTACCTATGTATGTATCTGTCTCTTCCTCTTTCTTTCTTTCTTTATCTCCCCCTCTCTATCTACCTATGTCTGTATCTGTCTCTTTGCTTCTCTTTCCTTCTCTCCCCCTCTCTATCTACCTATGTATGTATCTGTCTCTTCCCCTTTCTTTCTTTCTCTCCCCCTCTCTATCTACCTATGTCTGTATCTGTCTCTTTGCTTCTCTTTCCTTCTCTCCCCCTCTCTATCTACCTATGTCTGTATCTGTCTCTTCCCCTTTCTTTCTTTCTCTCCCCCTCTCTATCTACCTATGTCTGTATCTGTCTCTTTGCTTCTCTTTCCTTCTCTCCCCCTCTCTATCTACCTATGTCTGTATCTGTCTCTTCCCCTTTCTTTCTTTCTCTCCCCCTCTCTATCTACCTATGTCTGTATCTGTCTCTTCCCCTTTCTTTCTTTCTCTCCCCCTCTTTATCTACCTATGTCTGTATCTGTCTCTTTGCTTCTCTTTCCTTCTCTCCCCCTCTCTATCTACCTATGTCTGTATCTGTCTCTTCCCCTTTCTTTCTTTCTCTCCCCCTCTTTATCTACCTATGTCTGTATCTGTCTCTTTGCTTCTCTTTCCTTCTCTCCCCCTCTCTATCTACCTATGTATGTATCTGTCTCTTCCCCTTTCTTTGTTTATCTCCCCCTCTCTATCTACCTATGTATGTATCTGTCTCTTCCCCTTTCTTTCTTTATCTTCCCCTCTCTATCTACCTATGTCTGTATCTGTCTCTTTGCTTCTCTTTTCTTCTCTCCCCCTCTCTATCTACCTATGTCTGTATCTGTCTCTTCCCCTTTCTTTCTTTCTCTCCCCCTCTCTATCCACCTATGTATGTATCTGTCTCTTCCCCTTTCTTTCTTTATCTTCCCCTCTCTATCTACCTATGTCTGTATCTGTCTCTTTGCTTCTCTTTCCTTCTCTCCCCCTCTCTATCTACCTATGTCTGTATCTGTCTCTTCCCCTTTCTTTCTTTCTCTCCACCTCTCTATCTACCTATGTCTGTATCTGTCTCTTTACTTCTCTTTCCTTCTCTCCCCCTCTCTATCTACCTATGTATGTATCTGTCTCTTCCCCTTTCTTTCTTTCTCTCCCCCTCTCTATCTACCTATGTCTGTATCTGTCTCTTTGCTTCTCTTTCCTTCTCTCCCCCTCTCTATCTACCTATGTATGTATCTGTCTCTTCCCCTTTCTTTCCTTCTCTCCCCCTCTCTATCTACCTATGTCTGTATCGGTCTCTTTGCTTCTCTTTCCTTCTCTCCCCCTCTTTATCTACCTATGTCTGTATCTGTCTCTTTGCTTCTCTTTCCTTCTCTCCCCCTCTCTATCTACCTATCTCTGTATCTGTCTCTTTGCTTCTCTTTCCTTCTCTCACCCTCTCTATCTACCTATGTATGTATCTGTCTCTTCCCCTTTCTTTCTTTATCTCCCCCTCTCTATCTACCTATGTCTGTATCTGTCTCTTTGCTTCTCTTCCCCTCTCTATCTACCTATGTATGTATCTGTCTCTTCCCCTTTTTTTCTTTCTTTCTCTCCCCCTCTCTATCTACCTATGTCTGTATCTGTCTCTTTGCTTCTCTTTCATTTTCTCCCCCTCTCTATCTACCTATGTCTGTATCTGTCTCTTCCCCTTTCTTTCTTTCTCTCCCCCTCTCTATCTACCTATGTCTGTATCTGTCTCTTTGCTTCTCTTTCCTTCTCTCCCCCTCTCTATCTACCTATGTATGTATCTGTCTCTTCCCCTTTCTTTCTTTATCTCCCCCTCTCTATCTACCGATGTCTGTATCTGTCTCTTTGCTTCTCTTTCCTTCTCTCCCCCTCTCTATCTACCTATGTATGTATCTGTCTCTTTGCTTCTCTTACCCTCTCTATCTACCTATGTCTGTATCTGTCTCTTCCCCTTTCTTTCTTTCTCTCCCCCTCTCTATCTACCTATGTCTGTATCTGTCTCTTCCCCTTTCTTTCTTTCTCTCCCCCTCTCTATCTACCTATGTCTGTATCTGTCTCTTTGCTTCTCTTTCCTTCTCTCCCCCTCTCTATCTACCTATGTATGTATCTGTCTCTTCCCCTTTCTTTCTTTATCTCCCCCTCTCTATCTACCGATGTCTGTATCTGTCTCTTTGCTTCTCTTACCCTCTCTATCTACCTATGTCTGTATCTGTCTCTTCCCCTTTCTTTCTCTCCCCCTCTCTATCTACCTATGTCTGTATCTGTCTCTTTGCTTCTCTTTCCTTCTCTCACCCTCTCTATCTACCTATGTCTGTATCTGTCTCTTCCCCTTTCTTTCTTTCTCTCCCCCTCTCTATCTACCTATGTCTGTATCTGTCTCTTCCCCTTTCTTTCTTTATCTCCCCCTCTCTATCTACCTATGTCTGTATCTGTCTCTTTGCTTCTCTTCCCCTCTCTATCTACCTATGTATGTATCTGTCTCTTCCCCTTTTTTTCTTTCTTTCTCTCCCCCTCTCTATCTACCTATGTCTGTATCTGTCTCTTTGCTTCTCTTTCCTTTTCTCCCCCTCTCTATCTACCTATGTCTGTATCTGTCTCTTCCCCTTTCTTTCTTTCTCTCCCCCTCTCTATCTACCTATGTCTGTATCTGTCTCTTTGCTTCTCTTTCCTTCTCTCCCTCTCTCTATCTACCTATGTATGTATCTGTCTCTTCCCCTTTCTTTCTTTATCTCCCCCTCTCTATCTACCGATGTCTGTATCTGTCTCTTTGCTTCTCTTTCCTTCTCTCCCCCTCTCTATCTACCTATGTATGTATCTGTCTCTTTGCTTCTCTTACCCTCTCTATCTACCTATGTCTGTATCTGTCTCTTCCCCTTTCTTTCTTTCTCTCCCCCTCTCTATCTACCTATGTCTGTATCTGTCTCTTCCCCTTTCTTTCTTTCTCTCCCCCTCTCTATCTACCTATGTCTGTATCTGTCTCTTTGCTTCTCTTTCCTTCTCTCCCCCTCTCTATCTACCTATGTATGTATCTGTCTCTTCCCCTTTCTTTCTTTATCTCCCCCTCTCTATCTACCGATGTCTGTATCTGTCTCTTTGCTTCTCTTACCCTCTCTATCTACCTATGTCTGTATCTGTCTCTTCCCCTTTCTTTCTCTCCCCCTCTCTATCTACCTATGTCTGTATCTGTCTCTTTGCTTCTCTTTCCTTCTCTCACCCTCTCTATCTACCTATGTATGTATCTGTCTCTTCCCCTTTCTTTCTTTATCTCGCCCTCTCTATCTACCTATCTCTGTATCTGTCTCTTTGCTTCTCTCCCCCTCTCTATCTACCTATCTCTGTATCTGTCTCTTTGCTTCTCTCCCCCTCTTTATCTACCTATCTCTGTATCTGTCTCTTTGCTTCTCTCCCCCTCTTTATCTACCTATGTCTGTATCTGTCTCTTCCCCTTTCTTTCTTTCTCTCCCCCTCTCTATCTACCTATGTATGTATCTGTCTCTTCCCCTTTCTTTCTTTCTCTCCCCCTCTCTATCTACCTATGTCTGCATCTGTCTCTTTGCTTATCTTTCTCTCACATTGTTTTATAAATAATCGGACTTGTTTTGGTTTGTCTTCACAATGGCAGCCATGATTGTTTATTGTTGGTTTGAAATTGTATTTCTTGTCCTGGAATAAAATGTTATCCAACTTTCTCATGGTAGAGACGGATTGGGTAATTTTCTACATCAGATGTGCTGCAGCCAAGATTGTGTCATTCTGACGTTTCATCGTTGACCACGTTTCACAGCCATACAAGAGTACGGGTCGGACATGTGTGTTGTATGCTGCTACTCTCGCATACGATAGGATCCCTGCATTTTGTAAAATTGTTGACAACTACCTGAAGACTCCATGTGGCAGACATACATCATCTTATTGTCGTGTCAGTTCGCCCACTGAAATCAATTGTGTTACCTAGGTAAGTGAATTTATTGACTCTTTCGACACCTGCAACAATTTCTCTTTCTGTCAGATTTCGACAAGTGCTGCAGATGAAATTAGCTGCATCTGCTGCACATGCAGCACCGGCAGGTTGGTGCACCTTTTGTGACACAACTTATTGCATGTTCTTCATTTGATGGAGTCCAAGCCAGTTCAAAGCTTACAGATGCTGCATAAGTATTTGCCTTGTGAAACAGAGTTTAACGTCAGATATCATATGTTTGCCTTTGTCATATTAACCCCTTTCAAACACTGATTCCCATCTGTTAAAAGCTGTACTCAGTTTTATTCTATTTTTAATATAAATTTAGCATTTTAATCTCACTGTCAGTGCAACAAATAGCCTAACTTTATAGAGATGTGATTAAACAATAATAACCTTGTCTTTGTCATGTTAACCCTTAAGCCACCCCTTTCAAGCACTGATTTCCATCTGTTAAAAGCTGTACTCAGTTTTATTCTATTTTTAATATAAATTTAGCATTTTAATCTCACTGTCAGTGCAACAAATAGCCTAACTTTATAGAGATGTGATTAAACAATAATAACCTGAAATATGAAAAATCAAATAGGAATGCTACAAGTAATACTACTCCGGGGTAAGAGGGGGGGGGCACCTCCACACTCATCAAACCTTCCAAATCATGACATCACAATTAGTGTTGCCAACTGAGATCTTTAAAACCCGCTAGATTAGAGGAAAAAAAAAATTTCCAGAAAACCGCTAGATGTTAACTTTTTCATACACTATCTAATAAATATTACGGATATACATAATATTACTTGTTTTCTATACATGTTTTTTTATTTTTTTTATTTTAATGTTATTTAAATTGTTATTTGTCACTTTAATGCTATGTGTATTTAATTTAAATATAAAAAAAGCAAACAAAAAAAAAACAAGGGAGGTAATTCATGAAAGAGTTGTGTCTGACTAAGAAATATAAAGTTAAACAGAAGATTTATTAAGTCGGTTTATAGGGTCGGAGGATACGGGGGATATTTTTAAATATTTAATTTTTATTGAAATGCACAGCTACTACTGTTCTGCATATATTATGCACTGAAGATAACTTAAGAAATAGTCTCATTCTATGACTAGCTAGGTTTGGTAGTTTGGTAGTTTTGTTTTACGGCATATCAACCCTTTTTGGGTTATTTAATGCCGAATCTGGTCTTGTTTTCTTCTCTTTTTTGTTTCCTTCCCCTTTTAATATCTGTTTCTATTTAACCCATAGTTGGGACCCTAACAGGTACTACCACTCCGGGTCAGGGTGGACCTGGGAGCAATGGTAATTAAGAGGAGGCTCCACATTCCCCAAAGTCCGTAAGCCGGATCTCACCATCGGATGTAGTTTAAGGTCATATCCAGGACCGGGAGTAGGGTAGGAAAAATAAAAATAAAAAAGGGGAGGGAGAAAGGGAGAGGGGCTGTTGTTTTTGGTTTTGGTTTTGTAGAACATAATTAAGTTTTACAAACAAAAAAAAAAAAAAAAAAAAAAAAAAAAAAAACGTCAATGTAGGTGAATTTCGTCTCAGGGAGCCACAGGGCAGCCTGATCTGGTATCACCAGGACTAGCTAGGAAATGAATACAGAAAGTAGGTTAACTGAAATCTGAAATTGCAGCTGTGTGGGTGGCAAAGGAAATCTTCGGATTTTTCAGAAAACAAAAACAAAAACGCTAATTGCTAGATCCAAATTTTACAAGCTAGATTCCAAACAAAATCTCCAGATCTAGCTAGAAAACCGCTAAATTAGCAACATTGCTCACCAAATTATGGCCTCACCATTGGATGCAGTTTAGTGTCATATCCAGAACGGTAGGGAAGGGAGGAGTTCGGGGAGTTGATAGGGTTGGGAAATAGGGCAGGCAGAAAAAAATGTAGAAAGGTCTGGGAAATATGGCTTTTGGGGTGGTGGGATTGGGTAGGAGTGCACACCTTGCCCAAGGGTGTCAGAGGCAGTTTAGTGCTCTGCTTGAGACAAGTAATCTGCATGGACGAGGAGAAACTCGATCAGGGATTTCCAACCAGGGTCCACAGATGCTTTAAAAGGCCCAAAACAAGTTTTTTTGTTTTGTGTACTCAGAGATGGATGCGTGTTTATCGCGATTTTCAAGCTATGTATTTGGTTTTTATGTTATGAATATAACAAAATTGATTCATTATAGGCCAGAGTGCTCAACTTCTCGGGCGCTGGCCTTTCAAATCCAACTTTCCCGACCTTGTGTCACATCTTACCTTGTGGGAGGAAGATAAATATTCTTCATTATAAGTGCTTACTAACCTAGAAACAAATATTTTTTTATTTTTAAATACATAGACGGTGGCACGGGGGGGGGGGGGGGGGGCTCAAGCGCCCTCACTTTTTCACTTGGGCCCTCCCACTTTATGGTCATCAATATAAAGTTGATATGCATGTGTTTAACCGACCCCCCCCCACTTTTATAACTGTCCCGCCGGCCCTGAAATATATATACATATACAGGGTTCAGATGATAAAATACCTCTTACAGGGTCCACAAGCAAAATAAGATTGGGAACCCCTGCTGTAGACGGGCACACTTCCTTGTGCGCCGTTTACATACGTGTCCCCTTTAATCTGCACCGTTACAAGAAAATAATCGAGGAGAACAGTCGCACGGACGATACAAACCAAACTAAACTGTTTGCGTAAATTAAATTAAAAAGAAAAATGTAAATATAAAAAATAATAAAATGCAGTGTTAATAAATCAATAAGTATCTCTTTTTTTTGTTTTCTATTGTTCATTTTCCGTTTCAGGAACTCTGGTTTCATTTTGTGTGGTCGTCCGTTTTCATAACTCGTTATCGTACCTGATTTTATAGAGCCAATATTGGCAGCCGTGGACTTCATCTATACAAGCACAAAACCTGTTTACTATTAACATTATTAATTATAATTGATGGTATTAATTTTGTTGTTTTTTGTTTCTTTTGCAGTAGTAAAGTATTTGATCGAATACAACTTATACAGTGCGAGTGATTCTTGTTACTTTGTTCGTGTGACCCCTAAAAGTCGTGTATTGATTTACTCCTCTCCAGGAGTTAGGCACAAGGCCAGTTTTTATCTTACTCCCACAAGTAAGATGTGACACAAGGTCGGGTCAGGAAAGTGGGGTTTAAAAATTGCCTGGGCAGCCCTATCGGCATTCCCCGGTAGGGGCGCCTCAGGCAGTAAGCAATAAACTTACTCCTCCCCAAAGAGGGGAGGCGAAGCCTGGGAGGGTAGACCTCATAGAACTGCACAGGACAGACCCATTGACCGGCGTAAATCAAAACCCGAAGGCCAAGGCAACACCAGTATGGGGTGCAGTATCCATCGGAACAGCTACTACACTTTAATCTTAGCCAAAAGGCCAAGAACAAAGAATATGAGTAGCCAATGGCAAAAAAAGCTGAAATTGAGATGAATTACTCAACTTGGGTGTAAAGTCCCCCCCCCCCGTGTGATAGCATAAAAAATAACTTAAGAGAAAGACAGTGTGTATGGGGAAAGAGACAGAAAGTCATTCTTTGATGAAACAAAGGTGATCTAATTCTTCAACCTCCTCTACCCTTGTGTATTGTTTGAAGCTTTAGTCTTCAAGCAAAATTAACCTTTTCAGTTTTCAGAGAGAACTGTCATGAGAGGGAAAAGGAAGGCAAGAAAAGACGGGAAGAGGAAGAGAGAATAAAAAAGGAAAGCAGAACGAAGGGCAAAGCGAGAGAAAGGAAGAAAGAGAAACAAAATCCAACCAAATAGTGGAAATCCGCTTTTTCTGGATAATAAAAAACATCGTATTTCTACTAAAGAGCAGAGAACTCACATCCCTGAAATTTGACATGATGGCAGGTGTTGGATGGCTTTTAAAAATCAGAAAACTCACACCCCTGATTCCTCTCAAGTTCATCCTTATCACTTCCTTCCATGTTTTCCTGAGCCTTCCCCTGAACTGAACCTGCTACATCAACTGTTCTACATTTACTAAACCACGCACTTTCATCCATTCTTTCAACATGGTCATACCATCAAAGTCTCCTGTTCAGAAATCTTCCTTTAAGGTCATCAGAACTAAGCCTATCTTTAAGACTCCTATTACACATTCATTGTACCATTCTTATATCATCTCCCTCCATGCAACACATGTCCTCAACCCTCACTGACCAGGTTTCACTTCCATACATCATAACACTGCATACACATGCCTGATAGACTCTTCCCTTGGTCGACAGGAGAGTGCTACCACCGGCAACCAAGTAATGAGTGTTGTTTAAAATAAAATAGCTCTCAAGGGGTCCACAAGCAAATCAGGTTGGGAACCCCTGAATTAGATAAATCAAAAATAGAAACACTTTTTCATTATTTTAGTGGCAGACAATTCTCAACTATGAAAAAATCAATACTGAAATAATCAATAATAAATCTGATAAGTGTTGGGTGTTTCTCTGTTTATTTCTATGTGAAACATCTGAATGCGGGAATTAAAAGGTTAAACTTCATTTTATATAATAGAAAACTGGCCGGTTGTGTAAATATATATATACAGGGTGGGCAAAAATAAGGGTCCTATTTTTAAAAATTCATAACTTTTTTATTTATTGATTTAAAAAAATATTTTTTTTAGAATAAGTAAAGGACCCCTTCCGAAGCAAGCATGAGCCGTATTAGCCCTAAGGAACGTACCCTCATTTAGAAAACATTATTTTTGCTTAAAAAACTCAAAACAGTGTAAAAAACAATACTTTAGTTTTTGTAAGTTTTAAGAAGTGTTTTTCGGCTAAAATTTGTTTTGTTTATTTCAAAAAATCTCGGAAGGGTCAGTCTACACACACATAAAGTTTGGTGAAGTTAACTTTTATTTTGTGGAAGTTATTCAAATTCAAGTTATTTAATTTAAAGATAGGACCCTTATTTTGGCCCACCCTGTATATATATATATATATATATATATATATATATAGGCTAGCTATTTACACTAAACTCCCAACAAAACTTTGCACATTATATCTATAATAAAATAATAAAAAACAAAAACGAAATAAAAAAATAAATAAATAAATAAATAAATAAAAACACCCATTTCATAAACATATTACATTTCAAATTCTAAAAAAAGAACAAAACCATTGCTTTCACGTCATATGTCGCACATTTTTTTAAAATTTTAACGATCATTTAAAAAAAAAGAAAAAAGAAAACCCCTCATTCTATTTCATAGACGCAGTACACATATTAAATTCTAACGGCTATGTTTCGTTCCAAAAAAGAACAAAAACATTCTTTCCACGTCACAAACGAATCAAAGTTTTTCAAATATTTATACTTGTGTTATTTCTTCAAATCAATCATCCCGAGAAAGTCTTGAAATAAAGACGCAACGTTGATGAATACATAAATAATATTTTTGGTTTCCATTTTTTTTTTCCATATATATATATATACATTTACTAGTAGAAAATCCGTCCACAAGACGGGTATAAACAATAAATATAGCATCAGTTTTACATTTTTATGCTTTTTCTTTATGGGGCGGGGAGGTATTTCTACAGTACGGTTTCGGTGGCAACCTCCAAAATGATAAAGTTTACAAAAAAATAAATAATGTGTCCACGTTACTCACCCTGTTGCCTAGATTACATATTCTGTAATTCATAATGGTAAGTTCAATAGTTTAGGATTTTACCAAGCACATACATATATGTGCTCATGTTACTCAGCATGTTGCCGAGCATATATATTCCAAAATTCATAATGATCGGCTCATAAAAATACTTAAAAATTAAAAAAAAAAAAAAAAGCTTTATAGATATGTTTACCTTTACGAAAAAAAATAATGTGCCATGTTATCACCATATTTTCTAGAATATATATTCCAAAATTAATAATGATCATTTCATTAATTTAAGAGATTACCCTGTACATACATATATATACTTCATGTATATGTTCTAAACAATGTTCAAATTTTATTGATTTAAAAGTATTATAAAATAATATTTTATAAATATATTTTTAATGGTATGATGAAAAAATTCCTAATATAATAAAATGATGCTCAATATTGGGAATAGAGCATTATTATAGTTAAATTAGAGCGAAAATGAGCAAAAATAGAGGATGAATCCATGTATGCAAAGAAAAAATATTCTTCTTATCAGAAGGTGAAGCCAGTTTTGTAAAGATATAAACTTTTGCTTCAATTATTTTTTTGAAAGTTATCTAAAATTATTTAGGTTTGAGTTATTCTTTTGAAGGAAGCCAAAATCTCTCCTCGTAGAAAATATATTTATATAATTTTCAAAAAATAATTGAAGTGAAAGTTCTTATCTTTACAAAACTGGCTTCACCTTCTGATGAGAAGTGTATTTTTTTTTCTTTGAAAAATCTAGATTTAAAGACACTTATGGATTCATCCTCTACTTTGTTGCATTTTAAGAAAATATGAGAATAAATTTGTTAATTATCTAACAATATTTTTCCTTATGTTCACTCTGATTTAACTTATATATATATATATATATATATATATATATAAATTAACTTAGGTGCGTGTGTGTGTGCATATATATGTACAAGGTAATCTAAAATAATGAACGTATGATTAATTTTGGAATATATATTCTCGGCAACCCGGTGAGTAATATGGGTACATTATATTTTTTTGTAACCTTTACCATTTAGGGGTGTATCTATCCAAACTCGCCATGAAAAACTTTTGAAATAAGTGAGATACTAAAAAATTTAATAGAGAAAAATAATTGCCTTACATCGAATTTTGAGTCATATTAACACATTTTTAAAAGGATCAGTGCACGTGTGAGCATCAATAATATGCATATGCTTGGTAAAATCTTTAACTATTAAACTTATTATGAAGTACGGAATATGTATTCTAGGTAACAGGGTGAGTAACATGGGCACATTATTTTGTTTTGTAAACCTTACCATTTAAGGAGGTGCCATCATACCATACCATATATGGGCAGGTGAGGCGCTTTTTAGCCTTGGTAGGCAATCACCTAGAAATGGTGTCTCAAGAAAAGCACTGGTTTGGAGTCAAGAAGGGTATCTGCCCTAAAAAATCTTGCCTCAACTAAGGAAATAACTTCCAAAGAAAATTTGTCGCATTTTAGGTTCATGTAGTTTAAATAATGACCTGGCCATAGGTTAGTTTGGGGGGTCAATTTCTAAAAACCGTCCAACACATGCCAGCATGTAAAAGAACGTTAAACCGAATAGTACGATGATGATGATGATGATGATGACCCTCTAAAGAAAAAAAGACATTAAAATTTAAAACTAATGCTATATTTATTGCTTATACCCATCCTGGGACGGGTATTCTCCTAGTATACACGCTCGCACGCACGCACACGGTACATTTACAATGTTTGAGACATTAAATAATTTTGTCACACCATTGCCCTTCAAATATAGGAGGAAAAAACAACAGGTGTTTGCTTAGAGGTCATTTTGTACTGTTGCAGCAATTGAGGGTCTGTTACATACCCTTAACTAGTTTTATGCTGTTGTCTGTCTTTTATGGGCTGTTTTCTCGATTATTTTCTCGGTGACTGGTATACACTTACAAAACTCTGTGAGTCTTATTATCTTGATTATTTGTCACTGTACACACTGGATGACATCATCCATTACAACAGAAAGAGAGGGGGAAAAGATCCTTTATGACTACATGACATAACTAAAGGGTGATTGATAAGAGGAGGAGAGGGGGAAGGGGAGCAGGGTAGACAAGGGGGGAAAAGAGCAGAAGGAAGAGGGTAGACAAGAAGGGAAAAGAGCAGGAGGAGCGAAGACAAGGGGACGAGGTGGAATTTTGCTGATTGTCGGTCACAGGTATTTATGTTAAGGGGCACCAGTGCATCAACAAGTTCGTCGGAACACATTCCATTAAAGTACTTGTAAAACAAGCAATGGGACAGAGGCTGGAGTTTGGTAGATAGTGTGAGACCTATTAGATTAGAGGCTTATT
The DNA here is from genome assembly GCA_963556195.1 of Sepiola atlantica. NCBI lineage: Eukaryota > Metazoa > Mollusca > Cephalopoda > Sepiida > Sepiolidae > Sepiola > Sepiola atlantica. Next base: position 31,566,466 of record OY744554.1, on the reverse strand, counting down.
TTAGACCCTGTCTAAGAGGGGGGGGGGGCTAGTAGTTTGTGCACTATCCCAGATGTGACAGCACTACTCCATGCATGGGCGAATGATGGCTTTGTAGACATATTAGATACGGACATGTGTGAGAAGTTTTCTAGCCCGGTAGAGGGAGCCTACCTTCTTTGCAGCATGTTTTCTATATATTAGTTCAAATTAATGTTACATGTGAATGTTAGGCTGAGGAGTTTGAATGATGGACTCTCAGGTAGAGTTCTATTAGCCATGGCAACCGATGGTTGAAAAAGTTTCTTATAATTGTTAAAGGAAAAGAGCTTTGTCTTAGTAGCATTAAATTTTACCATCCATTTACGTCCCCATTCCACTAAAGACTGGTGGTCATTTTCTAAGGATTCAGCCATTGCCTTGGATATGTGTGTGTTCGATTTGCCCACATGCCGAGAAGAGTGCTGTGTCATCAGCAAATATACCCATCTCAGACACTATTTCATCAGGGAGGTCGTTTATGAAAATCAGGTCAAGGGATCACCCTGTTTAGATGTATGCCCGTCGAGGATGACTTGCATCTTTCTTTTTGCTAAGAAGGATCCGATTATATTAAATATTCGTCCAGTAATACCATACAAATTAATTTTTATGAGAAGACCATCATGCATGTTAAAGGCTTTGGCTATATCAAGCACTACCGCCCGAGCTTCACCAGCCTTGTTCAGTGTATGGTATATGCGTTCAGAGATGACCGTTAGAATATCCTCACGTGCTTGACTAAATCTGTTGGTCAGAAAGAAGTTTAGCATTAACAAAGTGGTGGACTATCGATAGATTGATTAATGATTTAAAGATTTTAGCGAAGAGCGGAAGGAGACTGATGGGGCGATAATTTTGCGGATCAGTTCTTTTACCAAAATTATTGAACACTGATACCACACAGACAATTTTCAAGCTATCATGAAAGCAAGATACAGTAAGGCATTTGTTGTAGAGGACAGGCATCAGCATAACTATTTTTTAAACAGTTCATAATAAATTAATGTTTTGTGTTATTCATTTGTAATTTTATTGTCCTATTTTTACTATATATCTGCAATAGAAAGATCTTTGTATGCCTAATTCGCATAACTATTTTTAAACAGTTTATAATGAATTAATGTTTTGTGTTATTCATTTGTAATTTTATTGTCCTATTTTTATTATATATCTGCAATAGAAAGATCTTTGTATGCCTAATTCGCATAACTATTTTTAAACAGTTTATAATGAATTAATGTTTTGTGTTATTCATTTGTAATTTTATTGTCCTATTTTTACTATATATCTGCAATAGAAAGATCTTTGTATGCCTAATTCGCATAACTATTTTTTAAACAGTTTATAATGAATTAATGTTTTGTGTTATTCATTTGTAATTTTATTGTCCTATTTTTACTATATATCTGCAATAGAAAGATCTTTGTATGCCTAATTCGCATAACTATTTTTAAACAGTTTATAATGAATTAATGTTTTGTGTTATTCATTTGTAATTTTATTGTCCTATTTTTACTATATATCTGCAATAGAAAGATCTTTGTATGCCTAATTCGCATAACTATTTTTAAACAGTTTATAATGAATTAATGTTTTGTGTTATTCATTTGTAATTTTATTGTCCTATTTTTAAACAGTTTATAATGAATTAATGTTTTGTGTTATTCATTTGTAATTTTATTGTCCTATTTTTACTATATATCTGCAATAGAAAGATCTTTGTATGCCTAATTAACATAACTATTTTTTAAACAGATTATAATACATTAATGTTTGTTGTTATTCATTTGTAATTTTAGCGTCCCATTTTGTCATATATATATATATATATATATATATATATATATATGTATATGTATGTATGAAGAAAAGTGGGGAAATAATGATCAGACATAATGTAAAATGAAAAAAGGAAAGCCAAAACCTATGTGATTTATGTATTCATCAACGTTTCGTCTTTATTGAAAGACTTCCTCAGAATGAAGAAAGCAATGTAGAAAAATCATACAGAATATTAATTTTGATGGCTGATAACACTACTACCAAAATCATGTTTTTTGTTCTCTGCTTGTTCACGTCAACAGCCATGCCAAAGTCTGGACACTTTCTGACATATCAAAATTATTACTCTGTATGATTTTTCTACATTGTTTTCTCCATCTTGAGGAAGTCTTTCAATAAAGACGAAACGTTGATGAATACATAAATCACAAAAGTTTTGGCTTTCCTTTTTTCATATATATATATATATATATATATATATATATATATATATATATATATGCAATAGTTTTGTCGATATTACCAGTCATTAATTAAAATGATTTAATAAAATAAAATGGATAACTCACAAAAAACAAAAACTTTCTTTTAACATTGCTTGCTAGAATTCTTACCGACACGCAAAAGCAAGAAAAGAGAAACGGGAAAGGAGCAGGTGGCTGGCGAGCTGGCTGTCTTACTCGCTTTCTTTCTCTCTCCCGTCACTTCTCTCCCATTAACGATGCCATATTTTTTTTGCTCGGCCAAATTGATTTCTTCTTTCTTTTGATTTCTTTACGATCTTATTTAAAAGATAAATAAATTTGTATCAACATTATCAAGATGTTAGTGTTTATCTATGTATACGTATAAATGCAATGAGAGCGTGATTACATTCTAAGAACGTGTAAGATTCAAAAGTTTGATTGCTTAACCGCTAAGAATTTGATTACATTCTGATCGCGTTCAAGATTCAAACATAATTGCTTAATGGCTAAGAATTTGGTAACGTTTATTACTATGCTAGACACTTTAAAATGTGTGACTAGTTTCCTAATTCACATTATTGATGTGGGATGTTTAGTTTTATGTAGAAGACATCAAGCATTTTTAATCCTTTGGTGTTGGTATCGTGGTGTATTATTTTAGTATTGTTAACTAGTATGTGTCTATATTGAGAAGGGGGCAGTCATGTTTTTTTAGGTGTTGGCAAATGGAGCTAGAGTTGGAGAGATGTAAGGTTAGTCTTCGGGAAAGTGTTGTGGTAGTGAAACCGATGTAAGAATTAGTTTTATTATTATTATTATCGGAGATACATTCTCCCATGGGGCATTGAAACGCTCTCATGTAACATCTCAATATTATAGATGCTCCTTATAAGTTGTAAATTACTAGCCGTTATAATAATAAAAATAACGCAACAGTTAAGACATGTTTTTTAAGAAGACCGCCTGAAGATGAATTGACAAATCAAATCGAAATTACTCGCGAAAAAGGAAAGAAAATGGAACACGAAACCCACAGAACTTACATGCAACAATTTGACCGAAACATTAAATGGACCATTCGGAAAATAAAAAAAATAAAAAAGTCTAATCAAACAAAAACATTGTTATTTAATAATGTTCGCTTAAATGTGTGTGTGTGTGTGTGTGTGTGTGTGAGAGTTTTTGAAGGCTTACCAAAGCATTTAATTCCAGCCTTAATTCCAGGGCTGACTTGCTCCCTTACGAGATAATTTCCCTGATGATCTGCCAAACAAGTATCTGCTTGGTAGTGAAACACGTGTAAGAAAAAACATTTAATTTGAATAAATAATCTTTGAAAGAAAAAGCCTTTTATGGTGATGATTGGTCTCCTGAACGGAATGCTTCGGTAAGCCTTCAAAGAAATCACATAGAAATGCTCTGTACCCTGTAATCGCGTATCATCGAGCTTGTTTTTATTGGACTAATCCCGGTCTTCACTGAATAATCTATTTTCTAAGTGTGAAAAATCTAAATATATATATATATATATATATAGTCATCCACATACAGCCTGTTTCGCTGTTTCACAGCTCATCAGTGCGGCTAGACCAGTTAGTGTCTCAAGCCGGGATCGAAACGCAACTGTCGAGCTGACAGTCGGCGATGCTAACCCCTACGCTATCATGCGACACTGACTGAATGTAAGTGATACCTCAATGTAACGAAATGTAAACATTGCAAATGACTGGAGCTCGAAATTAGTTTTACCTAATGAGCATTTGCCTTAAAGCTAATGGCCGTTGACGATACCCTTACAAAAATAAGCTCTACCCGGAGGGAGCTTTTTATAGTCATCCACATACAGCCTGTTTCGCTGTTTCACAGCTCATCAGTGCGGCTAGACCAGTTAGTGTCTCAAGCCGGGATCGAAACGCAACTGTCGAGCTGACAGTCAGCGATGCTAATATATATATGATTATTTTTATTTATACATACATGTAGATAATCTGCAACACTGGCATGTCGATGTTATCAATCAACAGTTACCAATCAAGCAGAATAATAAGACTTTCTCTTTCCTTTTTCCCTCAAGTTAAAAACTTTTGTTTTACAGATATTAAAGAAAATAACAGTTTAAGAAACTGTAGTTTGGACTGATTGGATTTCCAGGGAACACACTCCAATCCCATCCGTGGGTTCCAGTGACTCACTCCATTAAAAACCTATCGACACCATTATAATAATAGAAAGAGGCAGTTTTATTTGAATGCTACTGACAATTTATGCTCAACGGATTTCTTCGAATAGAATACACTTACCTTTATTATCATTTGCCATAAAAAAAAACAAACAGAAAAAGACGTGCCATTGTGTTGGCGGACAAAAGAGAAGCTGTTGCTTATTATCAAAATATTGGAAATCATTCAGTTACTTCACCAACATGTGTAACGCAACGGAGCTGGAGATTTCTTCATAAAGTCGGAGTCTTAGAAACAGGTGCTGCGGTAGACATAAACTTGTCTTGAGTTTTGTTTTTTTATATAATACCTTTTATCTCTTATTTAAATTATCTCAGTTCAATTTTGAAAAAAAAAACAAAACAAACTTCTAAATGAATAAATGCAAAAGTTTTTTTTTCATTTATCACTTCTATATTACCACCAAAATGGATTACTGTTATTTAAATAAATCCAACCACTAGTCTATCCCTCTTGGACAGAATCCAAAAGAGAGCCTCTAATCTTATGCCAAGCGGCAGCCATTCGCTCATCGCCAGTGTTGCATTCCTGTGCTTGTTTTACACGTACTTCAATGGAATGTGCTCCGACGAACTTGCTGCACTTGTGCCCCCTCAACGTAAATACCGACAAACAGCAAAATCCCACCCCTTCACTGTAGCGGTCCCTAGATGTCAAAGCTTTCTACTCCAATAGTTTATTTTCTTAAACTGCTCGCCTTTGGAATCCCCTCCTTGCTCCCTGTTTCCCCGACTGTACCAACATGCAGAAATTTAAATATAATGTGAACAAACATCTTGCTGCACAACCCCCCGTTTAGCATACCCCTATAAATCTGGCCGCTAATTCACAGTAGCCCTTACGTCTCAGTGGCAATGTGCCTTGTGTTGGGTTAATATAAGTAAAAAAAAGAAAAATACAACTTAATATTTTGAAATACTCTATATATAGTATAGCGGAAATACCTAAAAGACAGCTCTTTCAATGCCTGACTTGCATAAGTTCAGTCTATAATCAATTAATGTTTGGTGTTATTCATTTCTAATTTTATTATCCTATTTTTTCTATGTATATATATATGTATATTCCCGAAACAGTTTTTTATGGTAAACAACTGATGATCCCTTAAATAATGTTAGAAGCAAACTAATATAATAACTGAAAAAGTTAAATTGACTTACATGAGTGATTTTCCACTGAACGACTTGGGACTTCAGGTTTGTTTTTTTTCTTTTTTTTATATATAGTTTTAATGGTTGAGAAACTTCCAAGACATTATATATATATATATATATATATATATATATATATATATATATAATATGCAATAGTTTTGTCGATATTAACAGTAATTATTTTTTTTAATATGGTAATCGATCCAGACAAGGCATGAAGCCACTTGATGTAAGCTAAAAAAAATACTTTAAGGTGAAAAACTGACGAACAATAAGTGTTAAATGGATAGAGTCACACCAAGAAAACAGCAATTCTTCTTCCTTTGTCAGAAACATCACTCATGAAATATGAGGACTAAAAAACAAAATAAATGAAAATTAAAGTGATTTAATTAAAAAAAGGATAAATTACGAAAACCTTTCTTTAAGTTTATATGTTCATTTATTATTAAGAAAGATAATTTAAATTAATCAAATATCTCAGCTAGCTAGAAAGAAAGATATACAGATGAGGCATAAAAGTTCAGGAGGTGACCTACCCCTACCCCTCTCTCTCAAAAAAAAAAAAACAATCAAAAAATATATTTCACTTCCTCACCTTTCGGTCACACACAATCATAATCACTCAGGCGAATAGATTTGTTTTTATTATTATTTTAAAAGATAAATACATTGGTATTAAAATTACCAAAATGTTAACGTTTTTTTTCTTTTCATACGAATAAATGTTAACGTTTTTTTTCCTTTTCATACAAATAAATGTTAACGTTTTTTTTCTTTTCATACAAATAAATGTTAACGTTTTTTTTTTTTTCATACAAATAAATGTTAACGTTTTTTTTCCTTTTCATACAAATAAATGTTAACGTTTTTTTTCTTTTCATACAAATAAATGTTAACGTTTTTTTTCTTTTCATACAAATAAATGTTAACGTTTTTTTTTTTTTCATACAAATAAATGTTAACGTTTTTTTTCCTTTTCATACAAATAAATGTTAACGTTTTTTTTCTTTTCATACAAATAAATGTTAACGTTTTTTTTCTTTTCATACAAATAAATGTTAACGTTTTTTTTCCTTTTCATACAAATAAATGTTAACGTTTTTTTTCTTTTCATACAAATAAATGTTAACGTTTTTTTTCCTTTTCATACAAATAAATGTTAACGTTTTTTTTCTTTTCATACAAATAAATGTTAACGTTTTTTTTCTTTTCATACAAATAAATGTTAACGGTTATCTTTTTATACGAATACATGTTAATAAGAAACTGATCAATGAAATGCTTATTTTAAATTTTTATTTAGAGTAGCGAACTGTCAAGCGATAAGTCATCTGCCAATTAATAATAAAGAGCAACGTGTAATTATATATATATATATATATATATATATATATATATATATATCTTCTTTCCCTCAGAAAAAGTTTGAGTAAGTAAAAAAATTCCGTACGAATCCATTCAAAGTATTTAGGCAACTGAAAAAGCAAATCTATTTCTATACGTTTCTTTTCTTTCCTTTTTAAAAACTTACCAATTTTCTTACTCTTTATTAACTTCACTGATTCAGAAAATGCATGTGAACACTGGGAAGGAGGGAGAGTGTACACTCGTTAATATATAAGCATGATTGGGATGAACATGAAAGAGAAGTTCACTCATTTAAACAATTTTAACATCTAAAATATCATTTTCTGTTTGGTTGAATAAATGTCTATTTTAGTTATCCTACTCAAGTCTGGAATTTTTTATTTATTTATTATTTTTTTTTCACTTGAAAATTTGAAGCTGATCAAATTAAGTTGGAAGAGAAAAATCGATATATTGAAAAAGTAGAAATAAGAAAAGGGGAAATAATTAAAACAAACAGAATTTATCTTTTGGATTATTCGAACCACTATTCTCATCTTGGTTGTTATTTTCACGTTTCGGCCGATGTAATCTCCGATCTTCTTCAAGTGCATTTTTTTGAACTTGGGAATCTTTTTTGTCAAACTCAGGAATCTATACAGAATTCCATGAGAAATGCCAGTATACTGAAATCATATGCCCTTAATAGGATTAAGATGAAAATTCATATACACTAAATGTACAAAAGCAAGGAAATTCCCAAATTTTTACACTTTTATTGTCATTAAGGGTATGACTACATATCAACCAAACCATTTCATTATCACTACAGTATAAATCTCTATGCATGAGTGGATGAAGTGTGTGAGGTGCGCTGAAGAAAAATTCCTACCAGTAAAATACATAGCCCTGTTGTGCTCGCATACTCTTAATGACAATAAAAGTGTAAAAATTTGAGAATTTCTTTGCTTTTGTACATTTAGTGTATATGAATTTTCATCTTAACCCTATTAAGGGCATATGATTTCAGTATACTGACATTTTTCATGGAATGTTACTACTTTTGTAAAGGCTATGCCTCAATACAATGGTCATTTTTAAGGTTTTTTGGAATTTTCTGGAAAACTAAGGTATATGGTAAACTGAAATTAAAATGCCATCAACTAGACCCTAGAACCTCTATCTCTGCCAAAAATCAGCTGAATCCATCAAATAGTTGATGAGATACAGGGTGGCACATATGTACGTACGTACACACGGATAACACAAAATCATGCCTGACCTTTCTGGATCTCTGGGTTGCCTTGACTAATGATGCTGAAATTCTACACACTTATAGAACCTATCAAAAAAGAATTTTGTGCAAAGTTTTAACTAATTTGGTTTTCGAGTTATGATTGATTAAAGAAATGAGATTTCTAGCATAGGCCGTTTTTGAAGTCTATTAAGGGATAGAGTGCTCTTGCGCCTCCCTTGATTACGAACTGAATCTTTTACTTAATCCATGACGGTAGAATGTTCTCGTTCTATCAGCCATGTATGGGATAAAAATGTTAATTATTCTTGGTTATTATCAACTGTAGTAAGGATTGATAACTATTATTTGAAGATAAGCATACTATTGACACATCGAGGGCCTGGAAAAGTTCCAAACATGCTGTAGGAAGATCATCTTGTAGCTGATGTCATGCTTTCTGGATAGTTGTTTCGGTGGAGGGTTTCTCTTAAGCTGTCCATCTCCACTTGTTATGTATTGCTGTTACTACATATTGCCTTTCTTCGATGTTGGAGGTGTTGGATAATGACCCTGTGAGGCCGGACGCATTTTAAAGTGGACGTATGTGTGGGAGATCGTTTGGTTTGGCTTGCACGATTTAGTGCAGGTGAACCCGTGCAACCGAGTGCAAAATAAAGCTGTTCTCACAGGTGTTGACATGGCCACCACATTGAGACCTCAGGTCAAGGTGCACCTGCGCATAGGGGTTCTGTGACGTCACAGGCTTTTGTGTGGGAAACAGAGTTTTGCGAGTCTGGTTTTTGGAAGCAAGCCGAACAGACGATTTCTCTATGTAGTCTTCAAATGATTAGGGGAATTAAATTCCCTAAGAGAATACAGGCATGAGATTCCTTCTTCCCCCCTCCTCGAATGGCTAAGGACTTAAGCTAGGAATTAACTACAATAGAGTAGTAATTTGGTCTCTCCCTTAACATTGGTGAAACATCTCCAAGATCGACGGTAGACTGACGCCTGAAATAAACAAATCAAAATTTAAAAGATTGTTTGTCTCGTGAATCGTGCTATGAAGGTTTTGTTGTAGACACAGCAGACGGCGATGTTCACGGCAGTACAGAAACGAAGAAAGAATCCAACCACTAGACGACACCCGTCCACGCGACGAAATAGAAAAGGTAGGAGAATTTAAAGGTATGCAAAAGGAGGCAGCGCGCGTGAAACTAAGCCTACAATTATGAATTACTTAAAACTTTTACCCATTCATGGCTGACAGAACGAGAACAAGCTACCCCCAGTGGATTAAATTAACCACGCTCACAGAAAAAATTAACTTTTAGATTTTGCTATCAAAAATAGGATATTTATTTACTCCTTCGCTAGGAGTTAGGCACAAGGCCAGTTTTATCTTACTCCCACAAGTAAGATGTGACCACAGCTTGGTTCGAGTAAGTGGGGTTAAAAGCCAGCGCTCGAGAGGTGAGCACTCTGGCCATTTAAAAATTGCCTGGGCAGCCCCGTCGGCATTCCCCGGTAGGGGCGCCTCAGACAGTAAGCAATAAACTTACTCCTCCCCAAAGAGGGGAGGCGAAGCCTGGGAGGGTGGACCTCCTAGAACTGCACAGGACAAGCGTGCAGTATCCATCGGAACAGATACTACACTTTGATCTTAGCCAAAAGGCCGAGAAGCGATATTCATAAAGATATAAATTAATCGAAGACTTAATTTTTAAATTCATCAAAATTCATCCATAACTTTTTGAAAATACAAGCATTTGAAGCTGAAAAATAAAACCTTCCATTTTCTTGAAAATATTAAATCAACATTTTTGTTTTCATTGATAAAATTCCGTTAAAAAAAACTATTCAAGATAAAACAATGAAATTTAACATGTATATGTAAAATTTGCTAGTGAATGCCATGAAAACATTAAAAAGAAGATAGCTCAGCATTTGAGCACCTCATATAAGTTTTAACAAACTGACCCCCTAATTAAATTTGTTTAATTTGCAATCATTCTCACTTAATCTTCCAAACTAAAGTGTTTATCAGTTTATCATGCACATACATTTTTTTTTTTATTCATGGAGGGGGACGGGGGTCGGTTTTGTTTTTTAAATTATTATGCGTGGTTTTAATGAGGGTTTTGTTGGGCCGGGGCTTACAACTTAGACTTGGGGTTAGTGGTAGGGTTAAGGGAGTTTGTTTTTTTTAGGAGGGAGGGGTGCCATCTGGACCTAGGGTTAAAGTTTGGGTGAAGAGAATCCTTTTGGGGGAAAGAGGGAATCTTGTCACTATGATTTAGGGTTAGTGGAAGGGTAAATAATTGGCGATAATTTTACACTTAAACTTATATGCGAAACTGATCCTCTCACTTTAAATTTTTTATTGTTTTTTTCGTTTTTTTTAAGTTTTTGTAGGGTGTTCATACATAATCACCTTAGAAAAGTCGAATCTTTGGTGCTTGTGCTGTTCAGCAGCCGTACAAAAAAATTATTTTTTTATAAAAACAATATTATATACTTATTCAGTCTTATTTTCTTACTGTACACAAAAGTAGAAAAAATTATCCACTAGAACTTTAATTACAAGTATTTTTCCATTCTTCGTATCATAACAGCGATTTGTTCAGTAAGCATCCATCTTTTTCTTTAAATAATTCAACGGCAGATAATCATGCAATTTAAAAAAAAAACTACATATATAAAAATTAAATTTATTCCAATAAAACGTTTTAATGCAATAAATTAATTTAATTTCGTTTATTTACTTTCATTTTGTTTTATTGGAATAAATTTAATTTTTATATATGTAGTTGTTTTTTTTTTAAATTGCATGATTATCTCCCTTGCGAATTATCTGCCCGTGAATTATTTTTAATGAAAAAGATGGACGCTTACTCAACGAATCACTGTTATATGAAGAATGGAAAAATATTTGTAATTAAAGTTCTAGTGGATATTTATTTTTACTTTTTTGTACAGTGAGTAAGAATATAACGCTGAATAAGTATATAATATTGTTTTTATAAAAAAATAATTTTTTCGTACGGCCGCTTATCAGCACAAGCACAAAAATTTTTTTTTAAAGTGTGGAAAGTCACTCTAAAACCTAAGAAAACAAAAAAACAGTATTCTCGAATGAGCCACTATTTTATAAAAAAGACCACAAAATTTTTTGTTAGACAATTTATTTGAAGGATGCTCGAATTCCAAAAAAAAAAATCTTTTTTTCAAAATAAAATAGTGTGTAAACCTAGTTTGTTTAAAGTTAATTATATATCAAGATCAAGTGTTAGCCCCAGGAAAGGGACCCCTTGATTTCTGTAAACTTCCACTGAAGTAAAATGAAATATATATATATATATATATATATATATATATTAGTACTTCATGTATCCACATAAAATATTATAAGGAGATATAATTTTTTATGTATCAGTTTTCAGTATTTACTTCAACGGTGCTCGATACGTAAGTAGAGCTAGGTAGTAAGCAATGAAAATATATATGGCGGTTTTTTCAAGCATCACTCAGACAATTACATTTTTGAGACTCAAAAATGTAATTGTCTGAGTGATGCTTGAAAAAAACCGCACGGTTGAAATAAATTATTGCATCGACAATTATGCGATTTCGTGTTATGTTATTGTATTCTTGCTCTGTTTACTACATTGAGCTCTCATACCCAGATTTCGTCCTGGAATTATTCCAGGACGAAATCTGGGTATGAGAGCTCAATGTAGTAAACAGAGCAAGAATACAATAACATAACACGAAATCGCATAATTGTCGATGCAATAATTTATTTCAACCGTGCGGTTTTTTTCAAGCATCACTCAGACAATTACATTTTTGAGACTCAAAAATGTAATTGTCTGAGTGATGCTTGAAAAAAACCGCACGGTTGAAATAAATTATTGCATCGACAATTATGCGATTTCGTGTTATGTTATTGTATTCTTGCTCTGTTTACTACATTGAGCTCTCATACCCAGATTTCGTCCTGGAATTATTCCATTATAACACAAATATATATATATATATAATAAATATTTGTTATTGTTTATTATCTATGTACGTATACGTTTCGTCCTTAATAATCGGGACTCATTAGCATAGAGATATGACTATTCATGCGATTCGAAACCCCGGATCACGAGTATTTTACAACTCAAATCCGACGCCTTAACCACTTGGCCTATTTTGAACAGCGAATAAACGGTGATAATTTTAACACTTTATACGGCGGCTTGACGTCATAGAGCGTTCGACTTTTTTTAATGAAAGGAACGATGCATTTAAAGCTAGCGACGTCATGCTGTGTTAATACTATACTTACAGTGCTCTACTAGACGGGTTTTTCTAGGAGCTACACACACACACACACACACACACATATATATATATATATATATATATATATATTCTGATAACAATAGCTCTAACTAAACATTTAACAACATTTGATATTCATACTTTCAATTTTTCTAATTGGTTCACAAATACAGCCTACTCCCAAATAGGCAAACATTTCAACCAAAACAGAACATACACAAGATAATATCAAATGAATTTCAATATTTCCATCCACATATGCACACAAACAAAAACGATACATGAATTTTAAAACTAAATTCACACAAATCAGATCTCACATAGGAAGAGCTAATTCACGATGTAATCCTCCCTGCCTCTATAAGTAGCGCTAGCACGTTGGTGGACAAAAACCATCAAGGAGGACTTGGATGAAGTCTCACGTTCACAGGTGGTCGGCCTTTGACGGTTGAATCGCAATTGGCTAGCTATCTCGTGTGAACTTGCTCAAGACCGTCGAGCATGGGCCGCCATGATTTCAGATGTAGTAAAGACCAGGTAAGAAGATGGCTCAACCCGATTAGGGTGAACAACAACAAATCAGGTCTGAACTCCAATGTCGGATGATATTTCCGGTACACCCAGCCCAGATATTCAACAGTTGTACACGCTCATTATGACAAATTCTTAGCCTTTCTACTGAACATTGGTCATGTATACAAGTTGAAGCAGCCAGTTTTTTTACTGACGTAACATGACGGAGCACAAAGCGTCAATAACATTCTAGAATTTGACAGAAAGATTGCAGAGTTTGACAAGATGCACCTGAAGAAGATTGGAGGTTACATCGGCCGAAACGTTGTGAGAATAACATCCAAGATGAGAACAATAGTCCGAATAATCGAATGATACAAAGATTCCTGAGTTCGACAAGATAGACCTGAAGAAGGTCGGAGGTTACATCGGCCGAAACGTTGTGAGAATAACATCCAAGATGAGAACAGTAGTCCGAATAATCCAAATAATACAAAGATTCCTGAGTTCAACAAGATAGACCTGAAGAAGGTCGGAGGTTACATCGCCCGAAACGTTGTGAGAATAACATTCAAGATGAGAACAGTAGTCTGAATAATTGAAATAATACAAAAAACGTTCCTTACTCTATCGTTATTTTTATTTGTCAAGTTAACTCAAAGACAATGTCTATCAAAACAAATTCCTGAACTGAACTGAAGGGGGGACATAACAACTAAAATTGGGGCAGTGTCAAGATAGAAACATGTCAGAGTTATTCGGTCTCAACCAAAGAACGGCAGCATTGCCTGCCCATGTTTTTGATCTCCAGAGGAGGTAGTGACGTTACCTACTATATCTAGGTTTAAAGTGACCTTGGACAAACATTCAGACGGTATATAGATGCAATATCTTGTCGTTTTACATGGCTTGTTGCACTTTGCTATTTTTTGTCAAAATTGATTCTCCGTTTTAGGATGACAGTATTTGTGAAAGAGGGTTCGTTTTAATGTCACACTCCAAAAATGCCACCCATGACATTGTTAGTAAAATCCACAATACTTTTTGCAAGACAACCATATTTGGTACACATAAACTTCAGTCTATGTCTGACTTGTCCACCAAGTTTTAGTCATGAATATCCAACAGTCTTTGTTTTATAACCATCTGTCTTTCACTGTGTGTGTCTCTCTCTCTCTCTTCACTGAATGTCCAACAATCTTTGTTGTACGGCAGTTCAATGATAAGCAAGTTGAAGCAGCCCCGCGCATGCATCTTTTCCAGACTTAACATGGCGAAGGAAAAAGCTTCAAGTCATTAAAATACATTACACTCAAATATAGGGTGACCTCCCCCCCCACCACCCCCACCACAAAAAAAATGCCAATCCTTTTTGCAATCCAACCATATTTGGCACAAATAAACTTCAGTCTATGTCTGACTTGTCCACCAAGTTTCAGTCATGAATATCCAACAGTCTTTGTTTTATCATCGTTCAATGATATGTTTCAAATGTGCACCTGTTTTGGATGCGCACGTGGATACAACTAAATTTGGCTATGATGGTCCGTCCGCTTGAGTTCAGGATTAATCCGGAGGTTGTTTTGATAAATGTTATCTTTGAGATAATCGTCACCAGACAGACGCATTTCACCGAGCAGAAATAGCGACGAGCCAGCAAAACAAGTCTTTATATCGACCTGAAGAAACAAGATGCTATACAACATTACGTAAATCTGTCAAATGAATAAACATTTTCTCCCAAACGTTATTATAGGCTGATCCCTTCCCCACAAAATGCCACCCATGGAATCAGTAATAAATTTCACAATGCTTTTTGCAATTCAACCATATTTGGTAAAAATAAACTTTAGTCTCTGTCTGACCTGTCCACCAAGTTTCAATCATGAACACCCAACAGTCTTTGTTCTAGCACTGTTCAATGATTAAACCCACTTGGATACGACGTGCAACATTATTAATACACATTCCTCTTTTTTTTATCTTTTTATTTTATTTTAATGGAAATCGCTACAGACAAGGCATGAAGCCACTTGATGTAAAGAGCTAACAAAAACGAAATATGATTATTGTAAAGACAGGAGATGCCTATTAGCCTTAATCTTGAAAAGACCAAGGCTATAGGTAAGAGGAAAACAGTCAGCAGGAAGAGAGTTCCACAAGCCTGAAGTTCTTGGAAAGAAGCAATTGAAATAGGAAGCTGTATTACAATGAGGTATCAAAACAGCGAATTGATGAAGACCACTAGACCAACGAGCTGCAACAAAAGAAGCAGGGAACAGATCACACAATTCTGAAGAACATGGCATAATAGTATTTGATTTTGGCAGTTATATAATAATCTGGGACTTGTTTTGATGGAGATGATTTTTTAGATAACCTCACAGATAAAAATCTGGGGGAGGTTATGATCTGGTGAGTGTGAAGCCCATTCAGGATCACACTTACTGAGGAGATGATCAACAATGTGTCCCCAGATATAATTGAATGGCGATAAAACAGACTGTTGGACATTCATGACTGAAACTTGGTGAACAAGTCAGGCATTGTATATAGGCTTAGTTGTATCAAATATGGTTGGATTGCAGAACGGATTGTGAATTTTATTGACGATTATATCGGTGCCATTTTGAGGCATTACATGACAATGAAATTCAACGAAATTTATTTCCCACAAAATTAAAACGAACAAAACCATTTCTTATCCGTGAAGATGATGATGTAGATGAATCATAACTAGGGAGCTTGCACGGTTCTTATAAATTCTGTTCATGAACGATTCATCAAAATTATTTTAACGCAAAGAAATTGTTTTTTGGGGGAAGGGGGTACCTGTATAATAAAATGTTTGATAGAAAAAATTTTTAAAATAAAAAATTAAAATATTTTAAGTATTTTAAACATAATTGTAACAATTATATTTAAAATACTTAAAATATTTTTTTTTTTTATTTAAAAAAAAATTTTTAATATTAATTTAATATTAATATTAATATTAATTTTTTAATATTAATATTAAAATATTTAAAAAAAAAAAAATTTTTTTAAATATTTTAATAATTGTTACAATTATGTTTAACATAATTGTAACAATTATTAAAATATTTAAAAAAATTTTTTTTTTTTTTTTAAATATTTTAAGTATTTTAAAATACTTAAAATATTTAAAAAAAAAAATTTTTTTTAATATTTTAATATTTTAAACATAATTGTAACAATTATGTTTCGGAATTTTTGAGATGAGGATTGATAATTTGTCATCCAGAACCCATGGAGTAACGGATAAAGTGCTAAGTATAATCAGTTTTAAGTGACAGTCTTCTGGAGGTCGAAGGTTCAATCCTCAGTGCGGGCGATACTAAGAATACAATTACAAATTACTTCTACACGTTCATGGCTGATAGAACAAGAATAAGCTACTCCCATGGATTAAATAAAGGGTTCTTCCGTTCAAAATTCCATACAGATTCCTGAGTTTGACGAGATTCACCTGAAGAAGATTGGAGATTACATCGGCTGACACGTTGTGGGAATAACATCCAAGATGAGAACAGTAGCCCGAATAGTCCAAATAATCAGATGTATTACTATGTACGGAATTATCCGCAAGGACTTGTGGTGTAACGGATAAAAGTGCTAAGTGATAATGAGTTCTCAGTGACAGTCTTCCGGAGGTTGAAGGTTCAATCCTCAGTGCGGGCGATACTAAGAATCCAATTACGAATTACTTAAGACTTCTACCTGGTCAAGGCTGACGGAACGAGAGCAAGCGACCCACGTGAATTAAATAAAGTGTTCCGTTAAAAATTCCGTAGAGATTCCCGAGTTTGACAAGATACACCTGAAGAAGGTTGGTGGTTACATCGGCCAAAACGTTGTGAGAATAACATCCAAGATGAGAACAGTAGTCCGAATAATCCAAAAAAACTTTCCCTAGTCTATCGTTATTTTTATAGTAGGTGCTCGACTGAGCTCCAATCTATGGTCCCCTCCTGTAAAACATTTACAACAGAAACTCATCTCCCTACAACCACTGTAAATAATTTTCCTTTTTTACTGTGTACCTAAAACTAAACGGAACTGAGCAAAGTTTCTTTCCAAGAACCATCCGTCTGTGGAACACATACCACAGGGCTGCTTTCCAGCTGACTACAACATGCCCGTTTCAAGACCAATGTTAAGAAATTCTTGTTGAGCCGTCTTCTTAAATAATATAATTCTGACCAGTCTCAGCCATTGTTACAAATCCTCACCTTGTTGTTTCGACTCTCCTGACAAACTCATTAACCCAGAATCCTCGAGTGGCCTTTGAGCCTTTATAAGCTTCGTTAGTACATAAACAAAACATCCAAGCCGAGAACAGTAGTCCGAATAATCCAAATAACATATAGTTACAATTATTCACTTCAGAAAGCCAAAATATGTGTATAGGTGGGAAGAGATAAGTAAAAAAAAAAATAAATAAATAAAAATTTTAATTAAAAATAAAAATACGTGACTAATTACTCAGGTGCGACCTTATTCGACAGGTTCGTTAAAACAACATGATACTTCTACTCTTACTCTCTCGATATTGATCGATATAATTTGGTCTTATCGTCAACAAGGACGCTATTATTAGCGAGTTTTAGTAGTACAAATAGTCAAAAAATGATCGGAAATTTGTACCATTCATACGATTTGTTTTATGGCATATCAACCCCTTTTCGGCTTATTTAATGACGAATCCAATCATTTTGATAAAAAAAAAAGATGTTTTTTTCCCCCTAATGAGTCACGACTCATCAAGGCCAAAGCCACTCGAGGATAAGGGTTAATGAGATGGATGGATTGTCAGTTGAAAGATGATTATTATGAGAGGATTTAAAATGGTGAATAAAATGAACTAATTTGTATTATTTGGGTTACTGTTCTCATCTTGGATGTTATTTTCACAATGTTTTGGCCGATGTAACCTCTGACCTTTTAAAAGTACGTCTTGTATGTAAAGAATTTTAAACAGAACCCTTTACATACATATATATATATATATATATATATATATATATATATATATATATGTATGTGTAACGGTCCCAACCACGTGACTTTCCAAATTTAAATTTTAAATTTCTTTTCTTTTTTTCTCCATTTCATTCTTTCCAAATATGATCTAAGGTTAAGATCGGATTCTAACTCTGCCTGATGAGATCTCAGATTGTAATAGCTGTTGATCGATAACATCGACATGCCAGTGTCACAGATTTTGTACATGTCTGTGTAAATAAAAATAATCATATATAAAAGCTCTATTTAGTATTGAGCACTTTTTATAAATCCGGTTGAAATTCTTTGGATTACTACCCTGTGGATGTTTTACCTGGATTATTATTATTTTATAAATATATATATATATATATATATATATATATATATATATATATGAATAATTAAAATGCAAATTATCAATCCTCATCTCAAAAATATAATATATATATTATATCCGAATAATATATATATATATATTATATCCGAATAATATATATATTATATCCGAATAATATATATATATATTATATATATATTATATCCGAATAATATATATATATTATATATATATTATATCCGAATAATATATATATATTATATATATATTATATCCGAATAATATATATATATTATATATATATTATATCCGAATAATATATATATATTATATATATATTATATCCGAATAATATATATATATTATATCCGAATAATATATATATATTATATCCGAATAATATATATATATTATATATATATTATATCCGAATAATATATATATATTATATATATATTATATCCGAATAATATATATATATTATATATATATTATATCCGAATAATATATATATATTATATATATATTATATCCGAATAATATATATATATTATATATATATTATATCCGAATAATATATATATATTATATATATATTATATCCGAATAATATATATATATTATATATATATTATATCCGAATAATATATATATATTATATATATATTATATCCGAATAATATATATATATTATATATATATTATATCCGAATAATATATATATATTATATATATATTATATCCGAATAATATATATATATTATATATATATTATATCCGAATAATATATATATATTATATATATATTATATATATATTATATATATATTATATCCGAATAATATATATATATTATATATATATTATATCCGAATAATATATATATATTATATATATATTATATCCGAATAATATATATATATTATATATATATTATATCCGAATAATATATATATATTATATATATATTATATCCGAATAATATATATATATTATATATATATTATATCCGAATAATATATATATATTATATATATATTATATCCGAATAATATATATATATTATATATATATTATATCCGAATAATATATATATATTATATATATATTATATCCGAATAATATATATATATTATATATATATTATATCCGAATAATATATATATATTATATATATATTATATCCGAATAATATATATATATTATATATATATTATATCCGAATAATATATATATATTATATATATATTATATCCGAATAATATATATATATTATATATATATTATATCCGAATAATATATATATATTATATATATATTATATCTGAATAATTAAAATGATGCAAATTATCGATCCTCATCTAAAAAATTCCGAAACAAAATGAATTAAGTTTGATTACTTATTGAGAGGATTTAATATTTTCAAATATTTATTTAAAGTGTTTTTTTATGGAAATCGCTCCAGACAAGGCATGAAGCCACTTGATGTAAGGAGTTAAAAAAAACAAAAGATGATTATCACAGACAGAAGATGCCTATTGACCTTAGTCCTGAAAAGAACAAGTCCACAGATAGGAGGAAAACAGTCAGCAGGAAGAGAGTCCCAACAAGCCTGCAGTTCTGGGAAAGAAGCTACTGGAATAGTAAGCTGTATCATACCGAGGTATCAAAACAGCGAATTTGTGAAGACCACTAGACCAACAAGTCAAACCAATTTGCTGTTTTGATACCTCACTATAATACACCTTATTCTATTAGCTTCTTTCCAAGAACTTCAGATTTGTGGACTCTCTTCCTGCTGACCGTTTTCCTCTTACCTATAGCCTTGCTCTTTTCAAGACTAAAGCAAATAGTCCATAGTATCACACAAAGTGATACTATGGACTGCCCCCCCCCTCTCCGAGCCAAGACCCTGGACAATGTGAGGAAATGATTCACTAGAAAAAGCAAAAGTTATTGGAAGTGAGATGAGTAAAAAGACAAGGGGGGGGGGGGGGGGTAAAATCTCTTTGAACTTTCAAGATAGGAAGATGCCTAACAGTTGGTGGTCAATTTCCGGATAGTTAGCTGGAGTGGCTGAGAGGGCGAGTCATTTTCCGCTTATCAGTTACTTTGGGACAAAAACCAGGCATTTAGAATTTCCGGTCGAAGTTAATATATTGAGTAGTTAGAGTTGTCCGAGGAAGTTTGCAGCAATTTGCGGCTCGGAGAAGAGATGATCAGATCAGAGCAGATCAGGTTGAGCAAACGATGAAATGAGCTGATCTATCGAACGACGATGATGTCTCGACAGACAGCTATCAACAGACAACGTTTGGGGGGCCTTTTCCACGCTCACGGTATCACACACACTCAGAGCGCAACTGATTTATACACAACTAGCGGGACCTGTTGCCCGGCATTGTCCAGGAGAAATATAAAAGAATGAATTAAAATTTGTCAACATCCGACAGAACGCAAATAGGTTACATCGGACAATTGTAATGTAATGCTTTAGTTATTGTATTCTTGTAAACCAATGACGACACACCCAGAACAAGAGATGAAGATTAAGAAAACCACGGCACATAAGCGTTGGGGTGGCGATCGTCGACCGACGAGCATGGTTCTACTTTTGTGATAATCATCACAATCATTTTTTAGCTCCTTACATCAAGTGGCTTCATGCCTTGTCTGGAGCGATTTCCATTAAAATAAAAATTCGGCTCAACAGACAAAAGCTGCTTACTCTGCATCACTTCCCCAGGATATAGTCCAGCAGCCACCCACAATCACATAGAAGAGAGCCTGGGTCAACTTTTTTGTACATAACTTGGGGATGGCACGGTGCCGAAATGGTTTACGATGCATACTGAGAACCTGGATATGCCGGGTTCGAATCCAGTTTGTTCCACAGAAACACGTTCATAAAAAAAACAACAAAAAAACACACCTGACCTTGTGTCTAACCTTCTGAAATACTAGTACATGACTTTCATACAACTTGCTCTTTTTACATGGTATTACGCGTTTTTTTTTTGCTTTTATTATTTTATTTTTTTAAATAAGATTTAAAGTTAAATTTAATTATTACGTTATCGTTTGGTCATTAAATCATTAATTGAATCAATTTGTTACAAAACTATTTTGTTCATTTTTTTTTAATCTATTTATAAAATCATTGCATGTAAATAGCTTCCAAAACTTTCAATCTTTTAATACATGAGGATTTGCGAAGAATTTTGTAAAATAGAAAGTATACACTTCATCATGGCGGCCGTATATAAAATCAGAAGTTGTGAACCAGTGTAAATAAAAAAGAAAATCCCCAATTATATTTTAGGTCGGATTTTTTAATTTTTTTTTTATTTTGGAAAATAATTCGTTTTCTAACAATTTGTTTATTTATTAAAAAATAGAATAAAATTGTTTTTTAAAATTGGAATTTAAAAAAAAAAATTTTTTTTAAATAGTTTAATTATCAATTATTACCAAATATAATTATATTATAAAGTAACAAACAATTATTAATAAATAAATTCAAACTATTTTTATAAATTATAAAAATATAAATATTCCGCCAAAAGCTATGCGGACTAAAATTGAAGATTTTTTTTATTTTTTTTATTTTTTATTTTTTTTTATTAACACCGGTTCGCAATTTCTGATTTTAGATACAGCGGAAATGACGAAGTCAATACTTTCTATTTCCCATTTAAATAGCTATTTGACAGCCTAAATATTTCAAAATTCCTTTCAAATTGTGAAGGATCATGAAAAAAAACCATTATTTTTCGAATATCAAGAAAAAGATTAAAATGTCTGACTTGTTTGCGAAGGAACTGAAATGCATTTTGGTGGATTTAATTTCACAATTAAATTTTTTTTTTCAAATAGGATTTTTAATATTTCGTTTTAGTTTAATCTATTATATTTTTGATTTAAATAAATATTCCGTTAATAGTAAATAAATAAAAATAATAAGTCAATATGTAATTATCAAAATTACATTGACCCGAGTAATAGGCATGAGAAATGGTCACACAATTTTTATTAATATAAGGATTAAACACACACACACACACACACTAAAAACCCTTGTTTTTCTTTTAAGTTGAAGCTTTTTTTTTTATATGACAGTAGCGCATGTCAAATGTAGTTTTTCTTTATTTTACGAGAAAAAAAGAAAGAACTGTAATACTTGATTGATATGAGAAATGACATATTCAGCAGTTTAAAGGCTTCAAAATTACTTTTGAATAAGAAAGTGTTTTCTTCCTTCGCCTTTTAGCTAGGAGCAAATTTTAGCTTGGTCAGTGAATTAGAAATCCTTCTAGACTTAAGCAATTTTTGTTTTTGCCCCAATCCAGAGCTCCTTTTTGGGGAGCTGGATTTTCCCCACATTTAAAAACCTATCTGTGTCTAACTCTGTCCTCGTAACAAGTACAAGGGACTGCAAAGATCTATTATTAATGGATTAAAAGTAATTTCGAAGGGGAGTTAACCAAATTTTTTTGCACTAACCCTAAGTCCGAGTGCAAGGTCTTAAAAACATGTAATCGCATACAAAAATAGACACCCACCTTTAAGAAAAAACAAAAAAACGCACAGGATTTATCTTTCGTAGCAAAAAAAAAAAAAAAAAAAAATTAGTAACTGCCCTAAAACGTTAGAATGTTCGGAAATGGGGGATTATTTTACATTAAATTTATATGCGAAACTTATCCCCCCCCCATTAGATTCTAAAATAATTTTTTTTCTCCTTCTTTACACCAAGTTTTTCAGGGTGTTCACATGTAATCGTCAAAAAAAAGTAGAATCTCATTGGGTGGGGGAAGGGGTCAGCAAAGGATGTTAATCTACAATAATACCAAATGGGGCAAGAGAAGTCTGATTTTTTTTTTTATTTGGATCAGGGACACAAAGTAACCACAACACTTGACCGTTAGCCTTTAAATTTTTTTCTTTTTTAATCTTCCTCCCACAAGATAAGATGTGACACAAGGTTGGGAAAGTGACAATTGAAAAACCAGCGCCCGAGAATTTGAGCGCTCTGGTCATTAAAAATTGCCTGGGCAGCCCCGTTGGCATTCCCCGGTAGGGGCGCCTCGGGCGATTAGCAATAAAGGGTGAAAAGGCAAAGCCTGGGAGGGTGCACCTCCTAGAGAACTGCACAGGACAGACCAAACAATAGACCGGCGTAAATCAAGACCAAGACAATACCGATCTATGGGGTGTAGTATCCATCGGAACAGACACCACCCCCGACTGAACTTGTAATTTTAATTCAAGCCAAAATTTATTGTATATTCCATAGCTAGTATTTACCTCCCTTCCTCCCACCGCGGGGAAGATGTGACACGAGGTCGGAAGGTGGGGATTGAAAAGCCAGCGCCTAAGACAAAGGATACTCTAGCCTACAAAAAAGTCTTGACGGCATTTCCTTGTAGGGACACCTCAGGCGATTAGCAATAAACTATCCCCTTTTCAAAGAGAGGAGGTAAAGCTTGGGATAGTGAACCTCCTAGAACTGCACAGAACCATACCTCAGCCCAAATGAGCCAGATTGTCAAACTTACTTCCAACGACGTATCCTCGACTTGGTATGAAAAACTACCAAATTTGCTGTAGAGAAGTTAGTCTCCCCCTACTGGGCTAGAACACTTCTCTCACCTGCCAGTATTCGACATCTCTACAAAGCGACCATTCGTTCATGCATAGAGTATTGCTGTCACATCTGGGCTGGTGCACCAACCACTAGTCCCCCCCCCCTTAGACAGGGTCCGAAAAAGAACCTCTAATCTAATAGGTCCCACACTGTCTACCAAGCTCCAACCCCGCAATATCGCATTCCTGTACTCGTTCTAAAAGTATTTCAATAGAATGTGTCCGGACAAACTTGCTGCACTTGTGCCCCCCACCCCCCAACGTAAATATCCCTGACAAACCCGACAATCAGCAAAATTCCACCCCTTCACTATAAAGTTTCCCCTAGATGTCAGGAAGCTCTTTACTCGAATAGCTTCTTTTCCTAGAATTGCTTGCATTTAGAATCTCCTCCCTGTTTCCCCCGACCGTACCAACGTGCAGAAATTTAAATGTAATGTGAACAAGCATCTCGCTGCACAACTCCCCACTTAGAGAGTGCCCATATAAATCTGGCCCCTTAATAAGTTAAAAAAAAAAAAAAAAAAAAAAAAAACCCTTACCCGTTGTGGTGTGTGTTAAGTTGCCCTCCCCCCTTTCCCGGGTATATTCGATAGCTTAAAGGTATCAAAATTACTTTCGGGGCATCTTTTACGAGACTCAGCAGAGTAAAAACGCTAAAAAAACAAATTTACAACAAATAAAAGTAACTGTAAGCTGTAAAAGTTAGTTTCAAACTTGCATGTGCTATTTGTTTGTATTTTAAACCCGTTTGAAGTGCTATTTATTAGAAATCAATAGTTTTGACACCGCCAGTTGGGAAAAAAACATGGCCGAATTGGGGGGGATTACTAACGAATGCACTAGGAGCGGCCATATTGTTTTTGTGAAAACGGTGGGAAAAAAAACAAGAATTTTTTTTTTTTTTTACATCTAATGAAAATCCATTTATAATACGTAAAAATAAAAACAAATTACATAGGTAAGTAGGAAAATATCTATTCTCGTCGTAGGTCAACTTCACTTGTTGCAAATTTATGTTTTTAAACCCTTTCTCGTTCTTTTTTTTGGACCCTGTTCGCGCCTCTGCTGAGCGTCGTAACATATACCCTTACTTTCGTATATAAACAACAATAAAAAGCTTAGCCTGTCTTTTAGATAATATCTAATTAATTACGCAGATGACCTTTAGACTCGGAAAGAAAAAAAAAGAAAGAAGCTTCCTTTCTCTTTTTGTAATTAATCTGATCAATGTTATTTTTATCATCGCTTCTGCCTCAGCATAGAATTATAAATAAATAAAAAGATTGTTTTGTTATTGAGTGACTTAATTTTTTTAATTAAGTTTTATTTAATCGGTTTTATTGATGCCGTTTTATGTCAATAAAAATTATTTAAGGAAGTCAATTAAATTCATCTTCAGGATGTGACGATATGTGAAAACAGTGCAAAAAAAAAAAAAAAAAAAAAAAACGTACAAAAGGCATAGACAGTTACAATATACTAGGTACGTGCAAAATCAATGGCCGATCTCCAAAATATAACAACATTTTGACCCTCCGTTCACTTAAAAATTCACCAAAATTCAAGAAATCAACCAATTTTAATGAGATTTTCAATATTTATTAATCAACAACTACGGAATATAATGAAACCATTATTTTATTTTAAATCTTAGCGAAAATGTATTATTTTTTTTAAAACAAAATACACCTTTCCTAAAGCTATATTTTAATGTATTAATAAATAAAAAATGCATGATTTTTTTTTTATGAAAATAAAGCACTGTAGGTGTTTAAAATTAAATATTTAAAAAAATTATTTCGTATATATTACGAAAAAGGCGCCCTAAATTCCGTGTTAATAAAATCACTATAACTCTAAGAAAAATTAATTTTTTGAATTAGCGATATCATCATTGAATAAAGCTATGTTTAATCAATATTTTACACCAAAAAAATAATATAATTGTATAAAATATTTCATGTGATTTTAATGATTACAGTTTCTGGGAAAATATAAAATGCGATGTAATCATATTTCCCTTTCATACATAAACATGTCATCATCAGCGTAAGAAATCTTTTTTATAATCTTGAAAATAAACAAAAAATTGAAAAATTTGAGAATCAGGATCATAACAAAGAAAAAGAATTTTAAAATTTGGATAATTTCTACTAACGATTGATTTGGAGAGGTATGGTGGCCCTGTTCTGTAATAGACAGGCGGGATTAGATCTCCAACCACCACTGACACCTACCGCCCTCAATTTTATTTAGAGAGATTCATCGATTTCGTTAATTTCACAATTCATTGTCAATTATGTGTTAAGATAAAACGTCAGTTTGTTTTTGTCATTAAAAAATATTATTTAAAAAGTTTAAAACAATTTAATTGTTTTTAACGACAGGTAAAAATGTGGCATAAAAGTTCAATTTGATATGTCAAAAATAAATTAGAATTTTTTGTCAGGACAAAATGTACCCTTTCACCCCAAAAATCGATTTTATCTAACATTTTGATGAATACCGAGCAAAATGGGCGAGAAAATCCAACCTAAAATTATTTATTTAAAAACACAAAATAAAAGAAAAATTGGCTTATTTATTCAATCAGCAATAAACATCCTTGTCATAAATACAAAAAAGTTCAAATCTGTAAGAAAATAACTTCAAAGACATCTATAGACTCACT
>OY744554.1:31492185-31532185 GCA_963556195.1 Sepiola atlantica | reverse complement strand
ACTTTTTTTTCTTTTCTTTTTTTTAACAACATCTTGCTACCCAACTCCCCACTTAGGTTGCCCCCTCGCTTAAACCAGGCCCTTACAGTAGCAATATGTCTGTTTTTGTTTTTTCATCTCCCTCCCACAGCGGTAAGATGTGACACAAGGTCGGAAAGTGTGATTGAAAAGCCAGCGCCCTAGAGGTTGAGCACTGTAGCTTACAAAAAATGCCTGGGAAGCCCCGTCGGCATTCTCCGGTAGGTGTGCTTCAGGCGATTAGCAATAAACTAACCCCTTCTCAAAGAGTGAGAAGGCAAAGCCCGGGAGGGTGGACCTCCTAGAACTGCACAGGACAAACCCACAAACCGGTGGAATCAAGGCCTAATGGCCAAGACGGTACCGGTCTAATGGAGTGTAGCATTCATCGGAACAGATACTACACTTTGATCTCAGGATAAATCTCATTCATCCACTGTGGAGGTCCCCAGATGCCGGAGAGCCTTCTACTCAAATAGCTTCTTTCCTCGTGCTGCTGGCCTCTGGAACTCTCTCCCTGCCCCCTGTTTCCCCGACAGTACTGACATGCAGAAATTTAAAACTAATGTAAACAGACATCTCGCTGCGCGGATCATGATTTAGGCTGACACCCCCCCCCCCCCCCAACCTTCTCCCCTTTTCTTTTTTCTCAGTAGCCCCTTACGTCTACAGTGGCGGCCTGCCTTGTTTGGGGCGAACCATGTTTAAAAAAAAAATTAAAAAATTAAAAAAAAATAGGTCTTGTTTGGATTATAAAAAATAATAACAACAACAAATAAATAAATAAATTTATAAAATGATGGCATCAGCCTCAGCTGAAACTACACAAAATAGTCGTGAATGGTCAAGGAGAATGGAAAGAACGAAGAAGGGGAGCACTAACCAGACCTCCACTGGAAGAGTGCAGAGAGTACTAGGACCTTGGTGGGGCTTATTGCCACCCAAATCCCAGAGAAGACCAATGGTTGTTGTCTGCAAGAAATCGATGGTAAACGGCTTTTACAATAGTGCAAAGTCATTTGAAATGGTTATCAAAAGAGGTGAACAGTATTGGAAATCTGGGGAAACTGTCACTCAGACTCCAGGGGATACCACCGGTTATTTTGAGTGAGTAATCACTGATGATAACCTGTGTGAGAAATCCTAGTAAGTAAGTAAATAAATAAGTAATAATAATAATAATAATAATGATGATGATGATGATGATGATGATGATGATGATGATGATGATGATGATGATGATGATGATGATGTAGTTTGCTTGAAGCATTGTGTGTAGTATATATATATCCAGCATGTTTCAACTTCTTGCATTGTGATAGCCTTCTATGCCCCCTTTATTTAATAGTAATATTAGTTTGGTTGGTTGGTTTGTAGCATGGTTCCTGTCTTGGATACGGTAAACACGATGGTCGCATCTTTGAAATCTACTAAGACACACGCTTACAATTAATACAGTTCTAAGTTGCGAATGAGAAAAATGGATAAAAATGCATTTTATGAACGAAAGATTTAGAATAAAAGGGTCACAATTTAACAAGTGCTAAATTCACCAACAGGAAAAGAAAGAAAACATAGGTTAACGAATAAAACACACACACACTGACCATTCCCTACGAGGATGAAACACGGAAGCCTCTGTGTAGCTTCATTGCCATAAATACATTCTCATAAATTACTACCTAGTCCTACTCACATATTGAGCACTGTTGAAGTAAATACTGAAAATCGATACATAAAGTATATTTCCTTACAACATGTCATGTGGATACATGCAATAGTAATATATATATATATATATATATATATATATATATTCATCCACATACTGACTGTTACGCTGTATCACAGCTCTTCAGTGCGGCTAGATCAGCTAGTGCCTCAAGCCGGGATTGAAACTCAACCGTCGAACAAGTTCTTATAAAAAATATATATTTCGGCATATATTCCTTATAATTTCGGAAATATTTCCAATTGCAAGCTCAATGAAGTTGTATTACAAGATTCAGAGCATATATACTTTATAGTTGCATTCCAATGACCACATGGAATGGTGTTCATCTCCGCTGTCGCGTTAAATTCAGCACGTGTTTGGAGAAGATGTGATGTGTAACACAAATTAAAGAGTGGTTCAACCGATTCAAAAATGGTTGCACATCAGCGGAAAGTGACCAGCATTCTAGCAGGCCCCAAACTGCTCGGAGTGCAGCTGTTGTTGAGAGTGTGCAAAAAAGAAATAATGCGGAACGCGACGGCGGAGAAGAACACCATTCCAAAAGAAGACTTCCAGGGGTGTTTCCGGCAGTGGATGGATCGGTGGGCTAAGTGTGAGCAAGCACAAGGGGACTACTTTGAAGGGGATTAGGATCCCAACCCAGTCACGTATTTGAAATATTTTTTCTGGCCTAAGGTCGGATACGTTTTAGACAGGCTTCGTATATTTTTTATTTTTTATTATATTTTTTTTAATCATTTAATTTTAAGCATCATTTTATAGATTTACATTTTTTATTCCATTACTTATATTGTTTTTTTTTATATATATTTGTTACTAGAAAGGGTACCCGAAGTTGCCCGGGAGTACCAAGTAATTTATTTTTATCAATAACAATTGATTTCCTACTGTTGTCACATGTAAGGTTAAAACTAATGGGTCTGGATTTACGCGGGTCTATCG
This sequence comes from Sepiola atlantica, assembly GCA_963556195.1. NCBI lineage: Eukaryota > Metazoa > Mollusca > Cephalopoda > Sepiida > Sepiolidae > Sepiola > Sepiola atlantica. The sequence continues at coordinate 31,529,490 of OY744554.1, read as the reverse complement.
GTTGTCTGTCCTGTACAGTTCTAGGAGGTGCACCCTCCCAGGCTTTGCCTCCCCTCTTTGGGGAGGAGTAAGTTTATTGCTTACTGCCTGAGGCGCACCTACCGGGGAATGCCGACGGGGCTGCCCAGGCAATTTTTAAATGGCCAGAGTGCTCAAATTCTCGAGCGCTGGTTTTTTTCCACTTTCCCGACCTTGTGTCACATCTTACCTTGTGGGAGGAAGATAAATCAGAACTAATTATCTCTCTCTCTCTCTCTAACTAACTATCTATCTCTCTCTCTCTAACTATCTCTCTCTCTCTCTCTCACTCTCACTAACTATCTCTCTCTCTCTCACTCTAACTAACTATCTCTCTCTCTAACTAACTATCTCTCTCACTCTAACTAACTATCTATCTCTCTCACTCTAACTATCTCTCTCTCTCTCTCACTCTAACTAACTATCTATCTCTCTCACTCTAACTAACTATCTATCTATCTCACTCTAACTAACTATCTATCTCTCTCACTCTAACTAACTATCTCTCTCACTCACTCTAACTAACTATCTCTCTCTAACTAACTATCTCTCTCTAACTAACTATCTATCTCTCTCTCTAACTAACTATCTATCTCTCTCTAACTAACTATCTATCTCTCTCTAACTAACTATCTATCTCTCTCACTCTAACTATCTCTAACTAACTATCTCTCTCACTGTAACTATCTCTAACTAACTATCTCTAACTAACTATCTCTAACTATCTCTAACTAACTATCTCTAACTAACTATCTCTAACTAACTATCTATAACTAACTATCTATCTCTCTCTCTCTCTCTATCTCTCTCACTCTAACTAACTATCTCTAACTAACTAACTATCTCCCCCCCCCCCTCTAAATCTTTAAATAGAATTATTTTCTATTTTGGTTACAGAAATATTAAGGGATTTTTTTTTTTTTGTGTCTACTTAGAGTGAAAGAAATTCTTTCCGTTATTTTTATCGGTTATAAAGATTAAGCCTCTTTTTCTTTGCTCATAAAAATAAATTTGCATACATGATTATTGAAGCGAGCCAAACCATGGCCGTCATAATAGTAGCAGGCCTTGTAACTGACGTGAGATTTTGTGGTTGTGTCATTGGTCGTGGTTCTTAGACCCACGATCAATCAGAACCGGAAGTTAGCCGTGAATCAATGCGCATGCGTTCGTCTATAATCAGTTCATATACAGCATGGATTATTCATTCACTTGGAAATCATATTTAAATTGTTCCTGCTTTTTGTGATTTTATTCCCCTATCAAGAACACGGCTACCCTCCTAAGGATTATTCATTCACTTGGAAAGCATTGTTAACTTGTTAATTTTTTTTCAGACGTATTTCCTTTTTTAAGCGAAAGACATTTTTTTTAAATCCATCATGGCGTTCAAAGATAAGACATTGCATTATATTACGACGGCTGTGATTAAAGTTTGAATTTCAAGTTTAAAAAAAAAATTTTAATTTTATTTCGAGATAAAATATACACTTTTAGACTAATTAATAAGTTTCATCCAAATTCCCCCCACCAAAAAAATGACTGTTTTAATTTATTACAAATTTTACTATGTTGTAGAAAAACTTCGTTTTGCAAAAAAAACAAAAAAAAAACACATTTTAATTTATTTCAATAAATGTTCTATTATTTTGAATTATTGATTTTGTGTTACTTTAATGAATTCGTAATCTTTCATGTTTGATCTTTTAAGTGAAAAATTAAAAAAAAAAACATTTATTATAACGTTGTATATTTTACTACAATTTTTTGGTCAGAATGTTACTTTATTGAAAATAAACTTTATTGTTTTTCTTTCAGAAACTATATTTTATTAAATAAATAAATTTAATAAAATGTTTTAATCTATTGGTTGTTATTAATACGGAATTCAGGAGCTTTTTTTTTCCGTAATATATTAGAACTATATTTTAAAAGATTTTTTATTGTTAACATCTACGATGCTTTATTTTCATTAAAAAAATACATTCATGCGCTTTTTTAGTACCCTGTGATATAACTTTAATAAAGGTGTTTTTTGTTAAAAAAAAAATCAAGAAACATCATTTCTTTTTTTGAAAAAAGAGCAACTCATATTATTCCGCTAAAACTAATTATAATGAAATGTTTGTATAAAGAATAAAACTCCCTAAAAAAGGGGATTTGTCTTGTGTTTATAAACTAAGAGATATTTCAATACAGCATAACTGATACTAGTCTTTTCATTCGATGTAGACCAAATTGTCATAACAATCAACTCAAGCATTAAAAATAATCCGGAAAGAATGAACTTATTTAAAGAATGAATGTTAAATCAGACAAATTATTTTTCAAAGAAAAATTTTCATGTTTTTAAAAATTTCATGTTTTTAAAATTTTTTTTAAATTCTTATGACAACATTAAGTATTAATTTAATGTTTGCTGTCTAGCCTACGCAAATTACACGAAATAATACACTTGCACTAAGATTTCTAATAAAGTAATGGTTTACTTAATAAATAGTGAAAATTTCATTAAAATTGGTTGATTTCCTGAATTTTGATGAATTTTGAAGTGAAGGGAGGGGTGGAAATGCCCATCGTCTGCCTGTTCGACAGATCTCGTTTGTTACTTTATAGCATGACGTCATTTTACAGTGCTCTGGTCTCCTTTAACGTAGGTCGTGGCCAGACACTGTTCACTTTCATAATACAGATTTCATTATTGATATTTTAAATTTTTTAAATTATAAGAACAATAATTATGGTTGCTTTAAAATGTGAAGAAACTAAATTGAAAAATGTATTTTTAGAATTTCAAACAATATTTAAGAAAACTAATAAAATAATTAAAAAAAAAAAAAAACAACAAAAAAACGGAAAAATGTAGTTTAGATTGAAAAATGAAAAACAAAATTCTAATTAAAATGAACAAGAATTGGATGCCATGTTTATACAAGAATAAATTAAAAATTAATCTAAATTCTTTTTTTGGGGGGGGGGAGGGGGTGTAAAGTAACATTTAAAAGCTTCCTTTCTTTTCTGTATTAACAAGTCACCGCTTATCAAGGCTGAAAGGCCACTTGAGGATAAAGGTTAATGAGTTTGTCAGGAGGACAGTAAGACAACAACGTGAGGATTGGTAACGATGGTTGCGACTGGGCAGAATCTGATTATTTAAGAGGACGGCTCAACAAGAATTTGCTAACATTGGACTTGAAAACGACCATGTTGTAGTCAGCTGGAAAGCAGCCCTGTGGTATTGTGTTCCACAAACGGATAGTTCTTGGAAAGAAACTTTGCTCATGGAAGTTCTGTTTAGTTGTAGGTACATAGGAAAAAAGGAAAATCATTTACAGTTGTGGTAACTGTACAAGATTTTGTTGTGAATGTTTTACAGGTGGGAAACCATAGATTGGAGCTCAGTCGCGCACCTACCATGAAAATAACGATAGAGGATAGGGAAAGAATAGCAACCTCTCTTCTGTGAGAAAGGGGTTGTAGAGAAGAGGACATCCCCCACTAGATTTCGATGTCAGTTTTGTACTCTGTCCATTAGAACTTACGTCACATGTATGCCTGTTGTGTATGCAATACCTGTGTGTATTTACACATACATGCTTACAATTTGATTGAAACAGACATCGGAGTGGGAAATCTATTACTGGGATGATCAAGGAGAAAGAGTTTCGATCTTATTATGACATTGTAAAAAAAAAAAAAAAAAAAAAAAAAAAATGGTAAAATTGATGTTGAAACAAAAAGAATTAATAATAAACAAACCAATATTGAAAAAAGAATATATATTATTAGGGTGGGACGTAATGGGTGAAAATTTCAGATTCATGCGAGTAGTATTTTTTTGTATTCATTTATACATAAATAACACTAAACAATCGAACATTTTGAAAATTTTGCAAAATTCAGAAGGTGCAGGCCAAAAATAGCCGTTAGGGCTCCACGGGACTCAAAATCCATCATTTTTCGGTGAAAAAGTGGTTTCATGCGACATTGCAGGTCTTAAAACATCCTCAAAAGCTATGAATGGATATAGATGGTTAAATCTGATATAGTACTTTAATTTAGGACCATTTTCAGGCTGTGAAAGGGTTTTCATGAATGTAGAATAGCCAAAAACTAGTGAAAAATAGCCCAAATTAGCCAAAATCCTCCGTTAAGCAACCTAATTGGTTCTCAAGCCTCTACAATGGTTATGAATGGGTGTAGATAGTTGAAACCATTGTAGTGTCGAAACCATTGCATTGTATTATATTCAAGCAGTTTAATAACAATTATTTTCTTTTGTTTTCAGTTCAGTTTAGTTAAGAAGATAGGATGAGTGGAACAAAGTACCAGTACGATGATTGGGATTTCACTTTGCTTGAAAACCTCCCAACTGTACATGAGTGAGTTTTGGCCATAGTTCATTATGCTCCAACTTATGGATCTACAAAACAGAAAGAGCATCTCCATCAATTTTCTGTGTCTGCTGGCTCACTGGCAAAGAGTATTTGGAAGAGACATTAAACTAACAACAATAAAAGGAGTGAAAGATAAACTTGATCGATACTTGAGAGAGTACAATAGCAAAGTTCAGAAGGGCCATGGATTGAAGAGGTCAAACTTGATTCAATGGAAGACAAAAAATCACATTCTTTTCAATATTCGGGGAAAGGGTGTTGACGTGGAGATGTTTGATGCAAATGAGAAACAGTTTTTCTTTGATCAAGTTGCATTCAACCGGAAGGTCATAATTGACAACATGCATATCGATGAAGAACATGAATTAATGGTTCTTGAGACAGAGGAAAGGGAGTGACAGAGAGATGAAAATAAATTTGGGAATTCTTCTTTCTGGTGACCATGATGAAGATGCAGACGAAGAAGTTTTATTTCCAGATGAAAACTCCATTCTGCTTTCTTGCACGACAGATAATAATGTGAGCGTTAATACTGAGAAAGATGTTGAAATCCTAGAAGAGTCTGATGATATTCCTCTGAATTAACCTTGTGTTGCAGTTTGGGACACTCCACTTGAAAAAAATTGGTACATCGGAATGACTAGAAAAAAGGTTGATGAGGACAACTACATGGTGGAGTATCTGGAATGTTTCAACCGTGATTCTGCAAGTCGTTCATGGAGATACCCCCAGATAGATGATGAACAGAACATGAATATAATCCAGATCATTCCATGCAATGTGCTCGGGACATGAGTACATGCCAAACCAAGTTCGAAGTCGAGAATTGGGAAATCATTGAAGGTTTATTTCAGTCGATGTACAAGTAATTGGCTGATCTCCTGTGCATTTCCCCATGGATTTCCACAACTTCAATTGACTATTTCATGACATTTCATAGCCATTAAGGATGTTTTATTAAATTGACTGCATTATCCACTATTCGGTTTATATGATTCCAGCGGAGTCATTTGGATACGTAGTTTGTGGTGCATTTTTAACCATTTTGGCTGAAATTTGACCCCCATTTCTACCTTGGGGGGCTCCTAAAACCCAAAAACTGGTATTAAACCTTAGTGTCTTGTCAGTTTCAACTATCTACAGCCATGCATAACCATTGTAGAGGTTTGGGAACCAATTAGGTAGCTTAACAGAGGATTTTGGGAAATTTTGGCTATTTTTCACTAGTTTTTGGCTATTCTACATTCATGAAAACCCTTTTACAGCCTGAAAATGGTCCTAAATTACAGTGCTATATCAGAATTAACCATCTATATCCATTCATAGCTTTTGAGGATGTTTTAAGACCTGCAATGTCGCATGAAACCACTTTTTCACCAAAAAATGATGGATTTTGAGTCCCGTGGAGCCCTAACGGCTATTTTTGGCCTGCACCTTCTGAATTTTGCAAAATTTTCAAAATGTTCGATTGTTTAGTGTTATTTATGTATAAATGAACACAAAAAAATACTACTCGCATGAATCTGAAATTTTCACCCATTACGTCCCACCCCTATTTATATATATATAGTAATCCAGGTGAGGTTTGTATTCGCAAAGTAAATATTCGAAAAATCTTTGTGTTTATATAATAGTGCTCAATAATAAATCGAGCTATTTATATATAATAAAAGTTTTAATTTATACGAACATAGCCTGGCTACATATCCAGAACCTGTTTCAATTGTAGCGTTGATAAGCTTGATTTCCCCAGACCCCTAAAAATAAGTATCCATTCTCTGTTTTCATTGAACACTTATTTTGGGGGGGGCCTGAGGAAATCGAGTAAGCTACAATTGAAACATGTTCTGGATATGTAGCCATGCTATTTTTGTATAAACAAAACTTTTAATATATATTATATGTTTGCTATATGAACAAAATTACGTTTCAGCTCTAGAAACCAATGGTATTGAAACCATACTGATTGTATAGTATATTCAATAAAATCAGTTTCCGGAACAGCATTCTACAGAAATTGATCAACATCTGCCGCTTCATCATTGGTTGCCTGAAGCCTATCAACCCGAATTTCCTCACTGGCATTGCCCCTGCAGATGCAAGACGGGAAGTTGCCAGCCGAGTAGAGATCACAAAGACTATCAGTGACGAACGCCATCTCCTTCATAGATGTGAACCAACGGCCTAACAACTGAAGTCAAGGAGAAGCTTTCGAGCCCTTAACAACATCTCAGGAAGAAACCAGACTACAGCTGTGGACCAGAGCACTAGAGAATGCTCCTCTTCCTATTAACATGGAAATTCCCCTTCTGAGACCATCTTTTCTGGCTCAGAAGCACCCTGGGTTCAGTGGAAAACGCTCAACCGTCTGAGAATGGGAATAGGGCGATCAAAAGTTGCTCCGAGCTACAAAACCGACCCAACCACCTGCAAATGTAGAGAGGAGAGTCATACGATGCAACACTGCCTTGTCTAACGTCGACTGCCCAACCAGCACAGCCTGAAAGATCTTGCAGAGTATTTATTTACTCCTCTCCAGGAGTTAGGCACAAGGCCAGTTTTATCTTACTCCCACAAGTAAGATGTGACCCAATGTCGGGTCGGGAAAGTGGGGTTTGGAAAGCCAGCGCCCGAGAAAGTGAGCACTCTGGCCATTAAAAATTGCCTGGGCAGCCCCGTCGGCATTCCCCGGTAGGGGCGCCTCAGGCAGTAAGCAATAAACTTACTCCTCCCCAAAGAGGGGAGGTGAAGCCTGGGAGAGTGGACCTTCTAGAACTGCACAGGACAGACCCATAGACCGGCGTAAATCAAGCCCCGAAGGCCAAGACAATACCAGTCTATGGGATGCAGTATCCATCGAAACAGATACTACACTTTGATCTTAGCCAAAAGGCCAAGATCTCGCAGAGTACAACAATAATGCAAATTCACCATTATTATTGTATTCATATTCGGCTTAACATCCGTTTTACATGCTGACATATGTTGGACGGCTTTTAGAAATTGACTTCCAAACTTATCTCTGGTCAGGTTTCTTTAAAAGTCATTTCCTTCCCCGAGGTAAAATTTTTATAGGTCGGATGCCCGTCCTGATGCCAACCCAGTGAGGTGATGGGGACCAGTGTTCTTATCGAAACACCATCTCTAGGTGATTGCTCATCAAGGCTAAAGAACGCTCCACCTGTCCTTTACTGATGTTTTTTTTTCTTTGCTTTTCTTTCAAAGTCGGCAACGCTAATCATTCAAAGGACTGCGTAAAAAGTGAAAAACTGTCGTATGACCACATGCTTCAAAGACATGCTTCAAGATATGCTTCAAAGACACGTAAAGAAGAATCTAAGATTAAATATAGCACTTGATTCCTTTGTTTATTTTTCCTATATGATAAACACACACACATACAAAATATAATCATCCACAGACAGCTGTTTCGCCATCAATGCCAAGGTTTGAAACTCGGACACTAATCAGTACCAACCGTGATCACTGGCGCCCGATCCTCTACCATCTGAGCTAACAAACCTGCTACTATGAGTGGAAGAAATCATGTCAGTTTTATTCATTTGTTTACATTTTATGATACTGATAACCAAGAGGCCTCAATTTTTTTTTATGAAAGAGCATTGCGTTATGCTTAGTGGAAACCATCATTTTCTCCCACCAGAGTGCTCTACCCATAGATGAGGGTATGTATAATTCATGTATATACACTTATAATATTATAAAATAATAAAATATATTACTTAATATATATCTAGCAGGCCTCCGTCTGTCAGAATCGACCATGGGTGATGCATCGTTAGCCTAGTTGTCCTGGCTGTCTGCTCGGCTAGAGCAGCACCGCTTTTGGCTGTAGAGACCAATGCGGGAATGGCAGTCTCTGTCGCAAATGTCACAAACATGTGTGACCCCTGAACTGTTGGCATTAGTGCTCTCCTTTCTGCGTGCACGCTTCTCCGTAGCAGCATTCAACAGCTTCTCCAACCCTGCTTTCAGATGTTAGTTCAGGGTTCCTCTCCATCTTGAGCGGCCATCCGCAACGCTTTCCCAAGACCCAATGTCGCTGACCAAAGAATGGCTTACCTCAAGGTAGTATGCTGACTCCATTACTGTACAACACTACACCAATGACCAACCAATGAGCCAGAACACTGAGCGGTTCATCTATGCTGACGACCTTTGCATAACATCTCAAGAGAGTACGTTTGAGTCAGTAGAAACAAACATCAACTCAGCTTTAGATGAATTATTCCTCTACTACGAGATTAATCAACTGCATGCAAATCCTACAAAATCTCAAGTCTGCTCGTTTCACCTCAGGAACCGGGAAGCCAACCGACCCCTAAACATCACGTGGTCTGGAATACAACTTGAGAATCGCACTAACCCTGTCTACCTTGGCATAACCTTGGACCGCACCCTCTCATTCAGGAAACATGTAAAGAAGACAAAAATGAAAGTCACCTCCTGGAACAACATCCTACGGAAACTGATCAACTCCAACTGGGGAGCCACAACAAACACACTAAGATGTACTGCCTCAGCCCTGTGCTATTCCTCTGCAGAGTATGCTTGTCCCGTTTGGGAGAGATCAACACATGCCAAAAACCTAGACCCGGCATTGAACAACACCTGTCGCTTGATCACTGGCTGCTTGAAGCCCACCAACCTGAACAACCTGCATCTTCTCACTGGCATTGCCCCTTCAGATGTGAAATGGGAAGTTGCCAGCCGAGTAGAGATCACAAAGGCTATCAGTGATGTACGCCATCTCCTTTATGTCAGCCATGTTGAACTCCTAACAACATTTCAGGAAGAGACCAGACTACAGCTGTGGACCAAACGGCTAGAAGATGGCCCCCCTCATAACGACATGGGAATCCCTACTTCTGAGGAACTCCCTCTCAGTTCAGAGGCACCCGTGCTCCAGTGGAAAACACTAAACCGCCTGAGAACGGGAATGGGGTGATCAAAAGTTGCTATGAATAGATAGGGCTACAAAACTGACCTACTCTTTGTGAATGTGGAGAGGAGGACCATACGATGCAACACTGCCTGGTCTGCTCCCTACTGCCCAACCAGTGTAGCTTGAAAGATCTTGCAGAGTACAACACTATTGCAAAGGACTGCATAAAAATGTGGGAAACTGTCATATGACCACATGATACTTCAAAGACACGCAAAGAAGAAGAAGAATGCTTATTGCCTTCATGTCGCACTTCACAACATCCTTGTATCAGAGTTGGGGGCGGCCGGTGGACCCCTTCCTAGATGCCAGCCCTCCATAAAGTATGTCCCTCGGACATGCGGTGAACATGGTCAAACCAACGTAGTCTGCGTTGCCTGAAGAGGGTGTACAAGCTGTGAAGACTTGTGCAGGACACGACGTCTGTGTTGAACGCCCTATCTTGCCAAGGGAGCAGTGGAGGCTTCGTAGGTGCAAGGTGTTAAGTCGCCACTCCTGTTTGGCGTAAGTGGTTTATGTATCGCTGCCATACACACACTATATATAAGATGATTTAATGAATCAGAACATTCCAATTGTTCAAAGAATTAGAACCACAAGTCTAGTATTGCGTACGGTCGTTTCCAAAACATTCTGGAAATGCTTTAATTTTTATTTAAAAAATTTTTCAATTCAAAAATTTTTTACAAAGCCACTCCAGAACGTCTCTTCATCAGCGCCTTTAGCAGCACATCTTACAGAAAATTATATATCGGTCAAGCCGTTGTGAAAATAACAGAATAATCCAAATTAACAATCCTTATCTCAAATTTCTGCAACACAACATTTTTCTTATCTATTTCAAGAAAAAAATTGTATTCTTCCTTGAATGTTAACTTTTTATTATTATTTTTTTTATTATTATTTTTATTACATGGTATGTTTTCGATTCAATCTATAAACAAATAAACCCAAGTATGTTTGTAACCCAAGTATAGTATGCTCATCTCGGATAAATTTATTGACAGATATAAAATATGCGAGTTCGATATTTACCAAGAAAGACAAAACTATTAATCTATTTGCTTATCAAAAAAAAAAAAAACTTCATAAATCTGTAACATGTCTTTCGTAAATGTAGTAGAAACCAAAATAAACAGGAAAGTCAGCATCATTTTCTTTTCGGCCATTTCTATCGATAGATTTAAAAAAAATTTTTTTCAACATAGTTCACCCCAAATAAGGCAGGCCGCCACTGTAGACATAAAGGGCTACTGAAAAGAAAGAAAAGGGGAGATGGTTGGGGGGGTCAACCTAAATTGGGATCTGCACAGCGAGATGTCTGTTTATATTAATTTTAAATTTCTGCATGTCAGTACTGTCGGGGAAACAGGGGGCGGGGAGGGAGTTCCAGAGGCCAGCAGCACAAGGAAAGAAGCTATTTGAGTAGAAGGCTCTCCGGCATCTGGGGACCGCCACAGTGAATGGATGGGATTTAGTTGATTGTCGAGTTGGTCTAGTGAATTTACGTCGAGGGGGCACCAGAGTAGCCAATTCATCGGAACATAATCCATTGAAGTATTTGTAAAACAAACACAAGGAGGCTACATTGCGGCGATGGAACAGGGACTGGAGCTTGGTTGACAGTGAGGGACCTATTAGGTTGGCGATTCTTTTTTGGACCTTGTCAAGGAGGGAGAGACTAGTAGATGATGCACCAGCCCAGATGTGGCAACAATACTCTATGCATGGGCGAATGGTGGCTTTGTAGAGATACAGGATAATGTCAGGTGTGAGGAGTTTACTAGCACGGTAGAGGGAGCCAACCTTCTTTGCGGCAGCCTTACTTTTTACTTGCTCGGAGCACTCTCTTGCCTTGACAGACTACAAAACCGACTTTGCAAACTGGTGGGGAATTTTCTTTTTTTTTTCCCCTCTCTCTCTCTCTATATATATATATATAGATTAGTGTAAAAAATATATAGATTAGTTTAAAAAATATATAGATTAGTGTAAAAAATATATAGATTAGTTTAAAAAATATATAGATTAGTGTAAAAAATATATAGATTAGTGTAAAAAATATATAGATTAGTTTAAAAAATATATAGATTAGTGTAAAAAATATATAGATTAGTTTAAAAAATATATAGATTAGTGTAAAAAATATATAGATTAGTGTAAAAAATATATAGATTAGTTTAAAAAAATATATATAGATTAGTTAAAAAAATATATAGATTAGTTAAAAACAAACTCTGCATGTGGTTATCTGTTTAAATAATTGTAGGCGGAAATTCTTTTCATGGCCATACCATGTTAAAACATGTTCGCGTCAGATGAGCAAAGTTAAGCAACATTGAGCTGGGTCAGTACTTCGATGGGTAGCGTTACAGAATACCAGGTAATGTAAGTTATGAATAAAGTCAATTCACTTTCTCTAATAGCTTTTGGAAAGGTATGAACCCATTGACAGCCCCCCCTCCCCCTTCCCTCCTCGTTAGCTATAGGTGAAATAGTAAAGAAGACTAGACTCTGGTTTAGGAGAAAGAATATTTCGAAATAACACCAGTCTCTCCTCGCTTACCCCAGCATTGCTTCTAGTTGTTTTAGATTTCTCCTTGCCAAGTGACCTGAACTATGCTGGGTCAGCAGAAATACAGCAAGGGATTGTGTGACCCATGTACTCATCTTTTATATACTGCTAAAACTATTGTTTGTCTCCATGCACAATTGATGACATCATCCACTAAAACAGGTTGTCAGACACCAGGAGGATCCTTTATGATGTCAGAACACAGACAGCCGGTGACCAAAAGGGTCACGGGTCGTCTATGCGGACAATCATCATCATATTCGGTTTAACATCCGTTTTACATGCTGGCATGTGTCGGAAAACTTTTAGAAATTGATTTGCAAACTAACCTATCTCTGGCCAGGTCTTTAGTCATCTTTCTTTATCTCAAGTCCATCTTTATCACTTCATCCCATGTTTTCCTTCGTCTTCCCCTGCCAAGACGAACCGTCTAGACCAGGGGCGGGCAACCTTTTCAGAGTGAGGGCCAGATGAGACTTTTGGAAGGAGATCGCGGGCCGGAGTGAAAAACGAAATCTCAGAATTACTATATTTTGTTTACATGAATAAATTGTACAAAAATTGCATTGAACACTCTACAAATCTGATATTTTTTCTCAAGAGACTTCTGTATGTGATGTTATAAAAGGCGCCGACGAAGAGTCATTTTGGAATCATAAAAAATAATGACGGAGGAAGTAGCAAGTTGATCCAGCATTCGTTTTGACACACCTCACATAGGTTCTATGTTTCATGCCCTTTCCTCGTCTCTCGTTTCCTCTTTGCCTCTCTCTTTCTCTTTTTCTATTTTTATCTCTTAATAGTTAAAGAAAAATGAAATATACATGCGTCATCGCTCGCTGATATTCATACATTTTTATCCCACTGTAAATCTTGATTGAAACTTACTTTTACGTCTATGTCACAAAATGATATGAGTTTTACTGGGAGGTCCGTGGGCCGGATTGCAATAATAAAGCCTAGCAGGGTGGCGGGCCGGACGCTAAGCCTTTGCGGGCCGGAGGTTGCCCGCCCCTGGTCTAGACTCTCTGGGTTTAGCAAATATATCAAATCATGTTTCATTGTACAACTAAATCATGTTGACACACTTGTTCCTGTCAGATCACCAAAGTTATGCGATGTTGAGCCGAGTCATACTTAGATGGAGGGATGACACGGTGACTAAATGGTTAACGATGTGGATTGAGAACCTGGTTGTGCAGGGTTCAAATTCTGTTCATTCCACAGAAACACTTTGATTAAAACCCACACCTGACCTTGTGTCTAACCTCCTGTAGAAAAGGTAAATAAAATACTTAGATGGGTAATCAGGTGATGTAAGTAAACACTTCTACCAAGTGTATAAATGGATACGCTATAACAGTGGTCCCCAACCGGTGGGCCGCAGACCGGTGCCGGTCCGTAGACCAATTGGTACCGGGCCGCGTAAGAAATACAGTTTAGAAATATAGTTTGCATACATGTGCGCAGTTTTTAAAGCTCTTTATCTCAGTTTGTACGCTTTGTCATAAGATTAGTCATACGCTTTGTAAGCTTAGCCACTAGTGTTCTCATTGACTTGGTGTTCTAGTAATGTTAAAATGTTCATGCACTTTATATTCGTTTTTCTGGTGTACCTGTATTTTATTTTGAAAGGAATGTTTAAAGTAAATTTTTAATGTAAACTTTTTAATGATATATTTATTATTATTTCTTGGCTTTTATTTTCATGTTATGTTGTTGGTACGATGCTACATGTAAGTTGCAAGTAAACAATCTACCCCCGGGCCGCGGTAAAATTGTCTAACGCTTACCGGTCCGCGGCAACAAAAAGGTTGAGGACCACTGCGCTATAACACCAAACCTCCATTATATATGCTATCTTGGATACTAAGTATTGCTTCCAAGCATAGCATATATCATACTATAATGGAGGTTTGGTGTTTGTTACTATAATTATAGAGTCTTATTTAAAAGTAGTAATAGTAGTAGTTGATCACTTTTTGGTTCTGTGCTAATCCCCGGTTTTATAACATACCAATTTAGACATCATCAGAAAAGGTCCGGAGATCAGCGGGGATTCCCTTTACAAATCAAACCATAGAAATGCCGGAATTCCATGTAATCCGACTTTGCATCAAACAATTAGCTATTGTCGGATTCCCCACCGAGGAGGAACGAAAGAAAAAAATCAACTGTCACTGTGTTGTGTTACTATTTACTTATCTCCTCACAAGGGCAGTATTTTAATGTGGGGAAAATCTAGCTCCCCAAAAAGAGGTACACTGGATTAGAAACAAAAATAGCTGGTCTCCTTCACGAATAAGAACGCCTCAAGCAATAAAATAATCCCCAATCCAAAAGGAGATAATGCCTGGAAGGATGACCATCTGAGATCGAATAGATACTACACTTTGAATTATTTTGTAAAAAAAAAAAAAAAAAAATTTTTTTTTTTTACAAATAAGGCACAAGGTCATCAAAAGTGTGTGTTGTGTGTGTGGAGGGGGGGGGGGTCGGTTGTAATCCTCTGTCTATCCTACTTTAACTCGACACATTGTCCAAGCGCTGTTCCTTTCATTTTTTCACCATTTTGTCCATCACTTTCACTTCAGCAGTCACCACAATACCGCATTTACTCTATGGACTACACTACTTAAAATATCTCGGAGGGCTTGAAATAAATCTTAGTTATAAAATATATTTACAATTTCATGAAAAATGACGGGGGGGGGGGGGAACAAGCAAGAACACCCAAAAAAGAAATAAAAATAAAGAAACCAAATAAAATTAGGGGCAGCTTAATAAGATCCTCTCAACCTTTTCTAAGAGTAGACAGCTCACTGTTTTTCGGTTTGATGTGGTTTGGTAGTTTTGTTTTACGGCATATCAACCCTTTTTGGGTTATTTAATGCCGAATCTGGTCATTATAGTAAAAGTTTTTATGCTTCAAGTTCTTTATATCTTCAAATGTTTAATCAGGGTTTTTGGTTTGGTAGTTTTGTTTTACGGCATATCAACCCTTTTTGGGTTATTTAATGCCGAATCTGGTCATTATAGTAAAAGTTTTTATGCTTCAAGTTCTTTATATCTTCAAATGTTTAATCATCGTTTTTGGTTTGGTAGTTTTGTTTTACGGCATATCAACCCTTTTTGGGTTATTTAATGCCGAATCTGGTCATTATAGTAAAAGATTTTATGCTTCAAGTTCTAAAAATAAAATAAAAAAGGGGAGGGAGAAAGGGAGAGGGGCTGTTGTTTTTTTTTTTGGTTTTGTAGAACATAATTAAGTTTTACAAAAAAAAAAAAAAAAAAAAAAAAAAAAACGTCAATGTAGGTGAATTTCGTCTCAGGGAGCCACAGAGCAGCCTGATCTGGTATCACCAGTCGGTTTGATGTGAACCGAAAACAAGCAGGTTGATCTCTAATTGGGAGTAGGAATCAAGTGAGAACAAATGAAATAGGGGTGGAGTTTGGGAGGGGATAATGTCCTTCCATGATAAATACAATATGGAGAGGTCAAGGAAAAAAAAAAGTGGGAACGGCTAACTTGGAGGATCTCTATTACTGAAAAATACAAATTCGGACAGGACTCACTTAACCAAGTTGATTCCAGAAGGCCCCAGAACGGCATGCACTATGCTCAGGTGGTGGACACATACTCATACCGGACACCCTTTCTACACACTTTGATCCTTGATAAAAGGCTAGATAACTGTATTGTGTCAATTATTTTTTTTTTGTTATTATTGGTCCCCCGATTTATAAAATCGGGGGACTTTTGTTTTGAGGCATGTCCGTCCATCAGTCCGTCCGGATTTTTCTCCGCAACCATCCATTGAATTTCTCTGAAATTTTGCATGAAGTTGTAACTTTGGTCAGGGTAGAAAGTGACATTCTCCGATTTTTGAAAAAAAATCTGGTTAGCCCCCCCAGGGGGTCAAAAAGCCCCGAAATGGCAAAAAATGACATTTTTTGCCCCATAACTTTTCATCCATCCATTCAATTTCTCTGAAACTTGGCCAAAATGTGGAGGCAATTGTTCCTAATAAAAAATAAGTATCTCTGACCTTGGAAAAAATCTGGTTCGCGCCCCCAGGGGGTCAAAGGGGGGGTTGAAAAATGACCCAAATTGCCCAAATTTATTGCATTTTACACTCGCCACATCGAGTCACATAGAGGGGGACCACGCATGCGCAGTTTGTTATCATTGCTTTTAAAAACAAATAAATAACTAATCTTTTTTAAAAATCAAATTGAATTTCAACAGAAATATCAGCGATGACAGCATCATCCTGAACAAAATTGCTGCGCGCATCAACGTGATGCGGCTAAAGTGGCACACTACCACTAGCATCCTCTGTGACTGCAAGATCAGCGACTGTTTAAAGTTGAAGATCTACCAGACTGTTGTGAGACAACGTCGCTTTGTACAGCTCCAAATGCTTACCGACAAGGAAGGCGGAGCGAAAAGTTATCGTTATGGAAACCAAAATGCTCTGCTGGATGTGTGGGATTACACTGCTCGACTACGTCTGTAATGAGGATATCCGAAGGCACTATGGCATTGCACCGATTAAGGGCAAGATGAGGGAATGCGGCTCAGATGGTTTGGACATGTGTTGAGGGTCAACAAGGACACCGTCGAAAAACTTGCCTTTGAATTAGAAGTCACAGAGAAGCGACCGAGATGAAGGACGTTGATGAGATGGGCAGACACTGTGCACAAAGATTTCTGTAAAACTGGTCTTCATCCGGACTAAACCTGTGATCGTGTCAAGTGGAGACAAAAATCCATCATCGCGGACCCCATCGTAGCTCAGAATTAACGCATAAGAAAAAAAATTCCAACACAAAAATATCAGATTGAATCGTAAAAACAAATCACAAAAATTAAAATTTGAAAAAAAAATTTTCTTCCCCAATAAATGAAAATATATATTTTTTTTTTTTTTTTCATATTTTGATTAATTCCTATTTCCGTCACACAAATCGTTTACAGTGAAATAGATTTTTTTTTTTTTTTTTATGGAAATCGCTCCAGACAAGGCATAAAGCCATTTGATGTAAGGAGGTAACAAGAACGAAATATGATTATCACAAAGACAGGAGATGCCTATTGGCCTTAGTGTTGAAAAAGCCAAGATTATAGGTAGGAGGAAAACAGTCAGCAGGAAGAGAGTTCCACAAGCCTGCGGTTCTTGGAAAGAAGCTACTGGAATAAGAAACTGTATTACAATGAGGTATCAAAACAGCAAATTGATGAAGACCACTAGATCAACGAGTCAAACGAGCTGGAACAAAAGAAGCAGGGAATAGATCACATAATTCTGAAGAACACGTTATAATAGTATTTATAGAAAAGACTGAAACTAGCAACATCACGTCTGTGAGAGAGGGTGCACAAAAGAAGAGAGGGTAGGGACAATCAAATTACAGATATTTTTCTGCACCTTATCAAGAACCCTCAAATGGGACAGAGATTCACCAGCCCAACTCCCGAACACTTACTGACGTAGAAGGTAGAGCGAAAAGTCGCTGTTATGGAAACCAAAATGCTCTGCTGGATGTGTGGGATTACACTGCTTGACTACGTCTGCAATGAGGATATCCGAAGGTGCTATGGCATTGCACCGATTAAGGGCAAGATGAGGGAATGGTGACACCGCTGCAAAAGTTGCCGTTGCATTAGAAGAGTCGTTGAAAAGCGACCGAGAGAAAGGCCGATGAGGAGATGGGCAGATACTCTGCACAAAGATCTCTGTAAAACCAGCCTTCACCCGGACCAAGCTTGTCAAGTGGAGACAAGAATCCATCATTGTGGACCCCGCCGTTGCTCGGGATTATAACACATCAGCTAAAGAAGAAATCCAACACAAAAAATATAATGAATTGTAAAAAGAAACCACAAAAATTAAAATTTAAAAAAAAAAAAAGTTCCCAATAAATGAAAAAATATTTTTTTTTATAATTCGGTTGATTCCTATTTCCGTCACATAAATTGTTTACAGTGAAATGAATTTCAGCATTACTCCCGAATAAATTACATTTTAATAACGTAAATTTGTATGAATCAGCATAGTTCCCCTAATCAAGGGAGACGCGAGAGCACTCTATCCCTTAGACTTCAAGAATGGCCTATGCGGGAAATCTCATTTCTTTGATCAATCATAACTCAAAAACCAATAAACCAAATTAGTTAAAACTTTGCACAAAATTTATTTTTGATAGGTTCTATAAGTGTGTAGAATTTCAGCATCATTAGTCAAGGCAACCCAGAGATCCAGAAAGTTCAATCATGAAATCATGTTATCTGTGTGTACGTACGTACCTATGTGCCACCCTGTATCTCATCAACTATTTGATAGATTCAGCTGATTTTTGGCAGAGATAGAGGTTCTAGGGTCTAGTTGATGGCATTTAAATTTCAGTTTACCAAATACCTTAGTTTTCCAGAAAATTCCAAATAACCTTAAAAATGACCATTGTATTGAGGCATAGCCTTTACAAAAGTAGTGACATTCCATGAAAAATGCCAGTATACTGAAATACTAAATGTACAAAAGCAAGGAAATTCCCAAATTTTTACACTTTTATTGTCATTAAGGGTATGACTACATATCAACAAAACCATTTCATTATCACATCACTACAGTATAAATCTCTATGCATGAGTGGATGAAGTGTGTGAGGTGCGCTGAAGAAAAATTCCTACCAGTAAAATACATAGTCCTGTTGTGCTCGCATACCCTTAATGACAATAAAAGTGTAAAAACTTGAGAATTTCCTTGCTTTTGTACATTTAGTGTATATGAATTTTCATCTTAAGCGTATTGACGGCATATGATTTCAGTATACTGGCATTTATCATGGAATTCTTTTTAGAATCAGGTACTTCCGGAGGAAGGGGGGGGGGGGCATGTGAAGGTTGCCAACATCCCTAAGTGAAAGTACTGATATGGAACCAACTGGATTCGAAGTTGGCACACCCAGGTTGTCGATCCATGTCCTTATCCATTGCACCATGGACACCTCCCACATTTTACTTGAAACTTTGCCCTCGTGGGGAGGCAAGTAAATAGGGGCATTAAAAAGTAACTTCAAATTTTAATTGAGATACAAGAACTACAATTTAAGATCAAATATAATTTTTTTCTGAGATTAGCAAGGTCATTTTATCGTAAAGATTAAGGAGTATCTAACATCTATTACCAAGTGGTTGGGTTGTTGGAAAGCTCCTAAAAAGAGGAAAGTTCCCCTGTTAAATTTGTGAGGGTTTTTTACCCCGCCTAATAAACCGGTATCGTCCGGGCCTTTGGGTCTGGATTTATGCCGGTCTATTGGTTATCGGTCCTGTGCAGTTCTAGGAGGTGCACCCTCCCAGGCTTTGCCTCCCCTCTTTGGGATGGAGTAAGTTTATTGCTTACTGCCTGAGGCGCCCCTACCGGGGAATGCCGACACGGCTGCCCAGACAATTTTTAAAAAGCCAGAGTGCTCAAATTCTCGAGCGCTGGTTCTTTCCCACTTTCCCGACCTTGTGTCACATCTTACCTTGTGGGAGGAAGATAAATAGAAGAGAGTCGGGTACAATTCAATTTTTTGTGGTACCTGTAAGCATTGGGTACGCAAGAAGTGCAGTGGAATTAGGTTGAGAGAGGATAACCAATATATGTGCAAGTAGTGTAAGACAATGTAGATGGATGAGAACTCAGATGTGGAGAAAATATATCTGGATGGCGAAGCTATTGAGGATGTCCAGAAGTTTTGTTACCTTGGTGATAGCATTGGAGCACAGGGTGGAGCAGGTGCTAGTGTGATTGCAAGAATTAGGAGTGGATGGAGTAAGTTCAGGGAACTTCTACTACTAACCATCAAAGTGTTACCACTGTCGACCAAGGATGGAGTCTATAATGCATGTGTATGCAGTGTGATGATGTATGGAAGTTAAACCTGGATAGTGAGGGTTGAGGACATGCGTTGCATGGAGAGAAATGATATGAGAATTATACGATGGATGTCGTAAAGACGGGCATGGTTCTAATGACCTCAGAGAAAGATTAAATCTGGACAGTATTGGGAGATGTGTGCAGAAAAGTCGACTTCAATGTTATGGCCACTTTGCAAAAAATGGATGAGAGTTTTTGGGTTAGTAGATGTAGAACAGTTGAGGTAGCAGGTTCAGTTCACAGTGGAAAATATGGGAGGAAGTGATAAAAATGTATCTGAGGGAAAGGGATAAATAAAAACCTGGGTAGAGATAGGTTACTTTGGAAGTCAATTTCTTAAAGCCGTCCAACACATGCCAGTGTGTAAAACTGACGTTAAATCGATGATGATGATGATGATGATGATGATACTATCTATGTTCCAAATTTTATAAAAATCTCTCACATTGTTTTTAAACCCATGGGTATATTTATTTTCAAGGGGAGGTTCTGCCTCTTTTGCTCCCTTAAAAAATAAATCACATAGTTAATTACACTCCTTATAACATCTATTATCATTGTTCTAAATGGGAGGTGGTCGTGGTGAAGTTGCTAACAACGCAAACTGACAAACGTGATGTGCCAAGTTAGAGTCCTCTATATTCCATAGCACCAGTTTAAATTTGGACGTTGGCAACCTTCACGTGATCCCTCTTGTAAGTACCTGATTCTAAAAAAAAAATCGGAGAAAACCAATGCCAATGAGAGAATCAAGCCAGTCAAAAGCCGTACGATACTAAGGGATATGAGTAGCCAATTGGTAAAAAAAGCTGAAATCAAGATGAACTTCCGAACCTCGGGGGGGCCACGGCCCCCTATAACAAGGTAGAAAGTGGACCGTGGGTTTATTTTCGGCAGCCTTGTAACTCTCGTTTCCCTTATTTTGTCCTTTAATTCTCACATTTCATGAGCGAGGTTTCTGACAAAGGGGGAAGAATTGCTGTTTTCTTAGTCGGAACCTATCTATCTAACACTTATTGTTGACTAGTTTTTGACCTTTAAGTAGTATTCCTTTTTTTTTAGCTCTTTACATCAAGTGGCTTCATGCCTTGTCTGGAGTGATTTTCATAAAAATAGAAAAATATGCGTGTGTGTGTGGAGAGAGGGCAGCTTTACGACAAAATAAATATTTTCAGTTTTCAGAGAGAACAGTCATAGGAAAAATGAATTTTTTTTTATTTAAAAAAAAAAAAAGAAGCGGATTGTAATCAAAAAGCTAAGAACGTGATCCGTCTCATAAGTATCCGATTCTAAAACGAATCGGGGGAACCCCAATGCTAACAACAAAAATCAAGCCGGTCAAAAGTCATACCATGCCGATTCATACAAATTTACTTTTCTTATGTTCCAAATTTCATAAAATTCTGTCCAGTAGTTTCTTTTCCTAAAGATGTACAGACAGACTCACAGATGTTCATCTTTATTGTATAGATTTGGGGCAAAAAAAATCGAAATGGGTGAGATATTCAAACAATCTCCATAGTACAATTGAACCAAAATTAAATTTAGTCTCTCCCTCTTTGACAAGGTCCAAAAAAAGAGTCGCCAACCTAATAGGTCCCTCACTGTCAACCAAGCTCCAGTCCCTGTCACCGCAATGTAGCATCCTTGTGTTTGTTTTACAAATACTTCAATGGATTATGCTCCGATGAATTGGATACTCTGGTGCCCCCCTCGACGTAAATTCACTAGACTAACTCGACAATCAACTAAATCTCATTCATTCACTGTGGAGGTCTCCAGATGCCGGAGAGCCTTCTACTCAAATAGCTACGTTCTTGGCCTTTTGGCTAAGATCAAAGTGTAGTATCTGTTCCGATGGATACTGCACCCCATACTGGTGTTGTCTTGGCCTTCGGGTCTTGATTTACGCCGGTCAATGGGTCTGTCCTGTGCAGTTCTGGGAGGTCCACCTTCCCAGGCTTTGCCTCCCCTCTTTGGGGAGGAGTAAGTTTATTGCTTACTGCCTGAGGCGCCCCTACCGGGGAATGCCGACGGGGCTGCCCAGGCAATTTTTAAACCCCACTTTCCCGACCCGACCTTGGGTCACATATTACTTGTGGGAGTAAGATAAAAACTGGCCTTGTGCCTAACTCCTGGAGAGGAGTAAATCAATACTCAAATAGCTTCTTTCCTCGTGCTGCTGGCCTCTGGAACTCCCTCCCTGCCCTCTGTTTCCCCGACAGTACTGACATGCAGAAATTTAAAACTAATGTAAACAGACATCTCGCTGCGCAGATCCCAATTAAGGTTGACCCCCTCTCCAAACCTTCTCCCTTTTTATTTCTCAGTAGCCCCTTACGTCTACAGTGGCGGCCTGCCTTGTTTGAGTTAAACTATGTTATTTAAATAAAATATTTTTATTTAAAATTTATGTTATGATTTTTTTTTTTTTTAATAATTACTTATATGTATTCTTTGGATTACTCAAACTATTTTCATCTTGGATGTTATTCTCACAACGTTTCAGCCGATGTAACCTCCGATCTTCAGGTGCATCTTTTTGAACACAGTAATCTATACGGAATTTCGAACTGAACCCGTCATGGCTGACAGAATGAGAACAATTTACCCCTGTCGATTAAATAAAGGGTTCAGTTAGATTCTAGAGTTCGAAAAAAAAGAGGCACCTGAAGAAGGATGGAGGTTACATCGGCCGAAACGTTAAAATACAAGTAGTAAGTCCAAATAATACAAATTATCAATCCCTATAGCAAAAATTCTGAAACATTATTACTAAAATCATGTTTCTTTTTTTTTTTATTATTTAAATCATAGAATAAATTGTTGCGAATAAAATAGAAATAAAATATTTGCTAATTTATTTCAACTAAATTTCATTTAAATTTCTACCTGGGAATAAATAAATTGTCAGGGAGAGTATTTTGGGTCCCACACTGTCAACGAAAAAATAAAAATGAGATTTCATTTTTTTTTTTTTTTATGTCAAAACCCTGGAAACAAAATTTTAAATATATTTTACAGTGGGATACACTTTACTATATAAATATAACATTATTCTTCACATAGAACAGGTAACCATTTTTTCTCCAAAATGGCTGCTATTAAAAAAAAAAATTTTTTAGAACTTTTTAAAATATATTTTTTATATATTCGTAATTCTGAATAATAAAAAAAAAATAATTTTTATATGGTGGCTATTTTGGAAATACAAAAAAAAATGGTTCCCCGTTTTGTCCTACGCTACGTGGTCAAGAACTGGGTGATCATTTTACCATATAGTTGTGTAATAAAGTGAGCACCCACTTTAAAATATGATCATATATATATATATATGTTTTTTTTTTGTTTTTTTTTTCAAAGTATTTCCAGGGTATTCGCATGAAAAAAAACTACAATCTCAAAAAATATTTTTTTCGTTGATAGCGTGGGGGCAAAGGGTAACATTTTACCGTATTTTTTATGTTTTGATTTTTGTTGTTTTTGTTTTTTACAATATTAACATCTAAATTACTTATTTATATTATTCTTCGCGTAAAAGATTAATTACTTTTTAAAACAAATAGCGTTTAATTTTATTTTATTTTTGACTTAGTAAATGAAACAACGAAAACGAGGCCTTTTTCAGATTAGACATTTGTTGGCTTTTCGTTCTGGCGTTTACAAAAATAAAAACACCCACCAAAATAATGATGAATAATAATTTGAATTTAAACGATAAAAAAAAATAAAAAACAATATAATTAGATATTTAAATAAATAATGATTTAAAAAAAAATAATTAAAAAATGGTCGATCAATATTCAGCAATATCATCATCAAAACATCAATGTTTTTACATTTAATATTATTCACAACTAGCATGGTTACTCGATGTTGCCCGGGAGCATAAGCACAAACAAAAAAAAGTTAAAAAGTATGTTTAACATCTATCTATCTATCTATCTATCACACACACACACACACATTTACTTGCCTCCCAACAAGGGCAACGTAAGAAACAAAGTCGTTTTTATTTTATGTGGGGAATATTCAGCACCCCCAAAAGGGGCACTCTGGATAGGACAAAAATTTAAATTGACCCAGTCAAGAAGGATGCCCCGTCCTCCGACTGAGGACAAACTGGATACTACACTTTGATCCTAGCCAGAGTTTCACACCGAAAGTGGATGGAAAAGAAAAATACTCTAAATACGAGCCCCCCCCCCCCCTCCACAATTATTTTTTCCTGGTGACCCCCAAAAGAATGAATATTACAAAAAAAAGTGTCCGAAAAATAATATCAGCTTTGTGGAGTTTCTTGTGTAGTTTCTGACATTTAGCTGAACATACACACACAACACTTCCTTTTATATAATAGAAGATAATACATCAAAAAAATACATAAAGACTTTCGTAGCCCGGAAGTATTTTTACTTTCCTTTTCGTTTCATTTTGGTTGTTTGTTTTCGTTAATTGCGATTAATTAACACGAACAATTATGATACAGACATTTTTTTTTTAAACTATGTTTTATTTTTTTACCAACTTATTTATTTTTCTGAAATTTAAATTTAATTAATACGGTATCGTTTGTGTCGATTGACTATGAATTAAATCAAATTTATATAAAACTATAACTCGTTGTAATTAAGGCAATGTTTTTTTTTAATTAATTTATTTGATGTAAAATGCTTCTCAGACTTTCAATCTTAATTGCATGAGGATTCGCTAAAGAATTTAAAACAAGTTTAAATGTTAACAAATTACTTTCAAACTTTGAAAGCAATTAATTTGTTTAACTATTAACAAAATATTAAAATGGCTGACTTGTTTACGAAGAAACCGAAATGCATTGCAGCGGATTTAATTCCACAATTATTTTTTTTTATTTCGTTTTATTATACGCTATTGCAATGTCATTCAATAAAAATATTCGATTGATAGCATATTTTAAAACAAATGTTTGATTAAACACACAGACACACGAGAAGTGGTCACACAATTTTATCAATACAGAGCTATAAAGAAATGTGTACCTCCATTGCCATTCTAAAGTGATATTAAAGAAACCTTTAAACTGCCGATTGGATACTAATCTTTGGCTAGAATTTGTTTTTATCCTCTGAAGTTGTTTTTTGTTTTTGTTTTTAGATTTTAATATTAAAATTTAATCAACAACGACAAAAATAATATGAATATTTTAAAGTGACTGACTTGTTTACGAAGAAGCCAAAATGCATTCTGCTGGATTTAATTTCCTAATTAATTTTTTTATATAGGATTTTTAAGAAATCGTTTCATTTTATGCTATTGTATTTTTTATTTCATTAAATAATTGATTAATAATAAATAAACATATGATGTGCAAGTCACGTAGAGGCGAGAAACACAAGGGAAGTGGTGACATAATCATATTGGTTATCTTGAACTTTTCAGCTTTAAGATGGCTGCTAGTGAAAAACATTACATAGGTTCTAGTTTTATAACAATCTGGTTCGTTCAATTAATAATTTAATGACAAAACAATACGTAATAATTGGGTTATATTATTACAGTATTGTTTAGTCATTAAATTACTAATTGAACCAAATTGTTATAAAACTAATTGTTTTGTTATTATTATCAATGGAAGACATCTTAAAGCTGAAAAGTTCAAGATAATCATTTTATTAATATAGAGATTAGTTAATAGTTATTGACAAAACAATTAAAATGGCTGACATGTTTACGAAAAAAATCGAAATGCATTCTGGTGGATTTCATTTCGTAATTAACTTATTTTTTTAAACTAGAATTTCGTTTTATTTTATGTCATTGCATTTTTTATGTGATAGTAAATATAAAAAATGTATAAATCACGTAATGGCGAGAAACACACACACAGGCATGACATTGTCTGGTAAATTTGTCGTTTCCTGCTTAAAATGGCGGACAACTCTGACGTCATTGAATCGTCTGCTATTTTCCGACCTCACAACTGAGTAAATAAACCCACATAAATTGTTTTGGACTAATTTGGTTAACTTTAATCTTTTTTAAACGAAATACAGTTGAGAAATTAGTCCCAAATAGTTTATTTGAGTTT
The DNA here is from genome assembly GCA_963556195.1 of Sepiola atlantica. Classification (NCBI taxonomy): domain Eukaryota; kingdom Metazoa; phylum Mollusca; class Cephalopoda; order Sepiida; family Sepiolidae; genus Sepiola; species Sepiola atlantica. The sequence goes on along the minus strand of OY744554.1, from coordinate 31,503,542 downwards.
ACTTACTCATTTGTGAGGTCGGAAAATAGCAGACGCTTTATTGACGTCAGAGTTGTCCGTCATTTTGAGCAAGAAACGACAAATTTATCAGTTGTTTCATAATATTTATTTATATAAAGATTTGGAAATATTGCTATCATAATTTATGTAATTATAGTATATATTTCTATAGAGAGTTACATTATTTTATGGTGCTTCTACAGAATTTGAACCGAATCAAACCGTGGCCGTCGTAAAAGTAAACTCTCTTTACGACGGTCACGACCAAACCGACTTTTGCCGAACTAAACTTAAGTTAGGGTTAGTTTAAGGTTTAAAAAAAAAAACAGTTCGGTTCGAATTCTGTATTAGCACCCATTATTTTGTAATAATAGGTTAATTAAAACGACGTTATTCTTAATGGCTTTAATTTTGTTTAATTTTTAGCAGTCGACAGGTTTTATTTATTGTTATTGCATTTTCAATTCCAATAAATAATCGATTAATTGGAGGATCACTTTACTTTATAAATTTTACACTGTTCTGTCCTACGTTGAGAACAGGTAACCATTTTTTAATAATTCCAAAATGGGCGACATTTTTTTTTTTTTTAAAACTACTAGTATACGTTGAAAATCTAAAATATACTAAAGATTAATTAAATTTGTGATTATCAAAGTTACCTAGAGACGGGAAACAAAAGTGGCCAGTGGTCACATAATTTTATTAATATATCACTTCAGCAATATTGTACTAATAATATAGGCAAGGGATTTTAATATTGGTTAATAATATTGTATTTACCTCCTTGCTAGGAGGTTAGACACAAGGTCAAGTGTGGTTTTGAGAAGCCAGCGCACTCTGTCCTACAAAAAATGCCTGAGCAGACAGGTCGGTATTTCACGGTAGGTTTGCCTCAGGCGATTAACATGAAAATAACCTCCTCTCACAGAGGAGGTAAAGCCTGGGAGAGTGGACCTCATAAGGTTGATTTTAACAATAATATTGATAAAAAAATCTAGAGAGATTTTTATAGTTATTAACGAATGATTTGAAATGGCTGGCTTGCTTACGAAAAAAAAAAACGAAATGCATCCTAGTGGATTTAATTTTTTGAAGTTGGTATATCGGTAATTATTTGTAAATGGGCATGAAGGCGATTGAACCCGACTTCCGTTTACTTCTATAAGTTTTAAACCAGTAGTTTTGTATATTTTTTTTTTCGAATTAAAATACACAAATTTTATAAAATTTAAATAAATCCGACATTTTCATATAAATTATTGAATTTCATTATAAATCTGAGGACTTTTAGATATAAAAACAGTTGGTTTAAAACTTACGGAAGTCGGGTTCAATGGTCTTTATGCCCATTTACAAATAATTACTATTATCGACATAAATTATTTTAAAAGAAATACCGTTGAGAAATTAGTCAAACACATTTTATTTATTTTACTTACTATTAATAAAATAAGGGTTATAATGTTATTTTATAATAGGTTAAAACGTTATTTTTAATAGTTTAATCATCAAAGTTACGTACAGACGAGAAACACAAGTATATTATTATTGAGACTTTACCAATAATCGATTTTAATAGTTAATATATTGATACTAATATAAAAATGTTAATAATATTGATAATAATATAGAGATTTAAATAGTAATTAACGAAAGATTAAAATGGCTGGCTTGTTTACGAAAAACAAAACGAAATGCATTCTGGTGAATTTAATTTCGTAATTCAATTTTTTTTTTAAGTACATATATGTTTTCGTATATATATATTAATAAAATGACGGTTGTGTTATTTGATAATCGGTTATAACGTTATTTTTAATGGTTTTAATTTTGTTTATTTTAGCAGTCGACGTAAAAAAAAGAAGGAGGGATGTTTTTACCTTCGGTGTTGAGTCGACAAAACGGCTGCACCAATTCGACGAAGCTGAGGTTATTTTTCTGGCATAGATGTTCGGCATCTGCACTACATAAGACGGCGATTTGAGGGCTGAATGTGTTCTGAATAAACTCCGGGGTTGTCTGCTTGCACTGCGCCATTTTTGCCTCGATTTCTTTTTTCTTCCTTCTTCGTCTTGCGCGATTTTTCAACACAACCAAAAAAATGTTCCTTTTTTAATCAAAAACGGGGTGGATTGTAACACAGTTTTTCGATTGGCAATCGATCCTAACGAATGTCTACGCAACGAACTACCGACTATAAACTGCTATGATTCTACTTCTAACCCTCGATGTAAATAAAAACTTATCCCAAACCCAGACAGGGGCGATTTTCGGAAAAAATATCGGGGACAGGTCTACACATATTTGACGGATTGGCAGCCATCGTTTTTAGCCACTGATCATGCGCTCTGCTACTTCCGGTTCTTTCTGTCAAGGGAGATAACAACGATAGACAATTTCATTTGTCAATTTCATTTCAATCCTAATATGATAATTCTATTTTAATATTATTTATTACTTTATCAAATTTAATTATTAAATATAATTTAGCAAAAATTGAGAAAATATCAGTGGTAATGCTAATGTAATTATTATTAATTTAGTCACTTATTTTAATTAGCAATTTAATTTATTTATTTGAAAAATTATCAAAGAATATCAGTAGTGCCATTATTATTAACTTAGTGATTTATTTGATTAAGCAATGATTTTTTTAATTATCACAGATTTTCTACCACTTAAGTCCCACTCCCATTTAAAGATCGACTCGCTTGTTTTCGCTCTAAATACACCAGAAAACAGTAGGGGGTCTTTATTTAATTTTTTTAAGGGTTGGTAGGGTCTTATTACCTGTTTGTGTTGCCCCCCCTCCCCATTTTTTTAGATATATTTTAAGTAGAGTGTCATAGAGTAAATGTGGTATTATGGTGATCGCTGAAGTGAATGTGATGAACAAATGGTGAAAGAGCTCATGAAGATCGTGTCTCAGGAATATTTGGTCTGCATGAAATTTTCCTCGTTGGTTGCAGCTATTCATTAACATTGCAGGATTTTATCCCCCGACACCAAGAACTGCAAGGCTCAGCATTTGCATGCAAAGTCGGGGAAGGTTTCACCAAGAATACACAAAGAAATGGTGCAGAAGCAACGTTTCCACTTTCATTCCATTGATTTGCGGTTCCGCATCTGATATGTCTTTACTTGCAACTCACAAAGGCAAAGACGACCAGAGGATGACGGATCCTGATGCTGACTCCTCTTGAATTTCCACCATAGTCCTATTAGCTGCGTTCCGGCCTTAATGCCACCTTGGTGCCAAAACTGTCAACCATGAATGGCTCTGGGTTCCAGATAGCATAGCGTCGTCCCTACGACAGTGAGGAAGGGTTGGACTTGGGGGGGGGGGGGCCTAGTTAAGAGTAGGATAGACAGAGGATGACCAGCGACATCATCCTACATATACATACACACACCCCACTCTTTTGAGGGCCTTGTGCCTAATTTGTTAAAATTGTATCACTATTCTTTTAGCAAATAAATAATTTTAAATTTGAAAGAAGTATCAGTGATGATTTAAAAATAATTATTATTAATTTAGTAATTTATTTTAATTAGCAATTATATTTATTCATTTAAAAAAAAACATATCCAAATATCATTGGTAATGAGTCATAATTATTTTTAACTTAGCAATTTAAGCAATTTCTGTTTTTTTATTATCAAATATTTCCTCTCACTTAAGTACCACCCCCATTTAGAAATCGACTCACTTGTTTTCGGTTAAAAACTAAACGGAAAACAGTAGGGGGGGGGGGGTCTTTTTTTTAGAAAAGGGTTTGGATGGGTTTACTAACCTGTTTTTTGTTGTTACTCCACCTATTGAGATATTTTAAGTAGAATAACACATGCATTCTTTTATTTTTAATTAGCAAATAATCTCATTGTTAATAGGTCATGTAATTATTATGAATTTAGTGATTTATTTGATTAAGTAATTACCTTTTGTAAAGGTAATTTATATAAGACAATACGATGCAGAGGTGTAACGAATAAACATGAACTGAAGCAAATTAAAACATGCAATGGTCAAATGCGTTTTGTAGTTTTCACCTTTTTATTAATATAATATTTTTTTTTTATATTATGTTACAATCTTACTTGTGTTCAATGGAAGTTCCATATAAAATGATATTTCGGGAAGAAAATTTCCCTTCTTCAAGTGTGTGCTCAGCCTTATGCACGTTTGAATTAAGATTGAACACACATCTGACGAAGTAAGATTGCAAAATAATATATATATATATATATATATATATATATATATATATATATATATATATATATATATATATATATATAGTCTAAAGAAGCTTTGAGGCATTAAAAAAAAAAAATTAATAACTGAAAAAATATAAGTAAAAAAAAAGGGGGGGTTAATTATCTAAGAGTGAAACAAAAACAGGAGACCTTAAGTGTCTAATATTAACACGGGGATCATCAGCTGTTTACCATGTAACTGTTTCGGAGATTTAAAAACAGGACAGTTATAATATTCATGGCTCTCCAATGGTACTGATTATACGACCATTTCCCCAATAATCAAGTGTCGAAATAATTCAGCTTAAAATATCACTAATATATACATAAATAAATAATAATAATGATAAAATAATAATAATAATATATTACCCTTAAGACTACCGTATGATATAGTAATTTGCATATCAAATAAGATTAATTATAACAATATATATATATATATATATATATATATATATATATATATATATATATATATATATATACGAAAGTTTATAACTAAAAGGTAAACTTTTAGAGAGTTGAACCTATTGTGAGGTAAGTGTGTTATAAATTGTGAAAACATGGGATTACCTGGCAAACGGTCTCGATGCGCGCTCTGCAGGGCTGGACCGCCCAAAGAGCGGCAAGATGGCGTCCTAGGCTTAATATCGCCAGGTAATCCCGTGAAATCTCGTGTTCTCTCGCGGAGACGAGAGTCCAGTTTGATATAAAAACGGGTCGCTGGAGGCAAGACGGCAGAAGGCTGAGAGCGTAGTCTACGAGGGACGACGTGGAAAGAAGAAGAGAAAGAAGAAGAGAAAGAAGAAGAAGTAGAAGAAGAGAAAGAAGAAGAAGAGAAAGAAGAAGAAGAGAAAGAGGAAGAAGAAGAGAAAGAGGAAGAAGAAGAGAAAGAAGAAGATAACGAAGTAGAGAAAGAAGAGGTGGAAGATTAATTTTTTCTGCTACAAGCTATTTTCGGCATTGTTATGGAAAAATTCGACATCAGATTGATTCCGGAATTCGACGGCTCTCCTGCTGGTCCATCGGTGGTCGAATGGCTGGAGAAGGCCGAGCGTGTTTGCCGGTTGTGCAAAATTAAAGACCCAGCTATGGTCATCCCATTGAGACTCACTAAGGGGGCTTACGCCGTGTACCAGCAGCTCAGTAATGATGCGACCATGGAGCAGATTGCACAGGCGCTGCACGGGGCATTTGGTGCAGATCCTTTTGTTGCCTGGAGGCAATTTTCCGAACGCCGGCTTGGGCCGGGAGAGACAGTGGACGTCTACATGGCCGACTTGAAAAAGCTTGCTGCTCCCTTCGGCGGTGCGAGTGACCGCATATTGGCATGCGCCTTTTTGTCTGGACTTCCGGACGATGCAAGCCGACTGCTGCGAGCATCATTGAGACTCACAGAGATTGAATTGGTGGAGTTGTTGGCGAGAGCACGAAACATCTTGAAGGACGATCGAGAACTGGTCTCTGCAGCGGTTGACACCTTGGACTCGCCAGCAGAGGGCCTACGATGCTATACATGTGGTGGCCCCAACCACTTCTCCAGAGACTGCAGAGGCGGCACAAGGCGCACCCCAAATTATGGAGCACGAAAAGTAATACGGTGTTACCAATGCAATAAGCCAGGCCACATAGCACGGAATTGTCCGGGAAACGGGCAAGGGGAGGACGCCGCAGCGCTAGCACCCTCCCCAAAGCGGCATTGAACAAAGCGCTTCCTGCAGTGACAGTTCAAGTTGATGGGTGTAAACGTTCAGCGCTGGTTGACACCGGCTGTACCCAAACCCTCCTTCGAAAGGAATGTTGCACCACATGGAAGAAACGACAGATCCCCGTCCTGACTGTCGGCAAAGGCTCATTAGTGTGTTGTGGATCCAGTGTTGTTCATATCAGCATTGACAATGGCCCCCCGGTGGCTGTGACGGTGTTGGTGGTCGATGGGGAGCTGCTCGGATATGACCTTCTCCTTGGAATGGACACTATTACACAGCTAGGCGGAATTACTGTAAACAGCGTCGGTGATGTGAGATTCCCTCGACCAGACAAACAAATGTGTGCAGCAATCACTCTTGACGAACCCGATTTCCACGCAGAATATGACAAGGGCACAAACACATGGACAGCGTCCTGGAAGTGGGCAGGCGACCAGCCACCAGTGTCTTTGCGGAATCGGCTGACAGAGTATCCCCCTCCTGCATGGCTTAGGGGGCAGTACGAGGCAGAACTTCAAGTGTGGCTGGATAACGGCTGGTTAATTCCATACCCAGAGGATGAGCTCGGGCCCCCGCGGGGGCTAATTCCCCTGATGGCTATCAGACAAGAGAACAAGCAGAAAGTTCGACCTGTTCTTGATTACCGGGAACTCAATGAACACGTTGACCCGTACACTTCGGGGGCTGACGTTTGTGCTCATAAACTGCGAGAGTGGCGACGGCAGGGTGCGGAAGCGGCCATACTGGACTTGCGAAGAGCTTACCTACAAATACGTGTTGAGAAATCGCTGTGGCCATTCCAGACGGTGGTAATCAAAGGAACTCGCTATTGCTTGACCAGGCTGGGGTTCGGCTTGAATGTAGCCCCGGGCATCATGACGGCGATCATGCGGGCGATCCGGCGTCAGGATAAAGCTGTGCAACAGGCGACATCGTCTTATATAGACGACATTTTTGTCAATGAGAGCCTGCTGTCTGCCCAGGCGGTCAAAGAACACTTTGAGCACTTCGGGTTGTCGTGCAAGGAACCGGAGCGGCTGCAGGATGGGGCGAAAGTGCTCGGGCTGCAGGTGAGCGGAAGTGCAGATGGCCTCCAATGGGGGAAGGGGCGGTGAAATCCCGGAAATCCCATCTACCATCACACGTCGGAGCACGTTTTCCGTGTGTGGAAAACTGGTGGGTCACTTCCCTGTGTGTGGGTGGCTCCGAGTGGCTGTGGCGGCTATAAAGCGACGGGCAACTTCTTTGTCAACAGGATGGGACGATGAGGTGCGTGATCCTTCCCTGCGAAGCATGCTGGTGGAAGCTGTGGCCAGAGTGACCAATGATGACCCTGTACGAGGGAGCTGGTGCGTCGATGGGAGTGAGTTTACAGTTTGGGTGGACGCCAGCTCACTTGCCCTTGGCGTTGCTCTGGCAGTCAACGGAAGTATAGTAGAAGATGCCTGCTGGCTCCGGCCAGAGAATGACGCTAAGCACATAAACCTAGCTGAACTCGATGCTACACTGAAAGGAGTCAATCTAGCGCTTCAGTGGCAGGCTAGCGTCCTCCACGTTATCACGGATTCCACGTGTGTGCATCGGTGGATGACCGATGCCTTGAACGGAAAAGCACGGCTGACAACGAAGGCATCGGCCGAAATGTTAATCCGGAGGCGGCTTGCTACCCTAACCGAAACCATCAATGAATACAACTTGGTCATAGATGTGACACTGGTGCAGTCCTGTTTGAATCGAGCGGATCGATTGACCAGAGTGCCTCGCTGTTGGCTGGACCTGCAGAAAGAAGTGAACGAACCAGCACCTGTAAATTGTGCTGCGGTGGGACGTAGACTCAGCCCAGAGCGTATCGCTGATGTCCATTGCCAAAGCGGGCACCCTGGTGTAAACCGAACCTTTTACTTCGCCAGGTTGGTTGACCCCTCTGTGTCACGGAGGGCTGTGAAATCTGTTGTGAGAAGTTGCAACACCTGCCAATCGATCGACCCAGCACCTGTCCGGTGGAAGAAGGGCACACTCGGTGTGAAGTATAACTGGGATAGGATTGCGATGGACATAACTCACTACAACGGGGGGAATTTCTTGACCCTTATTGACTGCAGACCGTCCCGATTTGCATTGTGGCGGTCCCTTCGCCGGCAGGATACGGCTGCCATTGTCCATGAGTTGGAAAGTGTGTTCCTTGAGCGTGGCCCTCCTTCTGAGATATTGACCGACAATGGCCCCGCTTTTGTTAGTGCATCGTTCAAACAGTTTGTAGATGGCTGGGGTGTCCGTCTGCGTTTTCGGTGTGCCCATGTGCCCAGTGGGAACGGAATTATTGAGCGCAACCATAGGACTATCAAGACCATCGCAGCGCGGAAGGGGTGTACGGTGGCTGAAGCAGTCTATTGGTATAACGTCACCCCTAAGGACGATACTTCACCCTCCACCGCGCCAGCTAATGCGCTACATACATACCATGTCAGGGCGAGAGGTTTGGAGAGCAGCTTACTGCCCGAACCAGAACCTCCACAGGAGAAAATGAAAAAAGGAGATGTCGTTTGGGTTAAAAAACCCCGAGGCCAGTGCACGACTCGTTACGGAACCGGTCGTGTCACTGAAGTGATCAGCCCGCAGGCGGTGCGAGTTGATGGAGTACCCCGTCACATTAAAGACTTAAGATCGGTATTCCAAACGCAGCTGCCATTTAACGAGGATAATGACATTGAATCCGTGACCAGCGAACCATCATTCTGGTTCATGACGGCTTCATCGCGCAGCGACACTGAGAGTGATAGCCTTGAATGTACTGACCCTCCTACTGCTGATGAAAGCCCGGACAGTGATGCTGCGATGCGCAGCCTCAGGTTCGCTGACCTTCCTGCCACGGAAGACAGCACGGATGACGATGAGGCCCCGAATCCCCCTCCCCGAAGAAGCACTCGAAGAAAAAGGACACGGCCTCCCTGCTCTTTCTGTGATAATGAGATCAGGGGGGAGTGTGTTATAAATTGTGAAAACATGGGATTACCTGGCAAACGGTCTCGATGCGCGCTCTGCAGGGCTGGACCGCCCAAAGAGCGGCAAGATGGCGTCCTAGGCTTAATATCGCCAGGTAATCCCGTGAAATCTCGTGTTCTCTCGCGGAGACGAGAGTCCAGTTTGATATAAAAACGGGTCGCTGGAGGCAAGACGGCAGAAGGCTGAGAGCGTAGTCTACGAGGGACGACGTGGAAAGAAGAAGAGAAAGAAGAAGAGAAAGAAGAAGAAGTAGAAGAAGAGAAAGAAGAAGAAGAGAAAGAAGAAGAAGAGAAAGAGGAAGAAGAAGAGAAAGAGGAAGAAGAAGAGAAAGAAGAAGATAACGAAGTAGAGAAAGAAGAGGTGGAAGATTAATTTTTTCTGCTACAGTAAGGAAATACATCTGAACCCCATAATACTTGGATTTCCGTTATGGTTACACTCCTATACACTGGAAAATGCCCGCTTGAACTTTAAAACTTTTTCAAATTTCGAATATTGACTGTCTTCATCTGTCAACTTATCCATCATTAACTTCCTCTGATGATAAGATTTTAATCTTTGAAAAGCCTGGCTTAAGGAATGAAAGAGAAGAAAAATAAATATTGTTATTTACTAAACGTCCTTGTTTTGAACAACCGAAGATTATGATTTGCTTCCCTTTGCAGGTCTAATTATTTTCATTGACTTATCATATATATATATATATATATATATATATATATATATATATATATAAATTGAAATATAAGCCATATTAGCAATACAAGATTAATTTTTTTTTTTTTTACATTAATCCTATCGATTTCGGAATAAAATTCTTTCTTCAGGAGTGACCAGTATTGAGTCATTTTTTTTTTTTCATCAAAAAAACAAGAATAAAACAAACTTATTTCTTTGTTACTTGATAAACGTCTTTGGTACGATGTCTCCGCAGTGTTGTTATCGGCGGTTATGATTAAAAAAAAAAAAAAATGACTCAATACTGGTCACCCCTGAAGAAGGAATTTTATTCCGAAATCGATAGGATTAATGTAAAAAAAAAAAATTAATTAATTTTGTATTGCTAATATGGCTTATATTTCAATTTTATTAACTAACCCTGCAATACTTTGAAATTGAACGACCAACCCACACATATATATGTGTATATATATATATATATATATATAAAATTATTTTTAATATTTAAAAAAAATATATTTTTACCTATGTACGACGTCGTTTCGAGCTTATGGCTCTCAGACGGTCATAGGGCGCGAACCCCGTACACAGATACATCTTGAATTTGTAGGCGTTCACCTAGTCCCATTAGGCCACGAGGGAGTGTCACGTAATTACGGAGAAATTAAGCGATGTTTGCACTGAAAGCGGCGAGTGTTGACACCTAAACATTCGATAGCACTCAACGACAGGCTCTGAAGATTTTAGGTGAATGTTTATTTTTTAATCTTTCCGAAAGTGGTCAACTTTTAATTTTACTTGGAAGGGGCTTATAATAATATTAATTATATTAATAAAAGGTAGAAACTGCAAAACTTATTCCACCTTTATCTGTCTTAATTTGCTTCAGTTCGTGTTTATCCGTTACACCTCTGCATTGTATTGCCTTCTAGAAATTACCGTTTATATATACACACTAAACAATGCTTCAAAGAAAAAAACATTAACCTTTTTATTGTTCCTGATTTTCATAAACGACCTCCCTGATGACATTGTGTCTGAGATGGGTATATTTGCTGACAACACTACGCTCTACTCTCGTCATGTAATTTATGACCCCATTCCACTACAGACTGGGGATCACTTTCTAAGGATTCAGCCATTGCCTCGGATATGTGCACGTCCGTTTTACCCACATGATGAGAGTAAAGCGTGGTGTCGTCAGTAAATATACCCAGCTCAGACACAATATCATCAGAGAGGTCGTTTATGAAAACCAGGAACAATAAAGGTCCAAGGATCGATCCCTGGGGTACACCTACATTTATGTCATGCTGTTTGGATGAGCGGCCATTGAGGACAACCTAGATCTTTCTTTGGTCTTGAGTCTATTTCCGTCTCTCATCACCATTGATAAGAAGTGAGAGGAAATGCAACGTCTGCCTACATTGACGTCTCGACTCGACCTGTATTGTCTCTTCCCACCAATGAGGTGGGTGGAAATCAGCAGGCTGTGAGTACGCATGTCAGTAATGCACTAATCGCCTGTGTATCACTACATGAGCTGGATATGCCTGTTTTCACCAACTGAATCGCAACTTATTGCTACACAAGATATTGTGTGTGCATACAAGAGAAAATAGATATTTCGTCATGTAACTGCTACATTACCCCCTGCTTCGACTTTAAACCGATAAAAACAAGACATTCTTTATTGGTTTT
>OY744554.1:31302185-31487185 GCA_963556195.1 Sepiola atlantica | reverse complement strand
TGATCACACAAGAGAATAAATGGCTTCCTTATGAAGAAATATATAATGGCCGTTCATCTAAGCAACATGACATAAATGCTGGTGTACCCCAGGGATCCATCCTTGGACCTCTACTGTTCCTGATTTTCATAAATGACCTCCCTTATGTCATTGAGACTGAGATAGGAATATTTGATGATGACACCACACTCTACTCTCGTCATGTGGGCAAAACCGACACGCATATATCTGAAGCAATGGCTGAATCTTTAGAAAATTACCTCCAGTCTGTAGTGGAATGGGGTCAAAAATGGATGGTAACTTTTAATGCCACAAAGACAAAGCTACTTTCCTTCAATAACTATAAAAACCTCTTCAGCCACCGATTGTCATGGCAAATAACACCCTACCCGAGAGTTCATCATTCAAACTTCTCGGCCTAACTTTCACAGGTAACATGAATTGGAATAGATACATTGAAAACATTGCCAGGGCTGCTGCAAAGAAGGTGGGCTTCCTCTACCGTGGCCAGTAAACTTCTCACACCTGATATTATCCTATATCTCTACAAAGCCACCATCCGCCCATGCATGGAGTATTGTTGGCACATCTGGGCTGGGGCATCATCCACTAGTCTCTCCCTCTTAGACAAGGTTCAAACAAGAGTCGCCAACTTGATAGGTCCTTCACTATCAACCAAGCTCTAGCCCATCATCTGTCCCATCATCGCAATGTTGCTTCCTTGTGCCTGTTTTACAAGTACTTCAATGGTTTGTGCTCTGATGAGCTTGCTACTCTACCTCCACAACATAAATTCACTAGACCAACCCGACAATCTGCCAAATCCCACCCATTCACTGTGGAGGTCCCCAGATGCTGAAGAGCTTTCTACTCCAAAAACTTCTTTCCTTGTGCTGCTGGACTCTGGAACTCCCTCCCTGCTCCCTGTTTTCCTGACGGTACTGACATGCAAAAATTTAAAACTAATGTAAACAGATATCTCGCTGCGCAGCTCCCAATTTAGGTTGACCCCCTCCTCCCCAAACCTTTATCCTTTTTCTCAGTAGCCCCTTACGTCTACAGTGGCAGCCTGCCTTGTTTGGGGTGAACTATGTTTAAAAAAAAATATATATATATATATTTTTTTTTTGGAGCAAATAAGACATATAAATGGTGGAACAAATTAAATAGTTTCACCCTTAATACATATATATATATATATATATATATATATATATATATATAAAGATAGATGGACGAAGAGTGATAAACATGCACGAATGTCCAAATTTATTTCAAACTTCGATTGTTCAATGCAAGGTATATTCTGTAATAAAATTATGTTTATTATTCTTTCCTTAAGCCAAGGCTTTTCAAAGATTGAGATCTTATCATCAGAGGAATTATACAGATAGATAAGTTGGCATAATTCCTCTGATGATAAGATCTCGATCTTTGAAAAGCCTTGGCTTAAGGAAAGAATAATAAACATAATTTTATTACAGAATATACCTTGCATTGAACAATCGAAGTTTGAAATAAATTTGGACATTCGTGCATGTTTATCACTCTTCGTCCATCTATCTTTATAATTGCTCTATCTCGTATATTGAGCTTTTACCCTTTCACTATAGGTTCTTTCTACTAAAAGTTTACTTTTAGTTTCATATTTATTCTATATATATATATATATATATATATATATATATATATATATATATATATATCAAATCAATGTCTGTATATGTGTGTGTGTGTGTGTGTGTGCGATGTTTTTGTGTTCCCTATAGAAAGAAAGGTTAGAGAATCTACATAAAATCTAAAAGTATATTCTTATGTAAAATTTACCGGGAAGACAATGAAAATGTTCCCGAATCTTTGAGTGCACCCAAAAGGGGCTATAGAGGCTGAACGTCCTTTAAAACTTCAAATATATCCTATTTTAATCCAGATAGGCAGTTTCTTGGAAAGAAACTCTGCTTATGGAAATTCTGCCTGACGCTAGGAAAAAAGGGAGGAAAAAAAGGAGGAAAAAAGTTTTTTTGTCATTTATGGCTACTGTTGACTCTATAATCTTTCATTGCTTCTATAGGAAGGGAACCCATATTTACCCGAATGTTTGTAATTACGATTTACGGAACAAACTGGAAATCTCCAAAGCAGCTTATGATTCGAAAGCCGCAAAAAAAAATGTAAAAAGGCAGATGACACCAAAGTATACAAATACAGAACCAGGTTAGGTTATGGCTAAGTATTAGGTTAGAGTTAGGGTTAGGGTTAAAAATAATTACCCCCCCCCCCCACGATTAAAGTTTAAAAAAACTTTTTCAAAGAATAAATTAAAAGCTAAGAAATAAAGTTGATTAACTTACTGATTCGAAGAAAATTACTAAAAGTGTAGTATCTGTTCCGATGGATACTGCACTCCATAGACTGGTATTGTCTTGGCCTTCGGGGCTTGATTTACGCCGGTCTATGGGACTGTCCTGTGTAGTTCTAGGAGGTCCACCCTCCCATGCTTCACCTCCCCTCTTTGGGGAGGAGTAAGTTTATTGCTTACTGCCTGAGGTGTCCCTACCGGGGAATGCCGATGGGGCTGCCCAGGCAATTTTTAATGACCAGAGTGCTCACCTCTCGGGCACTGGCTTTTCAAACCCCACTTTCCCGACCCGGCCTTGGGTCACATCTTACTTGTGGGAGTAGGATAAAAACTGGCCTTGTGCCTAACTCCTGGAGAGGAGTAAATCAATACTAAAGATTTTTAACATGGAGGTAGAGGGGGGGGGGAGGGTAATTGACTCTAACCTTAAACTAGAGAAAAAAATGAAAATGCTGTTTCATTTAATGTCAGTACTAATTGACCATTCTTGCGATGGCTCTGCCATTTCCGGTCTGTTCCATAAATGGCATTCATGCAGTATAGTTAACAACAGAGAAATCGGAAAAAAAAAATATACAACAAATAACTTTTTACCAAAATGATAGAAAATTTTATTTTCTACCGACCTGTATAGTTTTAAAGTTATTAAACTGCTTGAAATTTTTTATTTCAAAATTTGTTTCGTTACTTTCACTTGTCCGAGTTAAGCAACGATGGCAGTAGATATTTTGAAGGGAGGTGATCTCTAATTTCAGGCTTAAAAAATGGTAAAAAGAAAATAGACTTACAGTACAACTAACCCTAAGTCCGGAGGTGGTTGCCAGTCGGATAAATGTAAGCTTTTTGCTACTATCTTTTAAGTCTGACATTAACGACCATCTCCAGACAAAATCGACCGCCACTTTTGATTTACTTGTGTTTGGCTAAATGAAAGTGGCGATAACATATTCAGAGATTATAAATGTTACAATCATTTTCCACACTTTAAAACTATGCAGGTTGGTAGAAAAATAAATTTTCTTCGTTTGGTAACAGTTATTTGTTGTATATATTTTTTCCAATTTCTGGATTGTTAACTATACTGCATGAATGCGCCATAAATCATAATCGGAAACATTCGGGTCGATATGGATCCTCTTTCATAGAAGTACTACTTTTTTTTTCTAACAACATTTTAAGTAAGGACTAAAAACATAAAACTGAAAATTAAGGAGGCCTCCAGAGCCGTACTAAAATAAGATCTTTCTGGGGCCTCGGTTAGGGGCTTCGAAGGAAAGTAGCACTGACTCTGAATATATTCCATGAAAAATGCCAGTATACTGAAATCATATGCCCTTAATAGGGTTAAGATGAAAATTCATATACACTAAATGTACAAAAGCAAGGAAATTCCCAAATTTTTACACTTTTATTGTCATTAAGGGTATGCGAGCACAACAGGGCTATGTATTTTACTGGTAGGAATTTTTATTCAGCGCACCTCACACACTTCATCCACTCATGCATAGAGATTTATACTGTAGTGATGTGATAATGAAATGGTTTGGTTGATATGTAGTCATACCCTTAATGACAATAAAAGTGTAAAAATTTGGGAATTTCCTTGCTTTTGTACATTTAGTGTATATGAATTTTCATCTTAACCCTATTAAGGGCATATGATTTCAGTATACTGGCATTTCTCATGGAATGTCACTACTTTTGTAAAGGCTATGCCTCAATACAATGCCTTCTCATAAGGTTTTTTGGAATTTTCTGGAAAACTAAGGTATATGGTAACCTGAAATTAAAATGCCATCAACTAGACCCTAGAACCTCTATCTCTGTCAAAAATCAGTTGAATCCATCAAATAGTTGATGAGATACAGGGTGGCACATACGTACGTACGTACGTACGTACACCCGGATAACACAAAATCATGCCTGCCCTTTCTGGATCTCTGGGTTGCCTTGACTAATGATGCTGAAATTCTACACACTTATAGAACCTATCAAATAAAAATTTTGTGCAAAGTTTTAACTAATTTGGTTTATTGGTTTTTGAGTTATGATTGATCAAAGAAATGAGATTTCCAGCATAGGCCATTCGTGTGTCTATTAAGGGATGGAGCGCTCTCGCGCCTCCCTTGATAAATTTGAGAGACTTGGCATTTCGGTTGGATTTTCAAAATGTTGTGTTAATCGACTGCAGGAATGATTTACGATCTAAGGGAGATAACTTTTGATGCTTAAGAAAAACGAGTTAAATAACAAATACTTAGCCTCTCTCTATATGAAGTAACGTCCTCTTTATGCATATATCTATTTGTATGTTAATAAGAGTGAAAATGCTTCTCGTGTGTCTGTGTGTATTTCTCGTGTCAACGTAACTTTGATAATTACTTAATATTATTTTAAGAACAATTAGTTATAGTTGGCTCTTGTATAGATCGAATACACGAGCGAAATTTATTTTAGAAGAGTTCCAATGGTGTAAGGGGCAGATAACTCTCTTTTTTTAGTACGCAATGTCTCCGAAAATGGAAAATATCCATTTTTAAAATAAGAAGTCATGCGCATTCAATTAATATAACATTTTTCGAAGAAATAACAATTTGAGAAAATCAACAGTATATTGATAGAACATTTATTGAACAAAATAGAATTTGGGAAAATCAACAGTATATTTTTTCATTTCAAAACCAGCAAAACGAACAGTCCTCTTGTTTGGATTAACAGATTTTTTATTTTTTTTATAGTTTAAAATATTAAATTATCGCAGATATTGGCTCTTGTATAGATCGGGTCTTCGAAAAATATTTTGTTAATTGAATTTGCATGACTGTCTAGAATCCTTATGCCAATTTTAATCAAAATCCATTACATCATTTTGATTCTGGAAAATGTCTAAAATTTAAGACTCAAGCTTAAAAATTCTTAATAAGAAATTGAAATTCAGGGAATCTGGCTTAATTGTTGTCTAATGACTATGGATCAAATTTCATGCAAATATTTGAATTTTCAAATGAGAGTTTGTTCCCATATTTTCTTCCTCCGAAAAATGTCCCTGTTAAGTGATCTAGCTACACATTGACCAATCAGCTTGCAGAGCGCATTGATTCCATCTGTTCACTGAAGACCTACTTTATCCCCTTTGGGAATCACGATCAGTCAGTAACAAGAAAACACGCCTACATTCTCTCTCCTGCCCCCTGCCCACTGAACGCTTACAGCCTGAAGATATATGCTGACAGACCTTCGGCAGCACTAAGAACTTTCTTCACTTGGACACTGTCCAACTTCTCCTACCTATACTATATGGCATAGGTAACTTTATTTATCTATTATATGTTGTTATTAAAACGGTTTTGTTTTTCCTTTCATGCAAAGGTTTCGTCACTTGATGGACCACGTCTCTCCCCTATATATTATGCCCCCTAAAACCCTTTAAAATACTCCAAAGAAACGTAAATTTGTAGAATATTTATTGATTTCACACAAATTGAATTTTCATGAATGCCCCCCCCCCTTTACCTCTTTGCATAAACGTGATTTAACTAAATATAGCCCACATCAGTCACCCTTATGCGTAACAGCTGTTTTCCAAAGTTCATAATGATCGGTTCAATAGTTTAGGAGTTTATCCTGTACAACGAAATATTTATATAAACATATACACATACCTACTTTATATACATGCACCCCCTAAATGTTACAAAAAATAATAATGTGCCCATGTTACTCATGTAGCAGGGTTTCGAACCTTGCGACCGTCGGAGATTATCATCCCTACACTGATGAGAGCGAAAGCTTGAAACGCTGGCGTATGTAGGTAAAACATAATTTAATATTATTTATTTAAAATGAATATTGTTATAAGCCCCTTTAATAAGATTGAAGTTCAGCCCTGTTCAGGGAAGTTAAATTAGACTGACACGTAGCTATAATGCATATTCCGACAACGTTCGTTGAATATTCTAGTCAGTTTTTCTATATGTGCCTCCCTTCGCAAAAATAGAACTTAAATCCCCTTTTTGACGTGGTAATATCTTGTGGCCGGATGGTTATGGCGCTAGCTTGCAAAGTCTAGGTTGATTCTGTAGCAGGGGTTCGAACCTTGCGACTGTCTGAGATTATCATTCCCTACACTGATGAGAGCGAAAGTTTGAAACGCTGGCGTATGTAGGTAAAAATAATTTAATATTATTTACTAAAAATTAATATATATATATATATATATATATATATATATATATATATATATATAAAGTGGTGTACTAAAAGCGAACTTTTAGGAAAGGTAAAACCTATTGTGAAAAGTATACAGCTCAATATCCAGGATAGAGCAGATAGATATGAAGAAGAATGGAAAGGAATTAGAGAAGCAAAATCCAAATCAAATTTCAATTCAATTGCTCAGAGCAAGGAATATTCCTTTCCATTCGTCTTCATATATATATATTGCCGAACTCAGGTGTCATGAACGATCTAAACACAAATGAAAGTTGTTGGAACCTCATACGTCGCAATCGACGGGAGAGTCCATCATCATATATATATATATATATATATATATATATATATATATATATATATATATATATATATATATATCAAAGTTGTCTCTATGTGTGTGTATGAATGTTGCGGCATCACAGTTAATTATAAACTGAGATCTCATCAGGCAGATAAGATCTCAGTTTATAATAGCTGTTGATCGATAACATCGACATGCCAGTGTCGCAGATTTTGTACATGTCTGTGTAAATAAAAATAATCATATATAAAAGCTCTATTTGATATTGAGCACTTTTTATAAACTCGATTGAAATTCTTTGGATTACTATCCTGTGGATGTTTTACCTGGATTATTATTATTATTACATAAATAAACGATGAGAGAAAAAGAATCTCAAAACGATGTATTAATAAATTTCACGAAAAACTGATTAAGTACCAGAATAGTAAATACTGACAGGTAAATAAAAAGTTCGGCAAAAGGTAATCTTAAATTTTCGAAAGAACACACTTTCATTATATTTACCAGCAAGCAAACTACAATCTCCTTTTATATATATATATATATATATATATATATATATATATATATATATATATATCAAAGTTGTCTCTATGTGTGTGTATGAATGTTGCGGCACCACAGTTAAATGGTTGATCTAAGAACCAAACTAATCGCTTGTTTGAGCCGACGTCCTTACTGATGTCAGAAATTCTTGAACCTTTTTTAAAACTCATTATTCAAAAAGAAACGCCTGGATCAGACAGCCAACTGGAGTAAATGACATCATCACCACCACCACCACCCGAACGACAAAACATAGATGGGCAGGTCACCTATAGAGATGTACGGACATCAGGTGTACAGACAGAGCGACAGAATGGACCCCGAGGCAATGGAAAAGATCTAGAGGAAGGCCAAACCCCCGGTGGAGAGACGACCCCTTGATAGCCAACTAGGTTCTACTTGGCCACGCCTTGCCAGGAATAAAACAAGGTGGAAAAAAAAAGCGAGAGGGGTTCCTCCACCAGAAGTTTAATATAGAATATGATGATGATGATGATGATGATGATGATGATGATGATGATGATGATGATGATGATGATGATGATGATTAGAAACAAATGTTCCAGCATTTTTAGCTTTTTTTTGAAGCCAACTGAAAGACATACCTTTGCATTATCAGTAAGAAAAATAAATAAAAATCGAAATAAGTCAACATTGTTTTTTTAGTCAAAAAAGAGTCGCCAATTTGATAGGTCCTCACTATCCACCAAGCTCCAGCCCCTGTCCCATCGCCACAATGTTGCATCCTTGTGCCTGTTTTACGAGTACTTCAAGGGATCGTGCTCTGATGAACTTGCTGTTCTGGTGCCCTCACGACGCAAATTCACTAGACCAACCCTACAATTTGCTAAATCCCATCCATTCACTGTGGAGGTCCCCAGATGCCAAAGAGCTTTCTGCTCCAAAAGCTTCTTTCCTCGTGCTGCTGGACTCTGGGACTCCCTCCCTGCTCCCTGTTTTCCTGACGGTACTGACATGCAGAAATTTAAAACTAATGTAAACAGACATCTCACTGCACAGCTCCAAATTTAGGTTGACCCCCCCCCCCCAAAAAAAAACTTTCACCCTTTTTCTCAGTAGCCCCTTACGTCTACAGTGGCGGCCTGTCTTGTTTGGGGTGAACTATGTTAAAAAAAAAATCATCGAACGTATTTGAGGCCCTTTTTTTTTATTAAAAGTGGAACTTTTCTTTATGTTTCTTTATTTATTTTAAACAATCGAACTATTTTTTTGATCTATGTGGGGTGTGTAGCCTTATTTCGAACTCATAAACAGTTTAAGTCGGTAACAAAGACAAAATATTTTTGTTTGATCGATGGCCATGTAGATAAAGCCTTCAGTTCCAATAATTTATGCCATATTTCAAGGTTAGAATCTTACATTAAAAAAAGAAATTTGTTGTTTTTTTTTTTTTTGCTATTGCGTTCCAGTTATTTTTAGCTAATATCAATCATTGTAAACGGGGGGGAAAAAATATTATTAATAAAAAAAAAATGGATGAATAATATGTAATCCATGTTCTTAACTTTTAATCTTTGCTATAAAATTCGAGAAAAGTTGAAAAACCCGGCATAGATGGGTACTTCAGCTAGTGTTTTTAAGTAGGTAACAAAGACAAAATATTTTCGTTTGATCGGTGGTCGTGTGGATAAAACCTTTATTTCCAATAATTTATGCCATATTTCAAGGTTAGAATCTTACATTAAAAAAAAAAAATTGTTTTATTTTTTTTTTTTTGCTATTGCGTTCCAGTTATTTTTAGCTAATATCAATCATTGTAAACCGGGGGGGGGGGGGGGGGGAATTATTAATTAAAAAATGGATGAAAAATATCTAATAGATGTTCTTAATTTCTAATCTTGGCTAAAGTTGAGAAACCCGGCACAGACGGGTACTTCAGCTAGTATAGATATATTTTAAAGATTAAAATTATCTTTAAATCATATTCCAAAACAAAGAGTCTGTTTACTGGTATACAAATTTACAGCAAGTTGACATATCTTTTATCTATACATGTACAACTGAGTTATTTGTCGCACTGACAGTGATATTAAAACCCCCACATTTCTATTTAAAAATAAAAAAAAACAACTTCCTAATATACTCAGTCGTGGTTTAGCAAACGACTTCAAATAGGATAACTAATTTGCATATTTTCTTTTTAATTTTAATAAAAAATGGATGAAAAATATTTAATAGATGTTCTTAACTTTTAATCTTGGCGATAAAATTCGAGAAAAGTTGAAAAACCCGGCATAGATGGGTACTTCAGCTAGTGTTTTTAAGTAGGTAACAAAGACAAAATATTTTCGTTTGATCGGTGGTCGTGTGGATAAAACCTTTATTTCCAATAATTTATGCCATATTTCAAGGTTAGAATCTTACATAAAAAATTGTTGTTTTTTTTTTTGCTATAGCGTTTCAGTTATTTTTTAGCTAATATCAATCATCGTAAACGGGGGGAAAAAAAGGCTATTAATAAAAAAAAAATGGATGAATAATATGTAATCCATGTTCTTAACTTTTAATCTTTGCTATAAAATTCGAGAAAAGTTGAAAAACCCGGCATAGATGGGTACTTCAGCTAGTGTTTTTAAGTAGGTAACAAAGACAAAATATTTTCGTTTGATCGGTGGTCGTGTGGATAAAACCTTTATTTCCAAGAATTTATGCCATATTTCAAGGTTAGAATCTTACATAAAAAATTGTTGTTTTTTTTTTTGCTATAGCGTTTCAGTTATTTTTTAGCTAATATCAATCATCGTAAACGGGGGGAAAAAAAGGCTATTAATAAAAAAAAAATGGATGAATAATATGTAATCCATGTTCTTAACTTTTAATCTTTGCTATAAAATTCGAGAAAAGTTGAAAAACCCGGCATAGATGGGTACTTCAGCTAGTGTTTTTAAGTAGGTAACAAAGACAAAATATTTTCGTTTGATCGGTGGTCGTGTGGATAAAACCTTTATTTCCAAGAATTTATGCCATATTTCAAGGTTAGAATCTTACATAAAAAAATTGTTTTTGTTTTTTTTTGCTATAGCGTTTCAGTTATTTTTTTTAGCTAATATCAATCATCGTAAACGGGGGGAAAAAATGCTATTAATAAAAAAAAATGGATGAATAATATGTAATCCATGTTCTTAACTTTTAATCTTTGCTATAAAATTCGAGAAAAGTTGAAAAACCCGGCATAGATGGGCACTTCAGCTAGTGTTTTTAAGTAGGTAACAAAGACAAAATATTTTCGTTTGATCGGTGGTCGTGTGGATAAAACCTTTATTTCCAATAATTTATGCCATATTTCAAGGTTAGAATCTTACATAAAAAAAATTGTTTTTTTTTTTTTTGCTATAGCGTTTCAGTTATTTTTTTAGCTAATATCAATCATCGTAAACGGGGAAAAAAATGCTATTAATAAAAAAAAAAATGGATGAATAATATGTAATCCATGTTCTTAACTTTTAATCTTGGCGATAAAATTCGAGAAAAGTTGAAAAACCCGGCATAGATGGGTACTTCAACTAGTGTTTTTAAGTAGGTAATAAAGACAAAATATTTTCGTTTGATCGGTGGTCGTGTGGATAAAACCTTTATTTCCAATAATTTATGCCATATTTCAAGGTTAGAATCTTACATAAAAAAATTGTTTTTTTGTTTTTTTGCTATAGCGTTTCAGTTATTTTTTTAGCTAATATCAATCATCGTAAACGGGGGGAAAAAATGCTATTAATAAAAAAAAATGGATGAATAATATGTAATCCATGTTCTTAACTTTTAATCTTTGCTATAAAATTCGAGAAAAGTTGAAAAACCCGGCATAGATGGGTACTTCAACTAGTGTTTTTAAGTAGGTAATAAAGACAAAATATTTTCGTTTGATCGGTGGTCGTGTGGATAAAACCTTTATTTCCAATAATTTATGCCATATTTCAAGGTTAGAATCTTACATAAAAAAATTTGTTGTGTTTTTTTTTTTTTGCTATAGCGTTTCAGTTATTTTTTTTAGCTAATATCAATCATCGTAAACGGGGGAAAAAAATGCTATTAATAAAAAAAAAATGGATGAATAATATGTAATCCATGTTCTTAACTTTTAATCTTTGCTATAAAATTCGAGAAAAGTTGAAAAACCCGGCATAGATGGGTACTTCAACTAGTGTTTTTAAGTAGGTAATAAAGACAAAATAATTTCGTTTGATCGGTGGTCGTGTGGATAAAACCTTTATTTCCAATAATTTATACCATATTTCAAGGTTAGAATTTTACATAAAAAAATTGTTTTGTTTTTTTTTTTTGCTATAGCGTTTCAGTTATTTTTTTAGCTAATATCAATCATCGTAAATGGGGAAAAAAATGCTATTAATAAAAAAAAATGGATGAATAATATGTAATCCATGTTCTTAACTTTTAATCTTTGCTATAAAATTCGAGAAAAGTTGAAAAAACCGGCATAGATGGGTACTTCAGCTAGTGTTTTTAAGTAGGTAACAAAGACAAAATATTTTCGTTTGATCGGTGGTCGTGTGGATAAAACCTTTATTTCCAATAATTTATGCCATATTTCAAGGTTAGAATCTTACATAAAAAAATTGTTTTTTTGTTTTTTTGCTATAGCGTTTCAGTTATTTTTTTAGCTAATATCAATCATCGTAAACGGGGGGAAAAAATGCTATTAATAAAAAAAAAATGGATGAATAATATGTAATCCATGTTCTTAACTTTTAATCTTTGCTATAAAATTCGAGAAAAGTTGAAAAACCCGGCATAGATGGGTACTTCAGCTAGTGTTTTTAAGTAGGTAACAAAGACAAAATATTTTCGTTTGATCGGTGGTCGTGTGGATAAAACCTTTATTTCCAATAATTTATGCCATATTTCAAGGTTAGAATCTTACATAAAAAAAAATTTTTTTTTTTTTTTTTTTGCTATAGCGTTTCAGTTATTTTTTTAGCTAATATCAATCATCGTAAACGGGGGAAAAAAATGCTATTAATAAAAAAAAAAATGGATGAATAATATGTAATCCATGTTCTTAACTTTTAATCTTTGCTATAAAATTCGAGAAACGTTGAAAAACCCGGCATAGATGGGCACTTCAGCTAGTGTTTTAAGTAGGTAACAAAGACAAAATATTTTCGTTTGATCGGTGGTCGTGTGGATAAAACCTTTATTTCCAATAATTTATGCCATATTTCAAGGTTAGAATCTTACATAAAAAAATTGTTTTTTTTTTTTTTGCTATAGCGTTTCAGTTATTTTTTTAGCTAATATCAATCATCGTAAACGGGGAAAAAAATGCTATTAATAAAAAAAAAAATGGATGAATAATATGTAATCCATGTTCTTAACTTTTAATCTTTGCTATAAAATTTGAGAAAAGTTGAAAAACCCGGCATAGATGGGTACTTCAGCTAGTCTTTTTAAGTAGGTAACAAAGACAAAATATTTTCGTTTGATCGGTGGTCGTGTGGATAAAACCTTTATTTTCTAATAATTTATGCCATATTTCAAGGTTAGAATCTTACATAAAAAATTGTTGTTTTTTTTTTTGCTATAGCGTTTCAGTTATTTTTTAGCTAATATCAATCATCGTAAACGGGGGAAAAAAAAGGCTATTAATAAAAAAAAAATGGATGAATAATATGTAATCCATGTTCTTAACTTTTAATCTTTGCTATAAAATTCGAGAAAAGTTGAAAAACCCGGCATAGATGGGTATTTCAGCTAGTGTTTTTAAGTAGGTAACAAAGACAAAATATTTTCGTTTGATCGGTGGTCGTGTGGATAAAACCTTTATTTCCAATAATTTATGCTATATTTCAAGGTTAGAATCTTACATAAAAAAATTGTTTTTTTTTTTGCTATAGCGTTTCAGTTATTTTTTTTAGCTAATATCAATCATCGTAAACGGGGGAAAAAAATGCTATTAATAAAAAAAAAAATGGATGAATAATATGTAATCCATGTTCTTAACTTTAAATCTTTGCTATAAAATTCAAGAAAAGTTGAAAAACCCGACATAGATGGGTACTTCAGCTAGTGTTTTTAAGTAGGTAACAAAGACAAAATATTTTCGTTTGATCGGTGGTCGTGTGGATAAAACCTTTATTTCCAATAATTTATGCCATATTTCAAGGTTAGAATCTTACATAAAAAAATTGTTTTGTTTTTTTTGCTATAGCGTTTCAGTTATTTTTTTTTAGCTAATATCAATCATCGTAAACAGGGGGAAAAAAATGCTATTAATAAAAAAAAAATGGATGAATAATATGTAATCCATGTTCTTAACTTTTAATCTTTGCTATAAAATTCGAGAAAAGTTGAAAAACCCGGCATAGATGGGTACTTCAGCTAGTGTTTTTAAGTAGGTAACAAAGACAAAATATTTTCGCTTGATCGGTGGTCGTGTGGATAAAACCTTTATTTTCAATAATTTATGCCGTATTTCAAGGCTAGAATCTTACATAAAAAAATTGTTTTGTTTTTTTTGCTATAGCGTTTCAGTTATTTTTTTTAGCTAATATCAATCATCGTAAACGGGGGAAAAAAATGCTATTAATAAAAAAAAAAATGGATGAATAATATGTAATCCATGTTCTTAACCTCTAATCTTGGCTATAAAATTCGAGAAAAGTTGAAAAACCCGGCATAGATGGGTACTTCAGCTAGTGTTTTTAAGTAGGTAACAAAGACAAAATATTTTCGTTTGATCGGTGGTCGTGTGGATAAAACCTTTATTTCCAATAATTTATGCCATATTTCAAGGTTAGAATCTTACATAAAAAAATTGTTTTTGTTTTTTTTGCTATAGCGTTTCAGTTATTTTTTTTAGCTAATATCAATCATCGTAAACGGGAGAAAAAAAATGCTATTAATAAAAAAAAAATGGATGAATAATATGTAATCCATGTTCTTAACTTTTAATCTTTGCTATAAAATTCGAGAAAAGTTGAAAAACCCTGCATAGATGGGTACTTCAGCTAGTGTTTTTAAGTAGGTAACAAAGACAAAATATTTTCGTTTGATCGGTGGTCGTGTGGATAAAACCTTTATTTCCAATAATTTATGCCATATTTCAAGGCTAGAATCTTACATAAAAAAATTGTTTTTTTGCTATAGCGTTTCAGTTATTTTTTTAGCTAATATCAATCATCGTAAACGGGGGAAAAAAATGCTATTAATAAAAAAAATGGATGAATAATATGTAATCCATGTTCTTAACTTTTAATCTTTGCTATAAAATTCGAGAAAAGTTGAAAAACCCTGCATAGATGGGTACTTCAGCTAGTGTTTTTAAGTAGGTAACAAAGACAAAATATTTTCGTTTGATCGGTGGTCGTGTGGATAAAACCTTTATTTCCAATAATTTATGCCATATTTCAAGGCTAGAATCTTACATAAAAAAATTGTTTTTTTGCTATAGCGTTTCAGTTATTTTTTTAGCTAATATCAATCATCGTAAACGGGGGAAAAAAATGCTATTAATAAAAAAAATGGATGAATAATATGTAATCCATGTTCTTAACTTTTAATCTTTGCTATAAAATTCGAGAAAAGTTGAAAAACCCTGGATAGATGGATACTTCAGCTAGTGTGTTTATATTTTACAGTTGTGTTGTTTAGGATCAATAAAACAGAAGACTCAATTACGTTTATAAAAGCATAATCTTTATTAGCAATTTTTATGTATTTATTTACTCCTCTCCAGGAGTTAGGCACAAGGCCAGTTTTATCTTACTCCCACAAGTAAGATGTGACCCAAGGTTGGGTCGGGAAAGTGGGGTTTGAAAAGCCAGCGCCCGAGAGGTGAGCACTCTGGCCATTAAAAATTGCCTGGGCAGCCCCGTCGGCATTCCCCGGTAGAGGCGCCTCAGGCAGTAAGCAATAAACTTACTCCTCTCCAAAGAGGGGAGGCGAAGCCTGGGAGGGTGGACCTCCTAGAACTGCACAGGACCGACCCATAGACCGGCGTAAATCAAGCCCTGAAGGCCAAGACAATACCAGTCTATGGGGTGCAGTATCCATCGGAACAGATACTACACTTTGATCTTAGCCAAAAGGCCAACCAATAGTGCATTTATTTATCTTTTGGATGATACATTTCTTTGAAGTAAAAAATGGAAAATTATAAAAGATGTGGCACAAGGCCAGAGTTAGGTTGGGGGTCGTGTGTCATTCTCTTGGTCTATTCTCTAAACTAGTTCCAGTCACCAAAATACCTCATTCACTCTTTGGGCAGGCTACCTAATATTAAACCCAATTTGTTATGACGTTCACATTCGATTAAACATATGAGTGACACTGAATCTCTCTATTGGGACATAGCACCGAAATTCAATAAGGGTGTGTCGTTAAGGTTCTCAGATTCTTCTCAAATGTTCACCATTATCCATGAAATATGTAATTCAAGAAAAATGTCAGTTCCATAGTTATAACCAGTCAGATATCATGACCTTTCAAATTTTAGGAAATTTTTGAAATTTTATAAATATTGAGTTTCCTTTCATTTTTTTAGGTCAACTAATTGCGATACCTGCTAGTGACCAGGCCACATTGCTCGCTTCTAATTTCACTATTTTAGACAAACATAGTCATGTAGGGAAGAGAGTTATCTAGCCTTGACGATTAATTATTTGGTACTGATATCGATCCTGAACCAGCTTTCGTGACGTTCGACTCGGAATCGTTCGGCTGTCCTACGCAAACGCCCGAGTGTTGACGAGCCGAAGCAACGAGCAGCCGATAACTTTGGTACAAAGTGAAAATAAGTGCTTTCGAAGACGGATTTTTTGTCAGGAAGTTTTTTTTTTAAGAAAATAAACCCAAAATGAATTACGAACAGCTTTGCACTGCAGTATCATCGCGAGCAAGTAAAAATAAATAATAAAATTAAAAAGATATGTCGTGATAAAAGTAATTTTGGTACGTTTTTTTTTTTGTTTCTTCAAAAAATTCCTTGTAAATAAAATTACAGTATTCATTTTATAACAGTAACCTCGCTATGTTTTTTTTTCCTGTTGTTTTTTTCAAAAAAATTCATGTAAATATGTTTAATTTTCTTTGTTATTTCTTTAAAAAATTCCATACCCTAACCCTAAACCCTAACCCTAACCCTTACCCTAAACCTAACCCTAAACCTAACTCTAACCCTAAACCCTAACCCTAACAAAAAAACAAAAACCAAGCAAAACATTATGATCATAGGACGTAGCACCGTATCAAAAATGTCGTCTGGTACAAATCGGCTCGTCAACTCTCGGGCGTTTGTGTAGAACAGCCGAACGCTTCCGGGTCAAACGTCACGAAAACTGGTTCAGGATCGATAAGAGCACCAATTATTTTATAAGCACAAATTGTTCTTTATCCTTTTATTTTTATCCTTTTTGCTATACTTAATCTAAGGATTTGTTTCGTGTTTGAGAATCCACCTAAGGATGATGGACCAGAGTTATCTAATGACCAACGGCATCTCCCATATGAAAAGAAATTATTTTATAGGCTAGAGTTATTCCCCTTGAGCTTGGAATCACTTGGTAACAAAAGGCAGCTCGCCAAAATCTCGTCAGCAAATATGAAATCTCATGGCAACTCTCCTTGGTAGAGAATTAAACCCAGAATTCTTTCTCACTTGTTAACCTATCATCCACCGATATAAACTGCTATTGACCCAGCCCGCATGCTAACTTCTAATTTCACTACTTTAGATCAACATGGCAAAGTGCGGAACAGAGTAATCTCCCTTTGAAGAGAAAGTATTTTCTAGACACAATATATCCCCCTTTCCATTATCCACCCCCCCCCCTTTTTTTGTTTTAACCTTTTTGCTATACTTAATCCTAGGATTAGTTTTGAGTTTGAAAATCTGACTAATGAAAGTGTACTGAAGTGAACTGTGACTAAAATTATCTTCCTTTAAAGAGAAATTATTTTATAGGCTAGAGTTATTCTCTGTGGGCCTGGAATCCTTTGGTAACAAAAGGTAGCTCCTCAAAATTTTTTCAGCAAACACAAGATCTCAGGGCGATTCTCATACCAACACTACAGATAGGACCTGCTATTGCCCAAGCCGCATGCTAACTTCTAATTTCACTACTTCAGACTAACAAGGACCCGTGGCGCAGTGGATATAGTACTAAGTAAAATTCAGTTCTAAGGTTAGAAGGTTCAATCCTCAGTGCGGGCGATACGAAGAATTGCAAATTACTGAAGACTTCTTCCCAGTCATGGCAGATGGAATGTGAGCATGCTACCCCTATGGATTTAATAAAGAGTTCCGTTCAAAATTCTGTCCAGATTCCCGAGTTCCACAGAAAGATTCCCGAGTTCGACAAGGTACACCTGAAGAAGGTTGGAGGTTACATCGGCTGAAACGTTGTGATAAAAACACCCATGATGAGAACAGTAGTCTGAATACACCAAATTCTACAAATTATCAACCCTCATCTAAAAAATTCTGTAACATAACATAGTCATGTTAAGAACAAAGTTATCTCCCTTTGAAGAGAAATGATTTATAGGCACAACTTATCACCCTTTTCATTATCCCTTTTTTTATCCTTTTGCTATGTGTAATCCGATAATGGATGTAATGACGAGAACAGACGTAACTTGAGAAAGTTTTATTCGGCATACAATGTCGGTACAATATTAGTGCTGCTATTTATATTATTTAGTAAAAGCAGGAGAGTTCTCCAAAGGGGAGATAATTCAAAATAGGGAAAGTTATTTGTAATTGTTCATTACATTCACCCCCTTTCTATTTCAATCATAAGGGAACGAAGTCGTTCCAATGACCGGGCTTTTTGCTGGTTCTGTTGGAACGCCTCGGTAGTCTGGTATCGGGAGTAGAATCAGGACTCTGGATTTCCGAGTCTGACGATACGCAGAAGTCGATTTTCTCTTTTCATTCTGAGTGAGTATAAATCCATCTCTTTCTGCGTGCAGGTGGTTGTGATTCTGAAGACAGGGGTTCTGAATCAGTTTGGGGATGAGCTCGTTTCAGGGCAAGTGGATGATCGTTCACCTCTGGCTCATTCTGAGCACCTTGGGTTTCTATAGATGTTATTGACTCTGTATCTGATGGTTGCGCTGAGTCTGTAGGTAAATCATATGGTGCAGCTTGACCTTCAGCCGAGGTGGAAGGGTCTTGAGATGTAGGCGTCTCCTCGGGGGTTATATTGAGTGTAGGTATATTCTCTGCAGGTGCAAGGTCTCTAAGGGAAACAGAATGTCGTATCAATGCATAATGCGGATTCGCCTCAATCAGTTCCACTTGATTTGTTAATGGGTTATTCTTACTATGACGGACGAAACGTCTCAAAAGAACCGTTCCAAGTTTCGAGAGCCATTAAGGAAGCAAAGTTCCCACCGAGCTTCTCCGTTGAAATGGAAGAAACCTCTCGTGAGGCGTGGCATTTGTGGCTGTACATAAGAGCGTCCTAATAGCATACAGAGATTTAGGGAGTAGATCTTCCCAGTGGGTAATTGGCCATTTGCGGTTTGTGGTTTGCGGCCGCTAGTTGTATGCTTTTTCATATTATACCGTTATAGCACTCACATTAGGTGTTTCCCTGAGGGTGGTACGGCGGCGTCTGGCTTGTGGCTACTCCTCGTTCGTGAAGAAACTGTTTGAGTTGTTCAAACATAAAAGAGGCTCCACGATCTGAATGGATGTAGATTGAAACACCAAAAATGGTAAATAAAGAGCACAAGCACCGTATCACCGATTTTGCTGATGTGTCCGGACAAGGAAATGCGAATGGGAATCGTGAATATTCGTCGATGACGGTTAGAATGTAACGATTTCCATTATTAGATGGTAATGGACCCTTAAAATCGATATTTATTCTCTCGAACGGTTGAGTCGCTTTTATCAGTGTCCCGGTTTTAGGCCTGCAGAATTGTGGTTTATGTTCTGCACATATTGTACATGATTTTATCATTTTCTTTACGTCGTCCGATGAATATGGTAGATTTCTGGTTCGTACCACGTGTGTCAATCTTGTTATTTCTGGGTGACACAGTTCATTGTGTAAGGTATGAAGCTCATCCGTGTTAGGTATCGAGCTACATACCCTCAATAGTGCATCAACTGCAGCATTCTCTTTACCAGGTCGATAGATTGCATCAAAAGAAAAACAGGAGAGTTCTATTTTCCACCTCGCTATTTTATCATTTTTCAATTGCTGAGTGTCGCTGTTCTGAACGCGACAAGGTCCTTGAAAAAAAAGCGACAGGGCTTCCGGATTGCCTTAAAGAGGCAGCAATTGCATAATCAGATGCATCTGTTTCCACCACCAGAGGAATAGTGGGGTCTATAGCCATAATTGCTGCGTTTGCTATATCCTTTTTAATATATTTAAAAGCCTCCACTGCTGCGTGCAAGAGAGGGAAACTGTCCGTTTGTACCAATGGGTGAATTTTGCTTGAAAAAGAAGCAATCCACTGTGCAAACATACCAAGGGCTCGTTTTAGGGCATGCATATTATTACGGATTGGCAATTTTAGCACCGGCTTCAATCGTTCTGGGTCTGATGACATAGATCCTTTGCTCACGGTGTACCCTAGTAAATTAATGGTGTCTACGCTAAAAACACACTTAGCGTTATTTAGTGTGAGATTGTATTTTTCAATCGTCGCCATAAATCGTTTCAGATTACGATTATGGTCTGCATAGTTGTGTCCACATAGCGTTACATTATTAATCTAGGCAAAGGTGTCTCCAATTTTTCATCGCTAATTATTTTATCCATAATTCACTGAAAATAGCAACACCATTTGTTACTCCGAATGGTATTCTTTTAAACTGGTAAAGGTGGCCATTTGTCTCAAAAGCTGTGTAGGGTTGATAGCCACTTGGTGATAGGCGCTTCTGACGTCTAGTGTGCTATACAATTTATATTTGACAATTTCGCTTATAATTTCATCTATTCGTGGTAGTGGGTAAGCATCCAGTAGGGTAAACCTACTTATGGTTTGAGAGTAATAAATTACTAGTCTTTTTTTTTGTTCTCGGAAGATGTTATTACAACTTGGGCCCTCCACGGAGACTCACTCATTTTAATGATTCCTTCACCAAGCATTCTCGTAATCTCGGTTTTTATGAACTGTTTATCCTCAAGTGAGTAGCGTCTAGATTTCATCGCTATAGGTTTGCAGTCTTGAAATAAATTATTAAAGAGTGATGGGTACTGAACATTGACCACTGTAAGACCACAAATGCTAAGGGCTAGTTTGGGTCCTCCAAAAGGAATCTCAATACGAGAATAATGCGGAAGAAAATCGTGCCCCAGTATCACGTCACTACAAAAGCTTTTTATTATCAAAAGTTCAATGTTTTTGTATGAAATATTTTTTAAAAGTAAATTGACCAGACAATATTCAATTATTTGTGATGATAAAGAAGCATTCACCATAGACACTCGAGTATTGATTTACTCCTCTCCAGGAGTTAGGCACAAGGCCAGTTTTTATCTTACTCCCACAAGTAAGATATGACCCACGGTCGGGTCAGGAAAATGGGGTTTAAAAATTGCCTGGGCAGCCCCGTCGGCATTCCCCGGTAGAGGCGCCTCAGGCAGTAAGCAATAAACTTACTCCTCCCCAAAGAGGGGAGGCGAAGCCTGGGAGGGTGGACCTCCTAGAACTGCACAGGACAGACCCATAGACCGGCGTAAATCAAGCCCCGAAGGACAAGACAATACCAGTCTATGGGGTGCAGTATCCATAGGAACAGATACTACACTGTGATCAGTAGAAACGCCATTAATTTAAATTAATACAGTGACTAGAGCTGCCGGTGTCAATTAATGCATCAGTAGAAACGCCATTAATTTTAATCCGCTTTATACTTTTCGAGAGGGAGTTTGGAGATGCAGCTGTTATAGTAGCTACCATGAGAGAGGCGGCAGAACTTTTAGAAACATTATTTTTGGTAGACCTATACACGTTAGAAAAATGTCCCAACTTCCCACACTTGTGACACCTAGCATCTCTTACTGGACAAGAAAAACGAGGGTGTGGACTTAACCCACAAAAGTGACATTTACGACCTGTGGAAGCAGCGGTGATAGGCAACTCTGAAAGACTTGCAGTGCCTGGAGTTTCCTGGTTAGAGAAAGAAGTTACAGAGAAGGGGTCCGGAGAAGAATGCACACAAGATGGAGGCGAACAACAAGAGTGTGTGTTGTTCAAAGCAACACCGACCGTATCTGACTGCAGGTAGAACACCGACTGTTTTTGAGCAATTTCGAACGTATAAGCCTGTTCGTAAGCTGTTCTGAGGTCCAGACATTTGTTTTCGAGCAGTCTTTGTCTTACCTGCACATTTTGGAGTCTGTTAATAAAAGCATCCATAATGTGCTCGTCTCGAATTTTTTCGGTAGACATTGACCGGAAGTTACAGTCCTTGCTCAGAGTTCGTAATTCCTTCAAAAACTGCTCCAAAGATTCGTCATTTTGTTGTCGCCGTGTAGCAAGTAAATATCGCAGAAAATATTTAATTTTTGGGCTTTCAGTAAGTGGTTTGTAATGTTTCGATAGCCTCTTCATCAGTGCTGCAGTCCATAATAATTGTGTGTATCGTGTGAGATACATAGTTGGTTAGTAGTCCGAGTTTGTTTATCTGTCGTAGGGGTTTTTATGCATGTAATGTTTGCAAAAAGTTTTCAAACGTAACTCGCCAATGAGTCCAGCGGTTTTTTTCAGAATTAGAATAGTCAGGTTCCACATCAAACCGTTGTGGGTGCATTAATTGTAAATTGTAAGTTGATGTAAATATTAAATAAAATCTGTAGACAGATGAACATTAACATTATTCTGTAATTTTGATAAAAATGTATTTATCTTTTAAATATAACCGTAAATAAAGGAAAAGAAAGCAGAAAAAAAAAATTTGCCTGAGCAATAGTGTGTGCGTTGGGGCAAAGCATTGTTGTTCACTTACAAAATAGAAGTTGTTGAAACTCAAATCAGTCATCCTAAAGAAAAGGCCGGAAAGGAACATTTTAACACAAATGCTAAACATTTATCCACGAAATAAAACAATATTCCAAAACAGAATTATTTGTTATTGTAATGACAAACGAGAACAGACGTAACTTGATAAAGCTTTATTCGGCATACAATGTCGGTACAATATTAGTGCTGCTATTTATATTGTTTAGTAAAAGCAGGAGAGTTCTCCAAAGGAGAGATAATTCAAAATAGGGAAAGTTATTCATAATTGTTCATTACAATGAAATTAAATTAACTTTCCTTCGGTGTCACCGCCACGAAAAATCTTTATCTCCACTGTTTATTGTTTACTCTCTGCTGTGTCATAGTGTTTTTTGTTTTGGGGTTTCGGTTGCTGGGGCGGCATGGGAGGCGCCCGTGTCTGGCGTTCTTCAACTTGTTCTTGCGGATCTGTTTTTCTTCTTCGTCATCGCTCGTCCGTTTGTGAGGCATCGAGGCGTTTTCATGTTCCTCATTTAAAAACACCCGATCGGCAGAGAAGGACGTTTGTTTTTTTACTCGCGACCATCGCACGAGTATATTTCAAAAGGATTCTTTATTTTGATTCAACCGAAGCATTGTTTTCCTTCTTTCGCCAGGTAAAAAAAAAAATATATTTAACGACATTTCGGGCACGTCTACTTCACTTATGTGTCACTATTTTGTTCATACAAGTGGAATTCTTGTTTTATACTTCACCAACAACATCTTGATAAGCAACTCACTGGTAATGTATGACATTTGTACATGCTTAAGTGGAAACGACATCAGCCCTAGTTAGATGGGAACGGTGGAGGTCTTGGACTGCCAAAAGTGTTCAAGTTGGTAAAGGATAGGCATCCAGCCGTAAAATTGCCTTAAATACAATGTCTAGTCGAAATACAGCAGGAAAAAAGAAAGGCAGTGCCAGTAGCACTAATGCTGCTTGTAATGTCTTGGGCTTTGTAGATCCCAGGATGCGTGGATCTTCGGGGCCTATGGATTCCATCCAGCCTTGCCAAAGACAGGAGTGGAGAGGAAGACTTAGATTTCGAGACTAGACAATCAGGCCCCACCCTCATCAGAGGATTAATTGTGGCCTGATTCAACAAATAAACCGGTCGATGATGATGATGATGATGATGATGTGCAAAAATTAACTGAACTCTTAACTTTCAAAAGATTAGTTTTCATACTAATAAACCCATCACTTATGCAAATTGCCTACCAACCAGAGCCATCTATGTTTAGAGTCTCCAAGCCGCCAATCTGCAAACGGGAAATAACTCAGCTGACAATTAAAACCGACCACCTATGCAAACTGACTACCAGTCAAAGCCATCAATGTCGATAGACTCCAAACAGCCAATCTGCAAAGGGGAGATAAACCAATTGACAGATATTGCCATCAAGGCAAATTATCACAGTATCTTAAACCACACTATTCTTGATCTAAAAATTTATTTCAGGTTTGAGAACCCATCTAGGGAGAGGGTACTGTATGGAACAGAGTTATCTCCCTTTGAAGCCTGGAATTGCTTTAGTAATAAAAGGTGGGACCTCAAAATCTCGTGGGCACGCACCAGATCTTAAACCACACTATTCTTGATCTAAAAATTTATTTCAGGTTTGAGAACCCATCTAGGGAGAGGGTACTGTATGGAACGGAGTTATCTCCCTTTGAAGCCTGGAATTGCTTTAGTAATAAAAGGTGGAACCTCAAAATTTCGTGGGCACGCACCAGATCTTAAACCACACTATTCTTGATCTAAAAATTTATTTCAGGTTTGAGAACCCATCTAGGGAGAGGGTACTGTATGGAATGGAGTTATCTCCCTTTGAAGCCTGGAATTGCTTTAGTAACAAAAGGTGGAACCTCAAAATCTCGTGGGCACGCACCAGATCTTAAACCACACTATTCTTGATCTAAAAATTTATTTCAGGTTTGAGAACCCATCTAGGGAGAGGGTACTGTATGGAACAGAGTTATCTTCCTTTGAAGCCTGGAATTGCTTTAGTAATAAAAGGTGGAACCTCAAAATCTCGTGGGCACGCACCAGATCTTAAACCACACTATTCTTGATCTAAAAATTTATTTCAGGTTTGAGAACCCATCTAGGGAGAGGGTACTGTATGGAACAGAGTTATCTCCCTTTGAAGCCTGGAATTGCTTTAGTAATAAAAGGTAGAACCTCAAAATCTCGTGGGCACGCACCAGATCTTAAACCACACTATTCTTGATCTAAAAATTTATTTCAGGTTTGAGAACCCATCTAGGGAGAGGGTACTGTATGGAACAGAGTTATCTCCCTTTGAAGCCTGGAATTGCTTTAGTAATAAAAGGTGGAACCTCAAAATCTCGTGGGCACGCACCAGATCTTAAACCACACTATTCTTGATCTAAAAATTTATTTCAGGTTTGAGAACCCATCTAGGGAGAGGGTACTGTATGGAACAGAGTTATCTTCCTTTGAAGCCTGGAATTGCTTTAGTAATAAAAGGTGGAACCTCAAAATTTCGTGGGCACGCACCAGATCTTAAACCACACTATTCTTGATCTAAAAATTTATTTCAGGTTTGAGAACCCATCTAGGGAGAGGGTACTGTATGGAACAGAGTTATCTCCCTTTGAAGCCTGGAATTGCTTTAGTAATAAAAGGTGGAACCTCAAAATCTCGTGGGCACGCACCAGATCTTAAACCACACTATTCTTGATCTAAAAATTTATTTCAGGTTTGAGAACCCATCTAGGGAGAGGGTACTGTATGGAACAGAGTTATCTCCCTTTGAAGCCTGGAATTGCTTTAGTAATAAAAGGTGGAACCTCAAAATTTCGTGGGCACGCACCAGATCTTAAACCACACTATTCTTGATCTAAAAATTTATTTCAGGTTTGAGAACCCATCTAGGGAGAGGGTACTGTATGGAACAGAGTTATCTCCCTTTGAAGCCTGGAATTGCTTTAGTAATAAAAGGTGGAACCTCAAAATCTCGTGGGCACGCACCAGATCTTAAACCACACTATTCTTGATCTAAAAATTTATTTCAGGTTTGAGAACCCATCTAGGGAGAGGGTACTGTATGGAACAGAGTTATCTCCCTTTGAAGCCTGGAATTGCTTTAGTAATAAAAGGTGGAACCTCAAAATCTCGTGGGCACGCACCAGATCTTAAACCACACTATTCTTGATCTAAAAATTTATTTCAGGTTTGAGAACCCATCTAGGGAGAGGGTACTGTATGGAACAGAGTTATCTCCCTTTGAAGCCTGGAATTGCTTTAGTAATAAAAGGTGGAACCTCAAAATCTCGTGGGCACGCACCAGATCTCCGGACAACTCTCATACTGACATGTGGTCGAGAATTAAGACCAGAATTCTTCCTCATTTTCTTCCTAGACGTCCTACAGATACGACCTAACTGAAAAAAAAACGACAGAGAGAAAATGTAAGTTTAGCACATACATTCTTTACATTCTTATCAATAGTTTTGTTTGTTTTGTTTGTTTTGTTTTATGGCATATCAACCCTTTTGCATCATTTAATGCTGACCCCATTTAATTTGGTAAAAGGATTTCATGCTCAGGGTTCATAATATTTTAAAACATTTAATAGATTCAATATTGTATTTAGATCATTTTCAGATCAATTTCTTTTATGTTTGTATATTTTGTAAGTAAACAGTCTGCAATTGATTATTTTTATTTTTAATCCAAACAAAAAATAAAGTAAGTTACTAGCACAGAAATATCTTTTTAAATACATGATTAATTAGAAAACTTTAAAAATTGTTTTAAAAAAAAGAAAAGAAAGGAACATGATCCGATTTATACTGAAACTGAATTTTTATCAATAAAAAAAACTAATTCACAATGAATAGTTAAGTTGAATGTTGTTGCTGTGTTAAACATTTCATGAATTTTAATGAGTAAAATTCATTTATTTTGATTGTGAACAATTTGAAATAAATTTTATTATAGAAGTTATTAAAATAAAAAAAGTAACGTAATATACAGCCATTCTATGTTTACTTGACAAGTCACACACCATGGTGACTCCTTCTGTTCAAATAGAAATGAATGTATGGCTTTTGTGTGGCCAATATGGAGTCGAGATAACTTGTGCATTCTTCGCTGTATGGGAACAATGTATTTACTTTTATGTTTAATCTATTTGTACATGTTTCATTTACTGTCTTTATAGTTATTCATAGACAAACTATTAATAAATGAAATGTCTTAGTTCTCTATGGGCTTTTTACCATCTTTTATTTTCTACATGGGTACATAGCTAACGTAATATACAGTCATTCTTGGCAACATTACATCTGCTCAGAGAATTGATTTAAATTCTCTCCCCATGCGTTGCTAATCTGGATGAAATAGAATATCAAATTACCCATTTTACCGCCGTCGTCCAAGACAATATGTTTGAGGAACTTCTGCCATTAATAATCAGCAGAGCGTTACCACTGTTGACCAAGGGAAGAGTCTATCAGACATGTGTACAAAGTGTGATGATGTATGAAAGTGAAACCTAGCCAGTGAGGGTTGAGGCACGACCTTCGTTAAGAAGGCCTGTTTGATCGAAAATGACATCATACACTTTGGTATGGGCGAGACATGCTGAAAAGTCAGGCTGTCGATAATGAATGATAGCTTTTTTAAAAGTTTAGAAAACTTTAAAAATTGTTTTAAAAAAAATGAAAGAAACACGATTCGATTGATACTTAAACTGAACTTTATTCAATATTTATTAAAAAATAAGATTTAATTCAAAATGAATAGTTAAGTTGGGTGTTGTTGTTGTATAAAGTTATTGTAATGAACAATTACGAATAATTTCCCTATTCTAAATTATCTCCCCTTTGGAGAACTCTCCTGTTCGTCTTAACAATAAATAGCAGCACTAACATTGTACTGACAGTTTATGCCGAATAAAGCTTTCTTAAGTTACGACTGTTTTCGTTTGTCATTACAGTTATTTACTTTACATAACATTGTTTCATGAATTTTAATGAGTAAAATTCATTTATTTTGATTATTCACAATCTGAAAATAAATTTCTTAAAATAAAAACATGCAAAGTCAAGCAATGAAGATTACATTTTTTTAAGTTACAATATCAATCTATTTGTTGTATAGAAAATATTGTTGGTTATGATATGTTTTTAACTTTTTAAGCAGCATACAATCAAATATTGCAATTATGAATTTAGGGAATAAACAAACAATAATTAAATAAACAAATTCAAAACAAACGATAAATAATTTTGAAATGAAAACAGACGATAAATAATTAGAAAAAAATGTAAACAAACGATATTAAAGTGGTTAGCTACCAAAATGGCTACCAAATTTTTATTGACTAATTTTTTCTTATTTACCAAGCGGCAACAGATAAATTAATCCACTGTATTAATTTGCTGTCCGATTTCTTTTTTTTTTTTTAAATATTAATTTGTTTTCTGTTGTTTTTTGCAAATTAAATTGTATTTTAAAGACAATTTCTTTGGCAATGTTCTATATTGGATACATTATTATATAATGTTTAATTTGAAATATATTTCAATTTCATTTTTAATAAACATGGTTTGATTTTATTATTTGTTTCTTACCAAAAAAATACCCTCCCTTAACCCTTCCAATAACCCTAAATCCGAGTGGCAACATTTTTAATAAAGTGTTTGATTTGTTAATTAATATCTGACAAATAAAAATTTAAGCCAAAAAAAAAAATCCGCAAAAATAAAACAAATTAAAACAGTGGAATAATTTG
Organism: Sepiola atlantica; assembly: GCA_963556195.1. Classification (NCBI taxonomy): domain Eukaryota; kingdom Metazoa; phylum Mollusca; class Cephalopoda; order Sepiida; family Sepiolidae; genus Sepiola; species Sepiola atlantica. The sequence continues at coordinate 31,459,010 of OY744554.1, read as the reverse complement.
TCCTGTCATCGTTTGGCAAATCAGACAAAGCTAGTCGATAAAATTTGGCAGCTATTTGGAGAGTTAACCGTTTCAATATAACCGCTTAAAATGAAAACAAAATGATCAATAAGTTTGTTTAAAATGAAAAAGAAACGATAAATAAGTTACTTTAAAATGAAAACAAAATGATAAATAAGTTTGTTTAAAATGAAAAAGAAACGATAAATAAGTTACTTTAAAATGAAAACAAAATGATCAATAAGTTTGTTTAAAATGAAAAAGAAACGATAAATAAGTTACTTTAAAATGAAAACAAAATGATCAATAAGTTTGTTTAAAATGAAAAAGAAACGATAAATAAGTTACTTTAAAATGAAAACAAAATGATAAATAAGTTTGTTTAAAATGAAAAAGAAACGATAAATAAGTTACTTTAAAATGAAAACAAAATGATAAATAAGTTTGTTTAAAATGAAAAAGAAACGATAAATAAGTTACTTTAAAATGAAAACAAAATGATCAATAAGTTTGTCTAAAATGAAAAAGAAACGATAAATAAGTTACTTTAAAATGAAAACAAAATGATCAATAAGTTTGTCTAAAATGAAAAAGAAACGATAAATAAGTTACTTTAAAATGAAAACAAAATGATAAATAAGTTTGTTTAAAATGAAAAAGAAACGATAAATAAGTTACTTTAAAATGAAAACAAAATGATAAATAAGTTTGTTTAAAATGAAAAAGAAACGATAAATAAGTTACTTTAAAATGAAAACAAAATGATAAATAAGTTTGTCTAAAATGAAAAAGAAACGATAAATAAGTTACTTTAAAATGAAAACAAAATGATAAATAAGTTTGTCTAAAATGAAAAAGAAACGATAAATAAGTTACTTTAAAATGAAAACAAAATGATAAATAAGTTTGTTTAAAATGAAAAAGAAACGATAAATAAGTTACTTTAAAATGAAAACAAAATGATAAATAAGTTTGTCTAAAATGAAAAAGAAACGATAAATAAGTTACTTTAAAATGAAAACAAAATGATAAATAAGTTTGTTTAAAATGAAAAAGAAACGATAAATAAGTTACTTTAAAATGAAAACAAAATGATAAATAAGTTTGTTTAAAATGAAAAAGAAACGATAAATAAGTTACTTTAAAATGAAAACAAAATGATCAATAAGTTTGTTTAAAATGAAAAAGAAACGATAAATTAGTTACTTTAAAATGAAAACAAAATGATAAATAAGTTTGTCTAAAATGAAAAAGAAACGATAAATAAGTTACTTTAAAATGAAAACAAGGAAAAAAAAAAAAGAATGAAATTGAAACAAATAATTTCAATACAAACAAACAATAAAGTTACTAGTGCAGAAATAAATTTGAAAAAAAATCAAACTTATAAAAAAATCTGTTGGATAATTTCGTTGAATGTTTTAAATTTTATTTTACTGTTTAATTTGTTGGTCCCCCGATTTATAAAATCGGGAGATTTATGTTTTGAGGCATTTCCGTCCGTCCGGATTTTTCTCCGCAACCATCCTTTGAATTTCTCTGAAATTTTGCATGAAGTTGTAACTTTTGTCAGGTTAGAAAGTGACATTCTCCGATTTTTGAAAAAAAATCTGGTTAGGGGGTCAAAAGGCCCCGAAATGGCAAAAAATGACATTTTTTGCCCCATAACTTTTCATCCATCCATTCAATTTCTCTGAAACTTGGCCAAAATGTGGAGGCAATTGTTCCTAATAGAAAACAAGTATCGCGGACCTTGAAAAAAATCTGATTCGCGCCCCCCAGGGGGTCACAAGCCCCCAAAATGGCAAAAAATGACCCTTTTCTCCTATAACGTTTGATCCATCCATTCAATTTTTCTGAAACTTGGCCAAAATGTAGAGGCAATTGTTCTGGATATAAAATGAGCATCGTTGACCTCAGAAAAATTCTGGTTCGCGCCCCCAGGGGTCAAAGGGGGGTCAAAAATGCCCCAAATTGCCCAAATTTATTGCATTTTACACTCGCCACATCGAGTCACATACAGAGGGGGACCTTAGTAATTTTATCATTTTTCTTACCACAAAAATTATTTAACCGAAAATTTCAAGAGCTCCAGACAAGAATTCTTTCTATTTTTCTTTTCACGAGAGTCAACATGAAAAAATATTAGAGAATCTCTACTAATTCTCTGAAAATGGCAGTTCATTTCAGCTATTATTTCAAAGTCTTGTTAAGCGACGGCTAGCACCAACCACTGTGACGTCACCAGAAAAACGAGATGCGATGGATGTGTAATGTGAGTCTTAAAGACAGGCTTAGTTCTGATGAGCTCAGAGGCAGGTTAAATCTGGGTAGTATAGGGAGATGTGTGCAGAAGAGTAAACTTCGATGGTATGACCACGTTGAAAGAATGGATTAGAGTTCTTGGGTTAGTAGATGTAGAACAGTTGAGGTAGCAGGTTCAGCTCACAGGGGAAGGCCAAGGAAAACATGGGAAGAAGTTATAAAGATAGACTTGAGAGAAATCGGGATAAATAAAGACCTGGTCAGAGATAGATTAGTTTGGAAGTCAATTTGTAAAAGCCGTTCAACATATGCCAGCATATGAAACAGATGTTAATCCGATTATAATGATGGGAAAAATGGATGAGAGTGCTTGGGTTAGTAGATGTAGAACAGTTGAGGTAGCAGGGTCGGTTGGCAAGAGGAAGACCAAAGAAAACATGGGAGGAAGTGCTCAGGATGGATTTGTGAGAAAGAGCGATAAATAAAGCCTGGCTGGAGATAGGTTAGTTGGAAGTCAATTTCTAAAAGCCGTCCAACACATGCCAGCATGTAAAACGGACGTTAAAACGAATATGATGATGATGAAAAGGTAACGAAAAATGGCTTAATCATAATTAATAAACTTCTTAAGAAATTTTAAAATCCAGCATCATTTTTCATGATCACGTGACCCCCTAGCATTTTGCCTTCTAGCTCACCAGATTTATTCCGACCCAGAAAAAAAATGATATCCAGTTTCTATATTTCCTATGTGCATGGAATTAGATTTTTGATTACCAGAAACAGAAAAGTGTATTCTTTGTTGCTCAGTATAATTGTGAACGTGCATCTGTGTGCGTTCACTGCACCGGCTGTAATCATCCGTTCATTGCACTGGTCCAAAGTCGTTGTTCAATTCCGACACTGGTCGCAGTGTCAATTGCGTGGTCTCAGTCAGTGCTACAACAGAAGCATTCTCCCTCCAAATAAAATCACGACTCTAATTTAAAACAAGTAAGAAACGTTTATGTTTTTGAGATTTTCTGGACGTTACTCATTTTCTTCTACAACAAACTTGCAAATGAGAATTCTTAGCCCGGCCAAATCAAAACACAAGTCCAGTCAAACATAATTGATTAGCTAAGAACCCCAGGAGCCATTTCTCTCTCTCTCTCTCTCTCTCTGAGAGGTACACAAACTTCAACTGACCGTGAGATGATGCCTAAAGGGCCAACTAACTGCCTTCCCCTGCCACTCTGCGGCAGACCACCCAGATATCCACTTGAAAATACTGACCAGCCTTATTTATGATTATAAAACAAATACTGCTTAGAGGTTTCGTATCTGAACGGCCATTTAATTTGGAAGACCCTGACTGGGTAATAACCACAGGAGGGAACCTCATATCAATAGAACCATTACTTTTTTCCCAAGAAGAAATAAAATTCTTGGTGGTCAAAACTCCAGAACAGACATATTTCCAATTTCTTGTGTAGTTTCTGTTCCTTTGATTAAATATCTCTTCCACAGCAAGCCTGTTATTTGCATGCATTGCAAACACACTAAGCATGCCACCTAGTGCATGTTTAAATACGTTCCATTTTAAACCGCAATATTTAAATATATGGTCCCTTCAAAAAGGAAACAAAACTTCTTAAATGTCAAAAAATCAGAGATCAGTTTGATATTGTATTTATTTACTTCAATTGTAAACATGCACACGGCTGCATGTTTAGTGGGGTGCAGTGTCAATTGCGTGGTCTCAGTCAGTGCTACAACAGAAGCATTCTCCCTCCAAATAAAATTACAACTCTAATTTAAAACAAGTAAGAAACGTTTATGTTTTGGAGATTTTGTGGACGTTACTCATTTTCTTCTACTGAACAACAAACTTGCAAATGAGAATTCTTAGCCCGGCCAAATCAAAACACAAGTCCAACCAACCAAACACAAACAGATGATCTGTTTGTGAGCACTATCAAAAACTAACTAGCTGTCAGACCCCAGAAAACCAAACTAATCGACCTTCTCCCCCTCTGCTGGAATATATATATAGACATCACTGGAACCACCCCCAGAAAGACCATGTGAAATAATGGCCATTCTTATCTAGGAAAAAAACAAAAAAACTACTGCCTAGGGGTTGCGTATCTGGGCAGTCATTAAATTTGGAAGACCATGAGTGAGTGATAACCACAGCAGGGAACCTCGTATCTGTAGAACCATTACTTTAAAAAAAAAAAAAACAATTAAAAATATTTCCCATATCTTGAATGATTTCTCTTCTCTTAGTCAAATATTTCCCATTCGCAGCAAGCCTGTTATTTGCATGCATTGCAAACATGCAACCCACTAAACATGTCGCATTGCACATAATTCAGGGGAGATAACTTGTATATGATCCAAGGGAAATCACTCTATAATTGCTAAACCAACAAATGAAGTTCCGCAGACACTAAAAATCAATTATTTTAATTAAGCAAATGTAGAAAAGTAGACCCCAATGCTATGACCACATTGAAAAAGCAAAATATTCCATAAGTATTGGATTGCCCAAAAGTTCATTCGTTTTTTTAAAGTGAGTTTAAGTTATGCAATTCATTTTCCACGCTCGATTTGAAAATCTTGATGATGTCTGCGATTTTTGGTTGTCAAACGGCAATCTTGCTCAACTACGGCTTTCACTTGATCATTGTCGATCATTTTTGGCCGGCCAGAGTGAGGAGCATCTCTCACAAAAAAATTTCCTTTTCGGAATCTAGCAAACCATTTCTGGCAAACCTGTTCTACAACAGCATTTTCCCCATACGCATGGCCTATCTTTATGCAGGTTTCTGTAGCTTTTTTTTCCTTTTCTGTAGTAAAAAAACATCAGATGTCGGTAGGGTTCTGCTTGATCTTTTATTTCAAAGCCTGGAATACAAGAAAAAATGTCAGAACTTTTCTGCTTGGAGGCTTATTACACACTGACATCAACATACTCGCTGCACCAAATACAGGATTTGAAGAATAGGAATATAAAAATATTACATTTAAAAAAACGAACAAACTTTTTGACCAACCCAATATTTTCGAAACTGGAAAATTTTCTTTTTCGGAATCAAGCAACCCATTTCTGACACACCGTTCTGTAACAGCATTCTCCCCATACACATGGCATATCTTTATGCAGGTTTCTGTAGCTCTTTTTTTATGTAGTAAAAAAGCATCAGATGTCGGCAGTGCTCTGCTTAATCTTCCATTTCAAGGCCTGAAATACAAGCAAAAATGTAAGAACTCTTCTGCTCAGAGACTTATTACACACTGACATCAACATACTTGCTGCACCAAATACAGGATTTGAAGAATAGGAATATAAAACGATCTTTCGTAGGCCGGAAATAGGACATTAAAAAAACGAACAGACTTTTTGGCCAACCCAATACATATATTAGGAGCTGTTTTTAAAAAATGGCAGCACCCTTTCTTGCCTTTGTTGCATATACCTCCTCCCCTCCAAGGGGAAGTCTAATGTCTCATAAGTCATAATCAAACGAAATACATGTTTGTTATAACATTCAAATCACAAATCATAACAGCGCAATTAAATAATACCTCGTGTCGCCCGCTCCTCTTGTGACTGAGGCATTTCATTCACGATCGTCTCCATGGAGGAGGGAAGGCGGCCATTCTCGCTTTGAATCAAAGAAAAGAGAATATTTTGAATTTTGTAGAAGGAGTATTTATTTAGCTGTTGACGTCACCTTCTCTTCTGCTAGCGGCAGAGGGGGAGGACATTTTGGAGCTACAGACATCTGGGGCCTTAGCCTCTTAATTGGGAGGTGACGGTGGTTAAGTGGATAACGACACGGACTGAAGACCTGGGTGTTCCAAGTTCGAATCCAGTCGGTTCTACAGTACCACTTTCACTTAGGGATGTTGGCAACCTTCTCGTAGTCCTTCTCGTAAGTACCCGATGTCTTTCCAGAAAGATTTCTAACTAGAAAAACATCGGGGAAACTAATGCCAACACCAGAATCATCTGATTCACACGAAAGAAGAAGAAGAAGAAGAAGAAGAAGAAGAAGAAGAAGCCTCTTAATTTATAATCGATTCTTAAGTCATTTCTTTACGTATTCCGTCTGCTCAACACTTCCCAATGAACCTTTTACTTCTCTCACTTCCTATCTCTTTGAGTCATGTGATCTGACGTCCGTTTCTAGCCCAGGTGACATCTGAGTGCATATGCTGACCCCATGACCTGGATCCCCTGTGTATGTGTCAATATTACCCTGCGAACCCAAATCATCATATATGTACTAGCGAACGTACCCGTTACTATTTAACACCTTGATAGAGTACAAAATAGACTTAGCAATCTAGTTGGGGGGCAATCTCTTTTATTCTCTACATCCCCTTTCTCACAGAAGAGACATTGCTAGTCTTTCTCTACTCTATTTTTATTTCCAATCTCTGGTTCCTCTTTATAAGCCATTCACATCAAGAATTCGTTTTCCTACCAAAAACTGCACAAAAAAATTCTATCTTTTTCCATATGCCTAGCATCAAACGGAATTTCCATGAACAGTGTTTCTTGCCAAGAACTTCAGATCTGTGGAGCACATTACCACGGAACTGCTTGCCTGCAGACTACAACTTGTTAATCTTGAAATGCAATGTCAACAAATATTTGCCATAAACCGTCCTCATAAGCAGGGTGCTGATGAAGTGATCCATGATGTAGATGAAATAAAATAAAATTGAAATTTCAGAAACATGTGTACCTAAGGACAAATATTGTCAGTGGTGAAGTTTTCGGAGCATGATTATTGTAAAATAATGATTATGTCATAAATGTGTATTCTATTGAATTATAATATATTAGCTCTGTTTAACTCTAAGGGTTAACCATTGAGCTTAATTCTATCTGCAGTATTTATTTGTATCCTAGGTCCCTGTAGCATTCCTTTTTTTTTTATTAAAAAATCGGTGTTTTATGATCTCTTTGTGATAAAGTTATAGTTATTGAACTACACTTTTCTTTATTAATTCTAATTTAAGAAAATAAACAAATAATAATATTTCTGGAATATATGATAACCAAAGAAAATTGAATAAATAAAAAAAATAAAATTAAAAAAATATTTAATTAATTACTGTATAGCAAAAACAAATACACTAACAAATAAAAAATATAATAATAAGGAAAGGTAGCATTGTGTGTAATACGTATATAGTGATGGAAAATGAAAAAGGAAAAATCAAACTTATTTATATATTAATCAACGTTTCGTCTTTATTTCAAGACTTTCTCAAGATTTGAAGAAAAATCAATCATTTTGAGAAAGTATTGAAATAAAGACGAAATGTTGATTAATATATAAATAAGTTTGATTTTTCTATTTCATTTTCCATATACATCTCTCTCTCTCTCTCTCTCTGTCTCTCTCTCTCTCTCTATATATATATATATATATATATAGAGAGAGAGAGAGAGAGGGGGAGAGAGAGAGAAAGAGAATATTAGAAGGCCATCACAATGCAAGAAATGGAAATATGTCGACGTTGAGAAGTAAGACAAAAATAAGTGATTTTAATTATATATTTTTCAAAAACTTTTTTAATAATTTTTTTTTATCATATAGCAAATCTTACTTGATTAGGCAAGACTTCAACACTGATCTAATCTGTGTGACCGTGTTCCATAATATATTTCGAGGAAGACCTCTTTGTCAAATGGTTGGTGTTTCAAATTTAAAAAAACGTGTGGATGGCAATATTGCATATAACACAGTAAATATTAATATCCGCAGCAAATGTAATAAAACTAAAACTATAACTGATTGTTTTGTTTTTTATGATTTTAATTACTTATTTAATTTATTTTTTAATTTAAATTTTTTTTTTTTTTTTTTTTCTGAATATTATATATTTGAACACACTGATGAAGTGCCACATATTCATATAAAAAAATTAAACAGAAAAAGAAGAGCAAAAAGAGAGAAAAGAAAGAAGAAAACATTTTTTGTTTATTCGGAGGGGGGAGATAACAGCCAAGAGCGGTGTTCAATTAATTTTTTTTTCCTAATATTTGTTTAATATTTTTTTTATATATACTATTGTTTATCATTTTCTGCGGAACTGGTTTGTCCCAGTCCTACTCTCTGGCATCCATTTTGGCGAATTCCACACAGTCAGACTTTTCTTTTTTGTCCATTTTTGACAAACAGAAGCTTTTCCCAGAATATCAAATGATTCCTAATCATCATCCGAACAGCACACACAGCTGACACCAAACTTGGTGTTTATGTAAGATTGAAAAGAAAAATAAATAGTAAATCCTTTCTTTCGATTGTTTATTTTTGTTCTTTCCATCTTCTCATCAATCCGACTCTCTGCATTGCCTTCAGCCTTCTTAATACAATTATTACAATTCCCAGCAATGCTTCAAGCAAACTACCATTTTCTCTCTCTCTCTCGCTCTCTCTCGCTCTCTCTCGCTCTCTCACTCTCTTCCTCGCTCTCTCGCGCTCTCTCTTTATATATATATATATATATATATATATATATATATATATATATATATATATATATATATATATATAAATATATATATATATATATATATAAATATATATATATATATATATATATATTTATATATATATATATATATTTATATATATATATATATTTATTATTATATATATATATATATATATATATATATTTATATATATATATATATTTATATATATATATATATATATATATATATATATATATCTCGCTCTCTTCCTCGCTCTCTCGCGCTCTCTCTTTATATATATATATATATATATATATATATATATATATATATATATATATATATATATATATATAAATATATATATATATAAATATATATATATATAAATATATATATATATAAATATATATATATATATATATATAAATATATATATATATATAAATATATATATATATATATATATATATATAAATATATATATATATATATATATATATATATAAATATATATATATATATATATATATATATAATCATTTAATAATAAATATTTAATTATTATCAACGTGCATAGATGTTTCATCCTTGCAGAATCATCAGTGTAGAGATAACCATTCAAGCCGGTCGCACGATTCGAACCCCGGAACGAGAGTTGTTTATTTATAACGCCAAATCTGACGCTTTAATTGATGAGGCCGGCATGAATAGTCATACAAAATCATTCGAAATCAACTTATTTATGTCAGTAAGCGGACATTTGTATAAGCAACAGTCAGAGAGTGTTCTACATAAAGGAACGTTGCATATATATATATGTATATATATATAAAAGGAGATTGTAGTTTGCTTGAAGCATTGCTGGTAAATGTGTAAATTAGTCGTCCAAGGCTATAGCAATGCGATGTGGTTGCCGTAAAATGGAAAAGTGAAAAGAAATAAACGCAGGGAGAAAGTGAAACTCAAAACGATTTATTAATAATTTCACGAAAACTGATTAAATACCAAATAGTATTTTTTTTTTTCGGTAAGTAACAGATCGGCAAAGGGTAATCTTAAATTTTCGAAAGAAAAACTTTCATTATCAGAAGACAACAATAGAAGCCCGAAGGGTCGAAAGAGAACGGGAAAAACTGGTGTCAGAGTTTCACTTTCTCCCTGCGTTTATTTCTTTTCACTTTTCCATCTTACGGCAACCACATCGCATTGCTATAGCCTTGGACGACTAATTTACATATATATATATATATATATATATATGCCCTACGTTTCTTTCCCTACAACTTTTATTTTATTTCACATTTTTCAAATTTTAATTCTTGGCCAATGCCAACTTATCTATCCCAGCGACTTCCTCTGATGATAAGATTTTGATCTTTGAAAAGCCTGGTATATATATATATATATATATATATATATATATATATATATATATATATATATATATATATAATAATCCAGGTAAAACATCCACAGGGTAGTAATCCAAAGAATTTCAACCGGGTTTATAAAAAGTGCTCAATATCGAATAGAGCTTTTATATATGATTATTTTTTTTTACACAGACATTTACAAAATCTGCAGCACTTGCATGTCGATGTTATCGATCAACAGCTATTATGAACTGAGATCTCATCAGGGAGAGTTAGAATCCGATCTTAACCTTAGATCATATTTGGAAAGAATGAAATGGAGAAAAAGAAAAGAAATTTTAAATTTTAAAATTTGGAAAGTCACGTGGTTGGGACCGTTAAGAATCAAAATCTGTACTGAATTACCTCCCTTAGTGTAACATGCAAAGGGATAGCTATTTATACATGTAGATATTGAAACAGAGAAACATCGCCTATTATTATATTAGAGATTAGATATTCGTTTTACTATATACTGAATTACCTAGGTACGTGCAAAATCAATGGCCTATTTCCAAAATGTAAAAACATTTTGACCCTCCCCCTTCACTTAAAAATTAACTAAAATTCAGGAAATCAACCAATTTTAATTAAATTTTCAATATTTATTAATCAACAATCACGGAATATAATGAAACCATTTTTTTTTTTAAATCTTAGTGAAAATACACCATTACTAAAGTTATATTTTTATATATTAATAAAAAATAAATGCATTAATTTTTTTGTTGTTTTTTTATGAAAATAAAGCATTGTAGATGTTAACAATTAAAAAAGAATTTTAAAAATATTTCATATATATTACGAAAAAGACCCCTAAATACCGTGTTAACAAAATCACTATAACTTGAAGAAAAATTAATTTTTTGAATTAGCAATATTATTATTGAATAAAGCATTGTTTAATCAATATTCTCACCAAAAAATAATATAATTGCAAAAAATATTTCATGTGATTTTAATGATTAGAGTTTCTGGAAAAATAAAACATGCGACATAATTATATTTCCGTTTCATACATGAACGGGGGCATCATCAGCGCAAGTAATTTTTTTTATAATCTTGAAAATAAACCAAAAATTGACAAATTTGAGACCCAGGAACTTAACTAAAAAAGAATTTTTAAAATTGGATAATTTCTACTAACGATTCACTTTGATTGGTATGGTAGCCCCGTTCTGTAATAACCAGCTGGGATTAGACTTCCAACAACCACTCACTTTTACACCGCCCTCAAATTTTTATTTTTAGAGATTCAACAATTTCGTTAATTTCACAATTCATCGTCAATTATTTGGAAAGATTTGTATTTGTTTTGTCTTTTTTCATTAATAAATATTTAAGAAGTTAAAAACAATTATTTATTAATAAATAAAGAGAATTCAAACATGACATTTTCTTTCAAAATTGAATTCTGTTTATCAATAAATAACTTTTTTTTTCAATGAATAAATTCTCAGTGTAGTCATTGACTTTAATTTACTTTTTCACACTTAAAATAAAAAAAAATACACTTTATTTTAAAATGAATCAATGTAATTTATCGTTACGACACATTAAGAATAAATCGAGTAACTAAAGTTTTAAATCATGTAAAAAAAATTGATAAAATTGACGCAATTCGTAATGTAAAAATAATTTTTAACATTTAAAAAAAGTTTTATTTCAAATTCTAAGGAAAAACATTGGTAAACAGACGTCATCAATAATTTCAGAGTATGACTAAATTAAAAACTAATACCAAGTTAAATATGAACCTTTTTAGTTAAAAATAAAATAAGATCTTCATTGTGTACACTCACAAATATTTTAATTAAATAAACATTTCCTTTTTTATTATAACAAAATAAGGGTACTTTAATTTGTTTATAATCTTAAAAAGAATAAAGAAATTAATGGATAATAATTTTTCAACTTCTATAAACTATTACAAAACCATTTTTATATATAAAGTTAAAAATGATAAATTATGACATTTTTGTCTTCCATATATTTTGCATAGCGACAGTCAATTGGTAAACAAAGTCGTTTTCCGATTATGTGACGCCGGATTTTACTCATTTTTGACTTTTGGGGGATAATTTTGCTAATTTTTAGTAAAATGTGGGAATTTTTTTTTTTAATTTAGTATATTATGATATTAATTTAATAATTATCTTTGAAATAGTTCCCAAAAACTTATATTTATCTTTCAAGGGATTTTTACAAGTAATTTTTTCAAAGTTCAAAATTCACTGAATTTTTAGTTTTTTCAGCCGCCGTGATTACATATTTAATTATAATTTATTTTTCACACATAAATATGCAGTTTTTTTTTCGTTTAGAGATTAAGTTTAGGCTTTTATCTTTTAAACACAATCAAAGTTTACACGGAAACTAATTAAAAAATTAATGATAAGCCCTTTTTAATAAGCATAGTCCGTACAAGAGGCGGCCATTTTTGCACATACCTAGAATTACCTCACTTAGTATTACATACAAAGGAATAGCTACTTGCACATATAGATTTGAAACAGAAAAACAATGTGTATTATTATATTAGAGGTTAAACATTTGCTTGAATATATACTGAATTACCTCCATTAATGTTACATGCAAAGGAATAGCTATTTATATATGTAGATATTGAAACATAAACAATGTGTATTATGATATTAGAGATTAGATATTTGCTTGAGAATGTACTGAATGTACTTAGTACTACATGCAAAGGAATAGCTACTTGCACATATAGATTTGAAACAGAGAAACAATGTGTATTATTATATTAGAGATTAGATATTTGCTTTAATCTATGCTCAATTACCTCCCTTTGTGTTGTACGCAAAGGAATAGCTATTTAAATATATAGACATTGAAACAGAGAAACAATGTGTATTATTATATTAGAGATTAGATATTCACTTGAATATACAGGGTGACCCCAAAAAAACGGGCCCCAACTCTAATTAGGCCCCGTTTCTTAGTGTTTCGTCTGAATGAAATGAATTTTTGGTCATGACTAGTTTATTATATTCAAAACATCACATCAAAACACTAGGGTCTTTGGCCTTTTTTTTCTCCATTCTACAGCATGTGTTCTAGATGAGCTCTATTTAGCTTCGTGCATTTCTTGAGGCGCAGAACGAAGTTGTCCATGACGTTCTTACAGACTGAATTGGGAATGGCTCTCATCTCCTCCCTGATGGCTTCCTTCAGTTCCGTGATGGTTCTGAGTTTCCCTGTGTACACTCTGTCCTTAAGATAACCCCAAAGGAAAAAAATCTGGGGGGCTTAGGTCCGGGCTATGGGGGTGGCCACTCAAAATTAGTCTTGAGACTGATAACTCGGCCTCCGAAGTTCTCTTTCAGCCAATCTCGGGACAGGTTTAAGGTGTGAGAACTTGCTCCGTCTTGCTGGAACCAGAACTTGCTCATGAGCGACGGGTAGAGGGTCTGGAGCTACTCTTGAAGGTTTTGAGGACCTCCACATACCGCTCCTTGGTGACTGTCACTGCTGCGCCAGATTCTTCAATGAAGATTGGTCCGATGATGCAGCCCACACCGTACACTTAGGAGATTGCAGGAGCTTGGTGGCTACTTCATTGGGTCTAGAGGACCCCCAGAAGACATTTGTCTTGGAGTTCGCCTTTCCGTCAAGATAGAAGTGAGCTTCATCTGTGGTCCAAAGAAGGTTAAGAATACCTGGTGTCTCCTCGATCTTATCGAGCATCTTGACTGCCATAGCGCTCTTCTGCTTCTTGTCTAAGGCTGTAAGGGTTTGCAGCGTCTGTATTCTGTATGGGTAAGCCCTGATATCGTTCACCAGCACTCTCCTGCAAGTCTCACGGAAGATACTAAGGGACTGACTTCGCTTACGCACAGAGCGTTTCGGACTCTCTTGGAGAGACTCTCTCACACTTTCGACCAGCTTGGCTGTCCGCTTCTTGGGACGTCCCGAGTGGCTTGGACGGTTCTCACTGGCAGCGTTGAAGTTCTCCACGGTCCCATACTTCTCGAAGTGGTCCACCCAGTTCTGAATTATGCTTTTGGATAGAGCCTTTTCACATTCGAACTGATGCATGAAACTGTCCTGGGTTTTCTTAAACGAGCCTGTCTTGTAGTAAAATTTAACACAGTGTATTCTTTGTCCCAGCTCCCACTGAGGTCTTGGTGTACTCACGGTCGTTGATTCTGCCATTTCCTGTAAAATAAGGGCAATCGGTGAATAAATAAAGGAGATATCACATTAATGTTACATGTAAAGGAATAGCTATTTATACATGTAGACATTGAAACAGGAACAATGCGTATTATTATATTATAGATTAGATATTCACTTGGATATGTACTGAATTACCTCCATTAGTGTTACACACAAAGGAATAGCCATTTATAAATAGATATTGAAACAAAGACCAAGTGCATATTATTATATTCAAAATGAGGTATTTGCTTGAATCTATGCTGAATTACCTCCCTTAGTATTACAATAGCTGTGTATTATTATAGTTCATTACTTAATTTTCCTCTACTTGGACTATTTCTCAAATTTAAAAAATATTGACTTTTTTCAATGATTTTGGTAAAGAGAATCTTTTGTATAGCACAAATACAATATGTAAATGATTCCTGACATTTTCACATGCAAATAAACTAGTCTTTTCTATCGATCATTTTTGTCTGCAAATGTCAAAGTGATAGTCTTAACATTCCACTTATATTGTAAACACTGTTGTAACTCCTTATTTTTCATCTGCGGACTCTACATAGTGAATGACCGTAAGTGCATGGTGAAGAACCCCATTTTCCACAAGGTTAGCCTATTAATATTCCCCTTCCTGCTCCTTGTTTCCCCGACTGTGCCAACATGCAGAAATTTAAATGTAATGTGAACAAATATCTTGCCACACAGCTCCCCACTTAGGATGCCCCCTATGAATATGGCCCCAATTAAAGTAACTCCTTACGTCTCACTGGCAATATGGCCTCTTGTTTGGGGTGAACAAATGTAGACTGCGGGTCTAAAGGGGTATAGCTTAAACAAAAAGTTATGAACAGTGTTTATTTCAAAGAACTTCCCATATTTGTAACACATTGCTACAGGACTGCTTCCCTGCAGACTACAACATCGTTGTGACCAATCTCTGAGTGTCATATAAATTTCACTATCTGGTGGTCATTCTTCATGGGGAAGGGGTCACCTTCGGCCCGGATCAATAATTAAACCCAAAATATATGCTGTTCTTTATCTATTCCAGGTACATGCTTTGGGCAGAGAGAGAGAGAGAGCAATTTCAGGTACATGTTTTCATCGTCCTCTCTTGTTCGCTTTCTGACAAATTCTCTTTAATTCACTTAAAAAAAAATGCAGTTCAAAACCTCCCATCATGCCATATGATCACGTGATTTGTCGCTTCCAACGATCCCTGCATTCTCATGCATATAACATTTGAATTTTACTGCGACAGTCAAAATCTGGTTGCAGGTATGTGGTGGTGGCTCAAGGCCTCCAATAATGTAACATAGGATGCTTTATTTTTAATGTACTAAAAAGTTGACTGGCGATGCAAGGGGAGATAACTCTATACTTCCATGTTCATATGTACACACAGGGTGGCCCAAAAGTAGGTTTACAGTTATTTTTATAAATATTTAACCTATTTAAAGTTTTTCGAATAACCTTGTTAAAAAACTTCAAATATTAAATGATAACTGTAAACCTACTTTTGAGCCACCCTGTATGTGTGTGTGTGTGTGTTAACATCTACAAATACAAGTTCCTTTTGTTAGTGTGTTTGGAAACATTTAAACCCCGGAATGAAAATTTATACATGTCGTAACAAATAAACATTTTTTACTATCTACACTGAATAAATGCGAAAGTTAAGCCCATTTCTCGTATTATCGGAGAAGTCAAAACGCCTCATTTCAAGTTAATTCACATTTACCCAATAGACACAGTCTATTGTTTATATGCTGCTTATTTGTATGCAATATCAGTAGCAAGTTTAACAAATTTGCATATTGCTTTTGAAAAAGGACATTTTATTAATTAACTATTATTTGTTATTATTTTTAATTCAATGATTGTTTTGATTTTAATATAACTGTAATGAACAATTATGAATAACTTTCCCTATTTTGAATTATTTCCCCTTTGGAGAACTCTCCTGCTTTTACTAAACAACATAAATAGCAGCACTAATATTGTACCGACATTGTATGCTGAATAAAGCTTTCTCAAGTTACGTCTGTTCTTGTTTGTCATTACAATAACAAATAATTCTGTTTTGGAATATTGTTTTATTTCGTGGATAAATGTTTAGCATTTGTGTTAAAATGTTCCTTTCCGGCCTTTTCTTTGGGATGACTGACTTGAGTTTCAACAAGTTCTATTTTGTAAGTGAACAACAAAGCTTCGCCCCAACGCACACACTATTGCTCAGGCAAATTTTTTTTTCTGCTTTCTTTTCCTTTATTTACGATTATATTTAAAAGATAAATTCATTTTTATCAAAATTACAAAATAATGTTAATGTTCATCTGTCTACAGATTTTGTTTAATATTTACATCAACTTACAATTTACAATTAATACACCCACAACGGTTTGATGTGGAACCTGACTTTTCTAATTCTGAAAAAACCGCTGGACTCATTGGCGAGTTACGTTTGAAAATTTTTTGCAAACATTACATGCAGAAAATCCACTACGACAGATAAACAAACTCGGACTACTAACCAACTA
Organism: Sepiola atlantica; assembly: GCA_963556195.1. NCBI lineage: Eukaryota > Metazoa > Mollusca > Cephalopoda > Sepiida > Sepiolidae > Sepiola > Sepiola atlantica. The sequence goes on along the minus strand of OY744554.1, from coordinate 31,442,115 downwards.
TGTATCTCACACGATACACAAAATTATTATGGACTGCAGCACTGATGAAGAGGCTATCGAAACATCACAAACCACTTACTGAAAGCCCAAAAAATACATATTTTCTGCGATATTTACTTACTACACGGCGACAACAAAATGACGAATCTTTGGAGCAGTTTTTGAAGGAATTACGAACTCTGAGCAAGGACTGTAACTTCCGGTCAATATCTGCCGAAAAAATTCGAGACGAGCCCATTATGGATGCTTTTATTAACAGACTCCAAAATGTGCAGGTAGGACAAAGACTGCTCGAAAACAAATGTCTGGATCTCAGAACAGCCTACAAACAGGCTTATATGTTCGAAATTGCCCCAAAACAGTCGGTGTTCTACCCGCAGTCGGATACAGTCGGTGTTGCTTTGAACAACACACACTCTTGTTGTTCGCCTCCATCTTGTGTGCATTCTTCTCCGGACCCCTTCTCTGTAACTTCTTTCTCTAACCAGGAAACTCCGGGCACTGCAAATCTTTCAGAGTTGCCTATCACCGCTGCTTCCACAGGTCGTAAATGTGACTTTTTCTGCTTTCTTTTCCTTTATTTACGGTTATATTTAAAAGATAAATTCATTTTTATCAAAATTACAAAAGAATTCGTCTAATATTTACAATGAAATGTTAAATTGGTAAGTAACGCGAATGCGATAGTCCCTATAAAAGAACAAGGAGAGCTCTCGGAACCCTCTTTTTCACCAGACAGATCCGAGCGATGGACCTTGAACAGCTACACCAGAAGTATGCTCTCACTCCCTCCCCTTCTCCTCGGCGTCTTGGCCGTGGAGACATGAAGAAACAGGACACTTCAGAAATTCACATACAAGCTATCCTTGCCTTGCCCGCACCTACTTACACACAGAGTAGCAGAACAAGGTAACATACAGACACACACACCGTATCACATTGCCACATACCCACACATATATGACTCATGCACTAACAAATACACATAAACATCTTTAGCTACTCGTGTTTGCCTAATTACAAAGAACATTTCTAACAAAGAACACGAGTGTATAAACTTTACCAAAGAACATTTTCACTCATTAAAACTAAATCTTCATATTCCATGTAAACTTATAGCTTTATAAATGTCTTATCTAAAATAAATTGTTTGTTAATTAATAATGTTTTCCTTCACTTTTAATTCACTAAATGCTATTCCTGTTTATAGTCTTTTTCTTTCCTTTGTTCATTCACAAAACGCTGTACATTTAGAGTGAGCACTTGCTCGCTGGTGACCCTAATACTTCTCCTCTAATATATCCTTTGCCATTTCATTTCATTTCCCTTTATATTTACTATGCATGTCAAACAAGTCATAGGGGCCACAATAGCGAGCCGACAAAGCCATTTATGCTGTAGAATGTAATCGGTATAATCACGTTGACACACTAGTTCTCGAAGTTAAGCAACGTTGTGCCTGGTCAGTACGAAAATGGGTGACCATTTGGGAATACCAGGTGCTGTATGTGCTCTCCACTTATCTCGGCATGGTTTCCACTTGTCCTCGACTTCTCCTTACCACTGGAACCAAGCAGTGCCGATTAAGGAGCGGTGTGGTTGGAGATTGCGTAACCCTTGCTTGTTTCGCCTTTTGGTCGAGATCAAAGTGTAGTATCTGTTCTCTGTTCCGATGGATACTGCACCCCATGGACTGGTATTGTCGTGGTCTTCGGGGCTTGATTTACGCCGGTCTATGGGTCTGTCCTGTGCAGTTCTAGGAGGTCCACCCTCCCAGGCTTTGCCTCCCCTCTTTGGGGAGGAGTAAGTTTATTGCTTACTGTCTGAGGCGCCCCTACCGGGGAATGCCGACGGGGCTGCTCAGGCAATTTTTAAATGGCCAGAGCGCTCACCTCTCGAGCGCTGGCTTTTCAAACCCCACTTTCTCGACCCGATCTTGGGTCACATCTTACTTGTGGGAGTAAGATAAAACTGGCCTTGTACCTAACTCCTGGGGAGGAGTAAATAAAACTCCCTGTTCTTGGCCTTTTGGCTATGATCAAAGTGTAGTATCTGTTCTGATGGATACTGCACCCCATAGACTGGTATCGTCTTGGCCTTCGGGGCTTGATTCCGCCGGACTATGGGTTTGTCCTGTGCAGTTCTAGGAGGTCCACCCTCCCAGGCTTCGCCTCCCCTCTTTGGAGAGGAGTAAGTTTATTGCTTACTGCCTGAGGCGCCCCTAACGGGGAATGCCGACGGAGCTGCCCAGGCAATTTCTAATGGCCAGAGTGCTCACCTTCTCGGGCGCTGGCTTTTCGAGTCCCACTTTCCCGACCCGACCTTGGGTCGAATCTTACCTTGTGGGGGTAAGATAAAACTGGCCTTGTGCCTAACTCCTGGAGAGGAGGTAAATAAATACTCTTACAGGGTGTATCCATTGTCTCTCAATACTGAACGGAGCTTTCTACAAATTTATTTGTGGAATTAACAATAAAACATTCTTACCATACTTCTCTCCAGTCGAACCCAAATAGCATTTAAGCTGACAAAGCAAACTTTGCTTCTGACTAAATAATTTTCATTTGTTATTGTTGTAACATGTTATTGGTAATATAATAATATACTTCGGTACAATTTATTTAAAAAATTACATAAAAAAAACGTATATCTTGATAGTGAAGCTATTGAGGTTGTCCAGAAGTTTTGTTACCTTGGTGATATCATTGGGGCAAAGGGTGGAGCAGGTGCTAGTGTGATTGCAAGAGTTAGGAGTGGATGGAGTAAGTTTTTAATTTTTTTTAAAAACTTAGTTCACCCCAAACAAGACAAGTTGCCAGTGTAGGAGTAAGGGGCTACTAAGATTTAGAGTGAAAATTTTGGGGGTCATCCTAATTTGGGAACTGTGTAACAAGATGCTTGTTCACATTAGTTTTAAATTTCTGCATGTCAGTACAGCCGGAGAAACAGGGAGCAGGGAGGGAATTCCAAATGACGGCAGCTCGAGGAAAGAAACTATTGGAGTAGAAGGCTCTCTGGCATCTGGGGACCTCCACAGTGAATTGATGGGATTTAGCTGATTGTCGGGTCGGTCGAGTGTATCTACGTCAAGGGGGCACCTGATCAGCAAGTTCATCGGAGCACATTCCATTGAAGTACTTGTAAAACAAGCGCAAGGATGCAACATTGAGGCGATGGGACAGGGGCTGGAGCTTGTCAGATAGTGAAGTGGCCTATTAGATTAGAGACTCTTAATTGGACCTTGTCTAAGAGGGAGAGACTGGTGCATGGTGCACTAGCCCAGATGTGACAACAATGCCTCATGAATGGGCGGATGGTGGCTTTGTAGAGATCACGGTAGAGGGAGCCCACTTTTTTTGCAGCAGCCTTGACAATGTCTTCTATGTATTTGTTCCAATTCATGTTACCTGTGAATATTAGGCCGAGGAGTTTGAATGTTGGACTCTCAGGTAGGGTGTTATTTGCCATGGCAAATGGTGGTTGAAGAGTTGTCTTGTAGTTGTTGAAAGAAAAAGAGCTTCGTCTTAACAGCATTAAATGTTACCATCCATTTATGACCCCATTCCACTACAAACTGGGGGTCATTTTCTAAGGATTCAGCCATTGCCTCGGATATGTGCATGTTCGTTTTACCCACAGACGAAAGTAGAGCGTGGTGTCGTCAGCAAATATACCCATCTCAGACACAATGTCATCAGGGAGGAGGTCGTTTATGAAAATCAGGAACAATAAAGGTCCAAGGATCGATCCCTGGAGTACACCTGCATTTATGTTATGTTGTTTGGATGAACGGCCATCGAGGACAACCTGAATCTTCCTTTTTGGATAGGAAGGATCTAATTATATTAAATATTCGTCCAGTAATACCATATGAATTAATTTTTATGAGAATACCTTTATGCCAGAGCTTGTCAAAGGCGTTGGATAGATCAAGCGCTACCGCCCTAGCTTCACATGCCTTGTCCAGTGTACGATATATGCGTTCAGAGATTACTGTTAGGATATCCGCAGTAGACCATGCTTGCCTAAATCCATACTGATGGTCAGAAAGAAGTTTAGCATTAACGAGGTGACGGACTATTGCTAGATAGTGAATTTCTGCCAAGTTCAGTGAATTTCTGCCAAGTTCAGTGAATTTCTGCCAAGTTCAGTGAATTTCTGCCAAGTTTAGTGAATTTCTGCCAAGTTCAGTGAATTTCTGCCAAGTTTAGTGAATTTCTGCCAAGTTCAGTGAATTTCTGCCAAGTTTAGTGAATTTCTGCCAAGTTTAGTGAATTTCTGCCAAGTTTAGTGAATTTCTGCCAAGTTCAGTGAATTTCTGCCAAGTTTAGTGAATTTCTGCCAAGTTCAGTGAATTTCTGCCAAGTTTAGTGCATTTCTGCCAAGTTTAGTGAATTTCTGCCAAGTTCAGTGAATTTCTGCCAAGTTCAGTGAATTTCTGCCATTTCGAATCGGCAGAGCATTACTACTGTTAAGAGTCTATCAGGCATGTGTACGTAGTGTGATGATGATGTATGGAAGTGAAACCTGGCCAGGGAGGGTTGAGGACATGTGTTGCATGGAATGAAATAATAAGATAATGATACGATGGATGTGTAATGTGAGTCTTAAAGACAGGCTTTGATCTGATGAGCTCAGAGGAAGATTAAATCTGGACAGTATAGGGAGATCTGTGCAGAACAAGAGATTTCGATGGTATGGCCATGTTGAAAGAATGGATGAGAGTTCTTGGGTTAGTAGATGTAGAACAGTTGAGGATGCAGGTTCAGTTTTCAGGGGAAGGAGAAGGAAAACATGGGAGGAAGTGCTAAGGATAGACTTGAGAGAAAGAGGGATAAAGACCTAGTCAGAGATAGGTTAGCTTGGAAGTCAATTTATAAAAGTCATCCAACATATGCCAACATATAAAACGGACGACGACGACGATGATGATGATGATGATGATGATGATGATGATGATGATGATGATGATGAATTAGTTCGATTCAGATAACAATTAATATGAAATATTTTTTAAATAATCACCAAAAATTAAAAATAATACGAGGGGATAACTCATTTTAAATTGAAGAATATCATAGAAGTTGTCTACCTTAAGTTTTAAAATATGCAAACAAATAAAAATTTAAAACTAAAATTACTTCACAAGTTATATATAAGATTTTTCAATCGGGGTTTTACAGTAATATTGTGGGGTATGCGTAAAATGAAAGTAAAAATACTTCCAGACAACACCGGGTTGACTAGTATTTAATAATATAAATAACAAATACTGACCCAACTGGTCACTAGTGGTCTAGTATATTATTAAATATCTCTCTCTCTCTCTTCCCTTCTCTCTCTCTCTTCCCTTCTCCCTCTCTTCCACTTACTCTTACTCTTGCTCTCTACTGTCTGAGGCGCCCCTACCGGGGAATGCCGACGGGGCTGCCCAGGCAATTTTTAAACCCCACTTTCCCGACTCGACCTTGGGTCACATGTTACTTGTGGGAGTAAGATAAAAACTGGCCTTGTGCCTAACTCCTGGAGAGGAGTAAATCAATTCTCAATGATTATTATCAGCAAACAAGTATACATGTATATATATATATATATATATATATATATATATATATATATACTATATTGAAAAAATTTATTTTAAAATTAATTGTGTAAAACGTTTACATCTATACGTTTTTTCTTTGTTAACAATAAAAAAAATAAATGAGGGAAAAAGAGACAAAGTTTGCTTGTATATTGATGAATCGAAAATTTATTAAAAACAAAGAGAAAAAAGAAAAGAAAAGAAAAGGGTTGACATGGATATTTGCTCATATGTAAAAAGAAAAATATTAACAAATTAAAAGTACTCACAGTTTAACACACCTTTACATAAATATATATTTTATAGATGTGGAAATTTTCTTGTGTATTTTTTTTAGTTCGCTTATCAGTTGGCGATCAAATTTCACTTGAAAAAAGTTTCTTTCATTTTTCCAACAGAAAAACATTCTAGGCAGACGACACATTTTCATTGAAAATAAGTTCTTGGGAATGAGCAAAATTCTGGAAACTGGCTTTTTTCTTCTTTGCTGTATTTTTTTTTCTCAAGTAATAAATTATTAAATATTACTTGTGTCTCTAAAAATTAAATAATTATTATTTTATAACTTAATTAATTATAACATTAATTTAAAAAATAATTATTACTTTTTTTATATATTAAAATGTGAATTTCTGGACTGCTAACCTCAAATCAAATTAAACATACGATGACTGCAATTCTTCTATATTTATTTATTCTTCGTATAAACAAATATTAACTTTTAATAAATTTAGCCGCTTTGACTAAATAGAAAATATTCTGGATCCTTGTGTCCGATATTTTCAACAAATCCTTTAAAACAATTAGTCTTTCCTGACTAAACAGAAAATATCATGGGTCCTTATGCCCATATATTTTCAAACAAATTTCGGCTAATATCTGGATTCCTTTTTTCCAAATATAACCTTTTAAATACTGACATTTTGTCATAAATTTCTTTTCACCAACTTTTAAATAATGACAAAAATTGAGACGACACTAAGAATGCGAAGGGTTAGGTTAGGGTTAGGTTAGGATTAGGGTTGAGATTAGGATTAGGGTTATGTTTAGGGTTAGGTTAGGGTTAGGGTTATGTTTAGGGTTAGGTTAGGATTAGGGTTTAAAATATTTTTAACCCTTACCAAAAATAAAATAAAGCTAAAAGATTTTATAAAAAGAAAAGTAAAGAAAGTGGCTTTCAAATCATAAAGTACTTCGGCCATTTCTGGGACTGACTCAGGATTCTCCGATAAGGTACTGAATTCCTCTGGATATCATTACAAGTATCAAAATATAAGTAATTTGCTGTAGCGGTTGATGAAATTACTTGCTTAAAATGGGTCACCCCGGGTAGCATCTCAAATCAATGACTCCCCCCTCACCTTTAAAATGGAAATTAGTAATCCCACCCAGTTACCCTTCATCACCAAAATCGAGGCGTTTGATTTCAACAGTTTTATTAACTCATAGAATCAGAGTCTATCTTGTCAATCTCTGAAACCTCTCCCTCACCCCCCCCCGATCCCCGATAACAAGATTCTCGTATCTTTGTATGTAACTTGGAGTAAGAGAAAAAATGACTGAATTATTTACGAAGAAACAGACATTAATTTGAGTGACCTTAATTTCGTAATCAAATATTTTTGTGAAAAAGTTTATTTTAGTAATCGATCAAATGATAACCAAAAAATGATCTTTAAGTCGAAACGACTGTCCATTTTAGGCCGAAATAGCTTGTAATCTTACCGTAAAAAAAGTTGCAAAGGCAATCCAACTTTTAAACAGATTTCCAGCACCACCACTTTCTCTCTGCTCTCTGAAAATCGACTCCCTGCTTTCTATCCATCCTTTCATTTATGTCAGTTGGTCTCCACATATGCAAATTAGCTATTCACATATGCAGGTCAGTCCCAACTGGAAAAGTCTGCAATTGTAGAGACAAGCTCTTTTTTTCTTTGGCAGATGAAGTCACGACATGCGAAGCATCGCATTCTCTTTTCAGCTGGTAAGTATTCCTCTTTATTGTCACACTCCCCCCTGATCGTATGATCACACAAGTGACAGTGGATAGCTGGTCATTTTACATTAGTACTCCTCCATAGTGGAATTGGCAACTTCTGCAAATCCACTAAATGCGCAATTACCATCTCACTTGGAAGTAACAAACGTGCCTCGAACATCTCATAGACTGTAAATAGTGCTTCTTTAAGTCGTGCTGCACGGTAGTTCACTTCTTTTGTTGGTAAACTGCAAACGCTCTTCCAGTTAGCCGAAATGGGATGACATGATCACGCCACTTCACTCCAGATAAGTCACACACTAATTCTACTTTCTCAATCAATTCAACAACTGCTGCAGTTCCATCAAACTCAGGAATGATCTTAAAGTCGAAATGGCTGTCCATTTTAGGCCGAAATAGCTTGTAATCTAACCATAAAAAAGTTTACAAACGCAATCACAACTTTCAAACAGATTTCCACCGCTTTCTCTCTGCTTTTTCCTCTGCTCTCGTCAAATCGACTGCCTGCTTTCCAGTCATCCTTTAATTTATGTCAGTTAGTGCCCACATATGCTAATTAGTTAATCACATATGCAGATCAATCCCAACTATGAAGAGAAGACCTATTTTACTTTGGCAGATAGGCATGCACAACATGCAAAGCATTGCATTCTCTTTTCAGCTGGTAAGTGTTCCTCTTTATTATCATGGTATAATTAACGTGAAATTTCTTCCTTTAATGTTAAAAATAAAACGTGTTTTGAGACATTTATTTTTGTGAAAATTCCTCATTACATGATTACTTCCCTATAATGCTTAACAATATGGAAAAATATTTCCACTCTAAAAGAGTTTTTAACCTAAATAAGTATTGTTAGTAAAAAAAGAATAAAAAAATATATTCATGCGAATAACATAGTGGAAGAAAAAAACAAAAAATAGGCTAGTTCGAATCAAGTATCGATATGTCAGGGTTGCTATTTGGGGCTGACTTTGAAAATACAGCTAGATAACTTTATACATTAGATTGTATCAACGAATCCTGTTTGATGTTTTATGTGGGAATTTATATTGGAATATAAAACATGTTTTAGATATTGATTATTGCAAAATTCAAGGGAAATAACTCATTACATGATTAATTCCCTTTAATGTTTAAAAATATAACGTGTTTTTAGATATTGATTTTTGCAAAATTCAAGGGGAATAACTCATTACATGATTACTTCCTTTTAATGTTTAAAAATATAACGTGTTTTTAGATATTGATTTTTGTAAAATTCAAGGGAAATAACTCATTACATGATTACTTCCCTTTAATGTTTAAAATTATAACGTGTTTTTAGATATTGATTTTGCAAAATTCAAGGGAAATAACTTATTACATGATTACTACCCTTTAATGTTTAAAAATATAACGTGTTTTTAGATATTGATTTTTGCAAAATTGAAGGGAAATAACTCATTACATGATTACTTACATTCAATGTTAAAATATAACGTGTCTAGATATTTTCTTTCGTAGAAGTCAAGGGAAATAACCCATTACATAGTTACTGTGCCAATAAGATAGTGGAAGTAAAAAACTAAAAAAAATAGGCTAGTTCGAATCAAGTATCGATATGTCAGATGCATTACTATTTGGGTCTGACTTTGAAAACCCGGTAAGATAACTTTATATGCTAACTTATATACTTCTAAAAGGGGAGGTTACTCCTGTGTGTCGTTTATTATTTATTTTATGACAGTTGTCAGAAACTGAGAAACAATTAAGGTATCTAATATATATTTTGAAGATTTTAATCGGGTCAGGTTATTCGGTTTCAGATTTATTTGAAAGTAATAAATCAAATTAGAAGATACACTGTATTAGGTTGCATGGTAGCACACGTAGAGGTCAACAATTATTGGTGGGGAGGGAATATGCGTGTGTACTGATCCCGCAATAAAAAGATTACGAACATAAACAATCATAGGAATTTATTCATGAAAAATAAATTTGTTGTCTCTGCGATAGTAGGTGTACATATTAGTCTGTTCTTTTTGTTTTATGTCATATCAACCGTTTTAGGGTTATTTAATGCCGAATTCAGTCATTATTCATGATGTTTGGTTTGCTGGTTTTGTTTTACGGGATATCAAACCTTTTTGGATTATTTAATGCTGAATCCAGGCATTCTAGTGACTTTTTAATGCTTCAAGTTCTTAATATCTTCAAATATTTATTCATGGTGTTTGTTTGTTTTTTGTTTTATGGCATATCAACCCTTTTCGGATTATTTAATGCTGAATCCAGGCATTCTAGTAACTTTTTTATGCTTCAAGTTTTTAATATCTTCAAATATTTATTCATGGTGTTTGTTTTTTTTTTGTTTTTTTTTGTTTTATGGCATATCAACCCTTTTCGGATTATTTAATGCTGAATCCAGGCATTCTAGTAACTTTTTTATGCTTCAAGTTCTTAATATCTTCAAATATTTATTCATGGTGTTTGTTTGTTTTTTTTGTCAGTCATTTTGGTAAAAGTTTTTATGCTTCAAGTTATTAATATCTTCAAATATTTATTCATGGTATTTTGTTGTTTTGTTTTATGGCATATCAACCCTTTTCGGATTATTTAATGCCGAATCCAGTCATTTTAGTAAAAGTTTTTATGCCTCAAGTTATTAATATCTTCAAATATTTATTTATGGTATTTTGTTGTTTTGTTTTATGGCATATTAACTCTTTTCGGATTATTTAATGCCGAATCCAGTCATTTTGGTAAAAGTTCTATGATTCAAGTTATTAAGATCTTCAAATATTTATTCATGGTATTTTGTTGTTTTGTTTTATGGCATATCAACCCTTTTCGGATTATTTAATGCCGAATCCAGTCATTTTGGTAAAAGTTCTATGATTCAAGTTATTAAGATCTTCAAATATTTATTCATGGTATTTTGTTGTTTTGTTTTATGGCATATCAACCCTTTTCGGATTATTTAATGCCGAATCCAGTCATTTTGGTAAAAGTTCTATGATTCAAGTTATTAAGATCTTCAAATATTTATTCATGGTATTTTGTTGTTTTGTTTTATGGCATATCAACCCTTTTCGGATTATTTAATGCCGAATCCAGTCATTTTGGTAAAAGTTCTATGATTCAAGTTATTAAGATCTTCAAATATTTATTCATGGTATTTTGTTGTTTTGTTTTATGGCATATCAACCCTTTTCGGATTATTTAATGCCGAATCCAGTCATTTTGGTAAAAGTTTTATGATTCAAGTTATTAATATCTTCAAATATTTATTCATGGTATTTTGTTGTTTTGTTTTATGGCATATCAACCCTTTTCGGATTATTTAATGCCAGATCCAGTCATTTTGGTAAAAGTTTTTATGCTTCAAGTTATTAATATCTTCAAATATTTATTCATGGTATTTTGTTGTTTTGTTTTATGGCATATCAACCCTTTTTGGATTATTTAATGCCAGATCCAGTCATTTTGGTAAAATTTTTTATGCTTCAAGTTCTTTATATCTTCAAATATTTATTCATGGTATTTTGTTGTTTTGTTTTATGGCATATCAACCCTTTTCGGATTATTTAATGCCGAATCCAGTCATTTTGGTAAAAGTTTTATGATTCAAGTTATTAATATCTTCAAATATTTATTCATGGTATTTTGTTGTTTTGTTTTATGGCATATCAACCCTTTTCGGATTATTTAATGTCGAATCCAGTCATTTTGGTAAAAGTTTTATGATTCAAGTTATTAAGATCTTCAAATATTTATTCATGGTATTTTGTTGTTTAATTTTATGGCATATCAACCCTTTTCGGATTATTTAATGCCGAATCCAGTCATTTTGGTAAAAGTTTTATGATTCAAGTTATTAAGATCTTTTTAATTTTTTTAAAAAAGTTTTTATGCCTCAAGTTCTTTATATGTTCAAATATTTATTCATGGTATTTTGTTGTTTTGTTTTATGGCATATCAACCCTTTTCGGATTATTTAATGCCGAATCCAGTCATTTTGGTAAAAGTTTTATGATTCAAGTTATTAAGATCTTCAAATATTTATTCATGGTATTTTGTTGTTTTGTTTTATGGCATATTAACCCTTTTCGGGTTATTTAATGCCGAATCTAGTCATTTTGGTAAAAGTTTTTATGCTTCAAGTTATTAATATCTTCAAATATTTATTCATGGTATTTTGTTGTTTTGTTTTATGGCATATCAACCCTTTTCGGATTATTTAATGCCAGATCCAGTCATTTTGGTAAAAGTTTTTATGCTTCAAGTTATTAATATCTTCAAATATTTATTCATGGTATTTTGTTGTTTTGTTTTATGGCATATCAACCCTTTTTGGATTATTTAATGCCAGATCCAGTCATTTTGGTAAAATTTTTTATGCTTCAAGTTCTTTATATCTTCAAATATTTATTCATGGTATTTTGTTGTTTTGTTTTATGGCATATCAACCCTTTTCGGATTATTTAATGCCGAATCCAGTCATTTTGGTAAAAGTTTTATGATTCAAGTTATTAATATCTTCAAATATTTATTCATGGTATTTTGTTGTTTTGTTTTATGGCATATCAACCCTTTTCGGATTATTTAATGTCGAATCCAGTCATTTTGGTAAAAGTTTTATGATTCAAGTTATTAAGATCTTCAAATATTTATTCATGGTATTTTGTTGTTTAATTTTATGGCATATCAACCCTTTTCGGATTATTTAATGCCGAATCCAGTCATTTTGGTAAAAGTTTTATGATTCAAGTTATTAAGATCTTTTTAATTTTTTTTTAAAAGTTTTTATGCCTCAAGTTCTTTATATGTTCAAATATTTATTCATGGTATTTTGTTGTTTTGTTTTATGGCATATCAACCCTTTTCGGATTATTTAATGCCGAATCCAGTCATTTTGGTAAAAGTTTTATGATTCAAGTTATTAAGATCTTCAAATATTTATTCATGGTATTTTGTTGTTTTGTTTTATGGCATATTAACCCTTTTCGGGTTATTTAATGCCGAATCTAGTCATTTTGGTAAAAGTTTTTATGCCTCAAGTTCTTTATATGTTCAAATATTTATTCATGGTGTTTGGTTTGATTGTTTTGTTTTACGGCAGTAATAGGGGTGATTTAAAGCCGAATCTAGTTATTTTAGTAAAAGCTTTTATGCTTTAAATCTTTAATATCTTAAAATACTTGCAATTCTTTATGCTTTTCCCTTTTTAAACTTTTTGCCAAAATATTTTTTCTCCAATCAAAGGGAAGTAACTATGTATAGACGAATACAGAGTTACGTCATTTTTTTAAAATTGGCAGTCATTTAAACATAAATCCGATTCGGACAAAGTATTTTCTGAAAGGAATTAAATCGAATTACATTTCAATCTTTTTAACAACATGCTACAACGATCCATAAGAAAACCAGTTGAATCCAAAATCAAATATTAGGTGTGTAGCTATCGATGACAAAGAAACGAGAAACAGACTAACTTTACTTTATATCTTAGATTAACTACTACTTTCGATAATTTGTCATCATTTAGAATGGATTGGGGTCAGTGCCAGATTAGAGGACTAGTGTGAAACCTGGCACACATTTAAAGGTGATGTCCTTCTGAAATACATGATCTTAACAATATAAAAACGAAAAGATTAACACATTCAAACAGTTTATATATATATATATATATATATATATATATATATATATATATATATATATATATATATATCTTTCAGAATCACACGAACCGTTTAAGAGGCAATAAGAAATATAAAGATATGACATAAAACTGAAAAGTAAAGATTTCTCGATGACGCATGCGAGAACTTGTTTTTGATATCAGGAATGTCAATCTCACACAAATATTCATGTTCAATAGTCATTAGTGTTAAATTACAGGGTGCCCACCCCTTCGCCCAAAAAAGTCACCCATTGGATCCTTCACTCTATGCTAAAGAGAAATGTATATATATATATATATATATATATATATATATATATATATATATATATATATATATATATATATATATATATATAATGAAGAAGAATGGAAAGGAATTAGAGAAGCAAAAGCCAAATCATCATTCAATTCAATTGCTCAGAGCAAGGTATATTCCGCAAAAAAGGCAATTTATTCAAGTTAAATTTTCCTTAAGCCAGGCTTTTCAAAGATCAAAATCTTATCATCAGAGGAAGTCGCTGGGATAGATAAGTTGGCAAAGGCCAAGATTTAAAATTTGAAAAAATAAAATAAAAGTTGTAGGGGAAGAAACACAGGGCAAAATTCTGCCCGAATGCAAGCAAAAGTCCGATTGCTAAAAAGTCCGGTGTCGAAAAGTCCAGCGGAGAGAATGAGATGTAGATAGGTAGGTCGTTAAAAGGCCCGAAAGGTTGTGAGAGAGGATTCAAAGTTAAATTCCAAGAAGCCACAACTTCAGGTGCGGCGAAAATAGAAAATCCAAAGGGTAAAATGTCCAATAAGAGGTACGCTCTTCACAATAGGTTTTACTTTTCCTAAAAGTTCGCTTTTAGTACACCACTTTATATATATATATATATATATATATATATGGGAAATGAAAAAGGAAAAACCAAGAGATATTTTTTATATATTCATCAACGTTTCGTCTTTATTGTAAGACTTCCTCAGGATGATAATTTTAAGAAAAATGTCATTCAAGTACATCGAAATATTGGGTTGACATGATGGGTTGATGAGAAAAAGTAGTAGCCGTGGCTACTAAGAGTGCTGGACCAAGGTCCGGGCTGAAAGAAGCTAGTCAGTGGCAGAGAGTGAACTGAATGTGGACAGCTGTGAGTGAAAAAGGGGAGGGGTGGGAGTGTTAGTGAATTTATCTTAGGGTGGGAGGGAAGGGAGGGGAGGGGTGCTAAGGTTTTTGTCGTGGTGAGGTGTAGCATGGATTTTGAGGGGCTAGGGAAAGAGGAGAGGAAGGGGAAACTCTGTGTCTTTGGTATACTACCTACATACATCCAGAGGAAGTCTTACAATAAAGACGAAACGTTGGTTTTTCCTTTTTCATTTCCCATTACATCGGATTACTCTCATCCTTCCTTTCTCATATATATATATATATATATATATATATATATATATATAAAATATGAGACTAAAAGTATACTTTTAGAGAATTGAACCTATAGTGAAATGATTAAAGCTCAATATACGGGATAAAGCAATTATGAAGATAAATGAAGGAAGAGAGATAAAGATGTGCGAATGACAAATCTATTTCATCTTTGGTTGTTCAATGCAAGGTGTACTCGATTAAAACATGTTGATTTTTTCTTTCCTTAAGCCAGGCTTTTCAAAGATTAAAATCTTATCATCAGAGGATAAACATAGATGGATAAGTTGGCAGGGGAAAAGCCAAATTTCAATATTTGAAAAATGTAACGATATATATATATATATATATATATATATATATATATATATATATCAACTTTGTTATATGCTTGTGAGACATGGACCACTTACAGAGCATTTTGCAGCAGAATTGCATTTGGCACTTGCGTAACATCCGTTGGGATAGCTTTACCGCTGACACCGAAGTGTTGGAACAAGCTACTGTTTCAAGTATCGAGTCTCGTATAAGGAAACGGAGACTTAGTTGGTCTGGTCATCTTATTCGTCTTACCGATGATAGACTGCCCAAGCAGGTGATTAATGGGGAACTAACTCGGAATATTTGTCCACAGCATAAACCTCTTAAGCGATTCAAAGATTGTCTCAAAGACGATTTGAAGTGCTTTAGAATTGATATTGGAGGATGGGAGGGAACGGCTGTAGATGGATCAAGGTGGAGGAAAGTTATTTTTAGAGGCAGCAAACTTTTCGAAAAGAATAGGATGAAACACCAGCAGCAGAAGAGAGTCGCGAGGAAGTGAGGAAGAGGCGGGACGTGACACCTCCAGCACATCGAGGAAGTATTGAACACCTAAGATGCCAAGCTTGCAACTTTGTAACTATGTCACGTGCAGGTTTGTTGAATCACCAACGAGTGCATGTTTGGCAAAATCAAGCACGAACAAGAGATTGCTTCGTTTATGGCATCCCCTCAGATCATAACAACACCTGCCATCTCTGTGGTATGGTCTGTAAAAGTCTGGCAGACCTGAAGAGCCATATCCGCGCCTCCCACTGGGAACCTTTACACTAATATCACATCGATACGCCAAAAGTGGTTGTATTCGAAATCGAATAGACAGCCGCCATATATATATATATATATATATATATATATATATATTAGTAAACAATGGTATTTTAAATTCCAATTACTAAGTCTTCAACGTCGCTTAAGTAGAATCATATGCGTGTGTGCCCTTAACAAGGCCAAATATTTTAACGATCAGCGGAATGTGTATGTATGTAAATGTGTATGTAAATGTGTATGTATGTAAATGTGTATGTAAATGTGTATGTATGTAAATGTGTATGTATCTAAATGTGTACGTATGTGTATGTAAATGTGAATGTATATAAATGTGTACGTATGTGTATGTAAATGTGTATGTATATAAATGTGTACATGTGTATGTAAATGTGTATTATATAAATGTGTACGTATGTGTATGTAAATGTATATGTATATAAATGTAAAAGTACCAATTTAATCCTTAACAAGGCCAAATATTTTAACGATCAGCGGAATGTGTATGTATGTAAATGTGTATGTAAATGTGTATGTATGTAAATGTGTACGTATGTGTATGTAAATGTGTATGTATATAAATGTGTACATGTGTATGTATGTAAATGTGTACGTATGTGTATGTAAATGTGTATGTATATAAATGTGTACATGTGTACGTGTGTAAATGTGTATGTATGTAAATTTGTATGTAAAAGTACCAATTTAACCCTTAAAAAGGCCAAATATTTTAACGATCAGCGGAATGTGTATGTATGTAAATGTGTATGTAAATGTGTATGTATGTAATTATGTATGTATGTAAATGTGTATGTGTATGTGTATGTACGTAAATGTGTATGTCAATGCGTATCTGTGTAAATCCAACTGTTTTTTTTGTTATTGTCCTTTTTATCTGTATTCTGACACTCGTGTGCGTTACTCACAGCAAAGAAGCAACCGAACACATGCATCACTAAAAGCATAATAGCTAGGATATAAAATATTCATTAGCTTTTCAGGGGGACTCGACACTTCAGCCTTCAGTGGTCATGGTAGCTAACATCATAACAGACCAGATCAGAACAATGGTTACGAACATACTCTGTCTCAAACCAACAGTCAGTCAAGCCGTAGGCATGCATTCAACAGCATGAATTTCACACACGAACACATACTGGTTTGCACACAGAATTTCACACCAGTACACATAGTGACTTGCAGACAAAACTTCACATACACATAGTAACTTGCAGACAAAACTTCACATACACATAGTGACTTGCAGACAAAACTTCACATACACATAGTGACTTGCAGTCAAAACTTCACATACACATAGTGACTTGCAGACAAAACTTCACGTACACATAGTGACTTGCAGACAAAACTTCACATACACATACTGGCTTGCAGACAAAACTTCACATACACATAGTGACTTGCAGACAAAACTTCACATACACATAGTGACTTGCAGACAAAACTTCACGTACACATAGTGACTTGCAGACAAAACTTCACATACACATACTGGCTTGCAGACAAAACTTCACATACACATACTGGCTTGCAGACAAAACTTCACATACACATAGTGACTTGCAGTCAAAACTTCACATACACATAGTGACTTGCAGACAAAACTTCACATACACATAGTGACTTGCAGACAAAACTTCACATACACATACTGGCTTGCAGACAAAACTTCACATACACATAGTGACTTGCAGACAAAACTTCACGTACACATAGTGACTTGCAGACAAAACTTCACATACACATAGTGACTTGCAGACAAAACTTCACATACACATACTGGCTTGCAGACAAAACTTCACATACACATAGTGACTTGCAGACAAAACTTCACGTACACATAGTGACTTGCAGACAAAACTTCACATACACATAGTGACTTGCAGACAAAACTTCACATACACATACTGGCTTGCAGACAAAACTTCACATACACATAGTGACTTGCAGACAAAACTTCACGTACACATAGTGACTTGCAGACAAAACTTCATATACACATAGTGACTTGCAGACAAAACTTCACATACACATAGTGACTTGCAGACAAAACTTCACATACACATAGTGACTTGCAGACAAAACTTCACGTACACATAGTGACTTGCAGACAACACTTCATATACACATAGTGACTTGCAGACAAAACTTCACATACACATAGTGACTTGCAGACAAAACTTCACGTACACATACTGGTTTGCACACAGAATTTCACACCAGTACACATAGTGACTTGCAGACAAAACTTCACGTACACATAGTGACTTGCAGACAAAACTTCACGTACACATACTGGCTTGCAGACAAAACTTCACGTACACATAGTGACTTGCAGACAAAACTTCACGTACACATAGTGACTTGCAGACAAAACTTCACATACACATACTGGCTTGCAGACAAAACTTCACATACACATAGTGACTTGCAGACAAAACTTCACATACACATACTGGCTTGCAGACAAAACTTCACATACACATAGTGACTTGCAGACAAAACTTCACGTACACATAGTGACTTGCAGACAAAACTTCACATACACATAGTGACTTGCAGACAAAACTTCACATACACATAGTGACTTGCAGACAAAACTTCACGTACACATAGTGACTTGCAGACAAAACTTCACATACACATACTGGCTTGCAGACAAAACTTCACATACACATACTGGCTTGCAGACAAAACTTCACATACACATAGTGACTTGCAGTCAAAACTTCACATACACATAGTGACTTGCAGACAAAACTTCACATACACATAGTGACTTGCAGACAAAACTTCACATACACATACTGGCTTGCAGACAAAACTTCACATACACATAGTGACTTGCAGACAAAACTTCACGTACACATAGTGACTTGCAGACAAAACTTCACATACACATACTGGCTTGCAGACAAAACTTCATATACACATACTGGCTTGCAGACAAAACTTCACATACACATAGTGACTTGCAGACAAAACTTCACGTACACATAGTGACTTGCAGACAAAACTTCATATACACATAGTGACTTGCAGACAAAACTTCACATACACATAGTGACTTGCAGACAAAACTTCACATACACATAGTGACTTGCAGACAAAACTTCACATACACATACTGGCTTGCAGACAAAACTTCACATACACATAGTGACTTGCAGACAAAACTTCACATACACATAGTGACTTGCAGACAAAACTTCACATACACATAGTGACTTGCAGACAAAACTTCACATACACATAGTGACTTGCAGACAAAACTTCACGTACACATAGTGACTTGCAGACAAAACTTCACATACACATACTGACTTGCAGACAAAACTTCACGTACACATAGTGACTTGCAGACAAAACTTCACATACACATACTGGCTTGCAGACAAAACTTCACGTACACATAGTGACTTGCAGACAAAACTTCATATACACATAGTGACTTGCAGACAAAACTTCACGTACACATAGTGACTTGCAGACAAAACTTCATATACACATAGTGACTTGCAGACAAAACTTCACGTACACATAGTGACTTGCAGACAAAACTTCACATACACATACTGGCTTGCAGACAAAACTTCACATACACATACTGGCTTGCAGACAAAACTTCACATACACATAGTGACTTGCAGACAAAACTTCACATACACATAGTGACTTGCAGACAAAACTTCACATACACATAGTGACTTGCAGACAAAACTTCACGTACACATAGTGACTTGCAGACAAAACTTCACATACACATAGTGACTTGCAGACAAAACTTCACGTACACATAGTGACTTGCAGACAAAACTTCACGTACACATAGTGACTTGCAGACAAAACTTCATATACACATAGTGACTTGCAGACAAAACTTCACATACACATAGTGACTTGCAGACAAAACTTCACATACACATAGTGACTTGCAGACAAAACTTCACATACACATACTGGCTTGCAGACAAAACTTCACATACACATAGTGACTTGCAGACAAAACTTCACGTACACATAGTGACTTGCAGACAAAACTTCACGTACACATAGTGACTTGCAGACAAAACTTCACATACACATAGTGACTTGCAGACAAAACTTCACATACACATAGTGACTTGCAGACAAAACTTCACATACACATAGTGACTTGCAGACAAAACTTCACGTACACATAGTGACTTGCAGACAGAATTTCACACCAGTACACATAGTGACTTGCAGACAAAACTTCACGTACACATAGTGACTTGCAGACAAAACTTCACATACACATACTGGCTTGCAGACAAAACTTCACATACACATAGTGACTTGCAGACAAAACTTCACGTACACATAGTGACTTGCAGACAAAACTTCATATACACATAGTGACTTGCAGACAAAACTTCACATACACATACTGGCTTGCAGACAAAACTTCACGTACACATAGTGACTTGCAGACAAAACTTCACGTACACATAGTGACTTGCAGACAAAACTTCACATACACATACTGGCTTGCAGACAAAACTTCACATACACATACTGGCTTGCAGACAAAACTTCACATACACATAGTGACTTGCAGTCAAAACTTCACATACACATAGTGACTTGCAGACAAAACTTCACATACACATAGTGACTTGCAGACAAAACTTCACATACACATACTGGCTTGCAGACAAAACTTCACATACACATAGTGACTTGCAGACAAAACTTCACGTACACATAGTGACTTGCAGACAAAACTTCACATACACATAGTGACTTGCAGACAAAACTTCACATACACATACTGGCTTGCAGACAAAACTTCACATACACATAGTGACTTGCAGACAAAACTTCACGTACACATAGTGACTTGCAGACAAAACTTCATATACACATAGTGACTTGCAGACAAAACTTCACATACACATAGTGACTTGCAGACAAAACTTCACATACACATAGTGACTTGCAGACAAAACTTCACGTACACATAGTGACTTGCAGACAAAACTTCATATACACATAGTGACTTGCAGACAAAACTTCACATACACATAGTGACTTGCAGACAAAACTTCACGTACACATACTGGTTTGCACACAGAATTTCACACCAGTACACATAGTGACTTGCAGACAAAACTTCACGTACACATAGTGACTTGCAGACAAAACTTCACATACACATACTGGCTTGCAGACAAAACTTCACATACACATAGTGACTTGCAGACAAAACTTCACATACACATACTGGCTTGCAGACAAAACTTCACATACACATAGTGACTTGCAGACAAAACTTCACATACACATACTGGCTTGCAGACAAAACTTCACATACACATAGTGACTTGCAGACAAAACTTCACATACACATAGTGACTTGCAGACAAAACTTCACATACACATAGTGACTTGCAGTCAAAACTTCACATACACATAGTGACTTGCAGACAAAACTTCACGTACACATAGTGACTTGCAGACAAAACTTCACATACACATACTGGCTTGCAGACAAAACTTCACATACACATACTGGCTTGCAGACAAAACTTCACATACACATAGTGACTTGCAGTCAAAACTTCACATACACATAGTGACTTGCAGACAAAACTTCACATACACATAGTGACTTGCAGATAAAACTTCACATACACATACTGGCTTGCAGACAAAACTTCACATACACATAGTGACTTGCAGACAAAACTTCACGTACACATAGTGACTTGCAGACAAAACTTCACATACACATAGTGACTTGCAGACAAAACTTCACATACACATACTGGCTTGCAGACAAAACTTCACATACACATAGTGACTTGCAGACAAAACTTCACGTACACATAGTGACTTGCAGACAAAACTTCACATACACATAGTGACTTGCAGACAAAACTTCACATACACATAGTGACTTGCAGACAAAACTTCACATACACATAGTGACTTGCAGACAAAACTTCACGTACACATAGTGACTTGCAGACAAAACTTCATATACACATAGTGACTTGCAGACAAAACTTCACATACACATAGTGACTTGCAGACAAAACTTCACGTACACATACTGGTTTGCACACAGAATTTCACACCAGTACACATAGTGACTTGCAGACAAAACTTCACGTACACATAGTGACTTGCAGACAAAACTTCACATACACATAGTGACTTGCAGACAAAACTTCACGTACACATACTGGTTTGCACACAGAATTTCACACCAGTACACATAGTGACTTGCAGACAAAACTTCACATACACATAGTGACTTGCAGATAAAACTTCACATACACATACTGGCTTGCAGACAAAACTTCACATACACATAGTGACTTGCAGACAAAACTTCACGTACACATAGTGACTTGCAGACAAAACTTCACATACACATAGTGACTTGCAGACAAAACTTCACATACACATACTGGCTTGCAGACAAAACTTCACATACACATAGTGACTTGCAGACAAAACTTCACATACACATAGTGACTTGCAGACAAAACTTCACATACACATAGTGACTTGCAGACAAAACTTCATATACACATAGTGACTTGCAGACAAAACTTCACATACACATAGTGACTTGCAGACAAAACTTCATATACACATAGTGACTTGCAGACAAAACTTCACATACACATAGTGACTTGCAGACAAAACTTCACATACACATAGTGACTTGCAGACAAAACTTCACATACACATACTGGCTTGCAGACAAAACTTCACATACACATACTGGCTTGCAGACAAAACTTCACATACACATAATTACTTGCAGACAAAACTTCACATACACATAGTGACTTGCAGACAAAACTTCACATACACATAGTGACTTGCAGACAAAACTTCACATACACATAGTGACTTGCAGACAAAACTTCACGTACACATAGTGACTTGCAGACAAAACTTCACGTACACATAGTGACTTGCAGACAAAACTTCACATACACATAGTGACTTGCAGACAAAACTTCACATACACATAGTGACTTGCAGACAAAACTTCACATACACATAGTAACTTGCAGACAAAACTTCACATACACATAATTACTTGCAGACAAAACTTCACGTACACATAGTGACTTGCAGACAAAACTTCATATACACATACTGACTTGCAGACAAAACTTCACGTACACATAGTGACTTGCAGACAAAACTTCACGTACACATAGTGACTTGCAGACAAAACTTCACATACACATAGTGACTTGCAGACAAAACTTCACGTACACATAGTGACTTGCAGACAAAACTTCACATACACATAGTGACTTGCAGACAAAACTTCACATACACATAGTGACTTGCAGACAAAACTTCACATACACATAGTGACTTGCAGACAAAACTTCACATACACATAGTGACTTGCAGACAAAACTTCACGTACACATAGTGACTTGCAGACAAAACTTCACATACACATAGTGACTTGCAGACAAAACTTCACATACACATAGTGACTTGCAGACAAAACTTCACATACACATAGTGACTTGCAGACAAAACTTCACGTACACATAGTGACTTGCAGACAAAACTTCACATACACATAGTGACTTGCAGACAAACTTTCACATACACATAGTGACTTGCAGACAAAACTTCACATACACATAGTTACTTGCAGACAAAACTTCACGTACACATAGTGACTTGCAGACAAAACTTCACATACACATAGTGACTTGCAGACAAAACTTCACATACACATAGTGACTTGCAGACAAAACTTCATATACACATAGTGACTTGCAGACAAAACTTCACATACACATAGTGACTTGCAGACAAAACTTCACGTACACATAGTGACTTGCAGACAAAACTTCATATACACATACTGACTTCCGGACAAATCTTCACATACACATAATTACTTGCAGACAAAACTTCACGTACACATAGTGACTTGCAGACAAAACTTCATATACACATAGTGACTCGCAGGCAAAACTTCACATACACATAGTGACTTGCAGACAAAACTTTACTGCTAGGTATAGGGAGGAGCAGCTCAGAGAACACTTTCCTGCCTTGAAATGGAAGACTTACATCAAATCTGTTGCTAATATCATAGAGGAAGTCAGAGGAGGTAACCCTTGCACAGTCTCAAGTCCTCTTTCAGTCACCAATGATATTGTTAGAATCGGGTCGTGTTCCCGACTGTAAACGAGTACATAAAATCAAGCAATCGTTGCATGCAAAAACACAGTAATAATTAACAAACAAAAGGAGGTAGTTCAAATAAGGTTTATTGAACGTGTGTGTATGTGGGATGATGACGTGTGTGGTGTATGTATGTGTGTCGATAGAAAACAGTTCTTGAAAAGAGTATGTGAAGAAATGAGTCCGGCGTGGAAATGTCCTTGAAAACCGTATACAAAGAAAATGAGTTGAGAACTCTTACCGTTGTTGAACACGTGTTGACGGAGCGCTGGTATCTTAGCGTCATTCAGCGAGGCCAATTGAGTAGAGAAGAGGCCTTTTTCCGGTGTCCATTGGTTATATATCCCCTAAGGGCAGATAACTTCTTGTGGCTTTCAGCGCCACCTGACGGTGAACAGCGACACTTACCAGCCGGTTAGTGCAGTTATGTTTTGAAAGGAGGGGATAACTGCTACAATATCGTGAAGCAATCAAATTAGTCAATTTTTCAAATTTCACCGTGAATACTTTCCCATCTCTATTTTTTATGAGGAATTTCACTTAACTGAACGTTATTTGATCTACTATTTGATCCACTATTTGATCCACTATTTGATCCACATTCTAAGATCATTTGTCGAGATTTATGCTGATGACACAACCATCTATGGAAACACCTCGAAGAGCATTAATGATCAGGTTCTTTCTGGCTCTCTCTCTTCCAACCTGGAGCAAGTGGTGCAATGGAGGAAAAACGTGGCTGGTTACTTTTAATGTGTCAAAGACCAAGCTCCTCTCCTTTCACCACCAACGCTCTGATCCCCACTTTGTCCCAGTTAAAATGTATGACTCTCTCCTTAAGGAAGCTCACTGCTTTGATAAGCTCCTGGGACTGACCTTCCCTTCAGACTTGAAATGAAAGACTTACATCAAATCTGTTGCTAAGACCGCTGGAAAAATGGTTGGATCACTCTACTGCTCCAGAAAGTATCTCATGCCTGACGCCATCCTTTACCTGTACAAAAGGCAAATACGTCCTCAGATGGGGAGTACTGCTGCTACATATGGGGAGGTACTGCTCAGAGAACCTTTTCCTGCCTTGACAGAATCCAAAACCGACTTCGAAATCTAGTGGGGGATGTCCTCTTCTCTTCCCTACAGCCACTCTCTCACAGAAGAGAAGTTGCTAGTCTTTCTCTACTCTACCGCTATTTTTATGGCAGGTGCTCGACTGAGCTCAAATCTATGATTCCCCCTTGTAAAACATTCATAACTACTACCACTGTACATGATTTTCCTTTCTCACTCTGTGTGCCCAAGACGAAACGAAACTTCCATGATAAGAGTTTCTTTCCTAAAACTGCCTGTTTGTGGAACACGGTGCCGCGAGCCTGCTTCCCAGCCGACTACAACGTGGTCGTCTTCAATTCCAATGTAAACAAGTTCTTGTTGAACCGTCCCAGTAAATAATCAATTTCTACCCCACTACAACTATCGTACCCATGTTCGCGATGTTGTTTCACCGTCCATCAGTCAAACTCTTTGACCCTTATCCTCGAGTGGCCTTTAGGCCTTGATAAGCAATGACTTCATTGTAAAAAAAACAAAAAACAAAAAAAACATACTGGCCTGTATACAGAATTTCACACACACATATTGACTTGCACACAGAACTTCACACAAGCACACATACTGTCTTGTACACAGAACTTCACACACACACACATCAACACACACATATTGGCCTGTACACAGAACATCATGCATGCAAACACACATACTAGCTTGTACACAGAACTTCACACACACACACACACATGCTCATATTGTCTTGCAAACAGAACTTCACACAAGTACACATACTGACTTGTACACAGAACTTTACAGATACACAAATATTGGCTTGCATACAGAACTTCACACAAACACACATACTGTTGAGCTAAAACTCAGAAACTACCTAAGATACATTTACAAATTTCACATATTATGATTCAGTATAACAATGAGTTGCTTATGGTAAAAAATACTGTGATATTCATTCACTTGAGGTCACAAGGGACCAAAATATTGCAATGGGGTGGGCGTTAAAAGAAATTACTTTCTTTCATTCCTACTGGTAAATGTTCGAAAAAGAACACTGAAACTATGTCAAACAGTCAGTCAGCTGCTGATGACTTTTTCTTTCTTTCTTTTTTCTTTCTATCAGTTGCCAAAGTTTGCGCAAGAATGAGAAAGAGAGAGACAGTCGGAGGGAGGGGGGGGGGCATGTTACAAAAGTAACGTGACTGAGGATGTGTTGAGTAAGAGAGAGAGAGAGAGAGAGAGAGAGAGAGAGAGAGAGAGAGAGAGAGATTTTATTTTCTTAACCAGGGCATTGTGCAATTCCAAGTAGCCTTGCCGTCTATTTATATAAAGTTAGGTATGTCATCATCATCATCATCATCATCATCACCATCATCATCATCATCATCATCATCGGTTTAACGTACGTTTTACATAATAGCATTTATTGGATGGCTTTTAGAAACTGACTTCCGAAGTGACCTATCTCTGGCCAGGTTTTTATTTATCTTTCTTTCTTTTAGATCCATTTTTATTACTTCCTTGAAAATGGGAATTCAGAAGTCTATGACTAAACTCCAAACGTTAAACAAAAAAAAAAACCCAGTTCGATTCAATTCCTGTAGAAGCACAAAAACCCTCTGTGTAACTTTGAGCTCCAATGAACGAAAAATAATTCTGCTCACTGCAGAATCTCACTCAACAGTCGCTTTTTCTTTTTCTCCTGATTTTCTTCTCTTTTTATTAGCAGATTTTCCTTCAGTTAATTCCGCTTAACCAATCAGAAAAAACATAATCCGCTATTTGTCATTATAATTAAATCTATTATTACTGTGCAGCAACCAATAGATTTGTTGCTTTGAGGTTGCGAGTTCAATCCTCACTAGAAAACTAGTAAGCCAAACTTATTTCCCTTTCCATCTGCAAGCCAGGCAAAGGCGGACCCTCTTACTGCAGGGATGAAGTAAGTCCGGACCATCTCCACTGCTCGATTCTGGCTCAAGATCATCAATTCCACCACATTCCTCATATGTTTTCTTTGACCTTCTCCTCTAAACTGACCCTGCTACCTCAACTGTTCTACATCTACTAACCCAAGTACTCTTATCCATTCTTTCATCATCATATTTGATTTAACGACCGTTTTACATGCTGGCATGTGTTGGACGGCTTTTAGAAGTTGACTTAAAAAAGTCTATCTTTGGCCAGGTCTTTATTTATTTTCTCTCAAGTCAATTTTTATCACTTCTCATGTTTTCCTTGGCCTTCCTTTGTAAACTGAACCTGCTACTTCAACTGTTCTACATCTACTAACCCAAAAACTCTCAACCATTCTTTCAATGTGACCATACCATCAAAGCCTCCTGTTCCGCACACATCTCCCTATACTGTCCAAATTTATATATATTTGTATGTACAGGATTCACTCTTAAACTAATTAACCGACCATTGTAAATTTTGGAACACAGCTGCTAGGCATAAGGGGTTGTAATGTGGGCTATATTTAGTTTAATTTAGTTTTATGCATAATTGGATAAAAAGTGGAGGGGAAAGCCCTTTGTGAAAATTCAGATACTCCGATGTATGTAAAATTGGAACAATAAGCATTAGACATCCTATCGCCGCAATGTTGCTTCCTTGTGCCTATTTTACAAGTACTTCAATGGATTGTGCTCTGATGAACTTGCTGCTCTGGTGCCCCAACAACGTAAATTCACTAGACCAACCCAACAATCTGTCAAATCTCATCCATTCACTGTGGAGGTCCCCAGATGCCGAAGAGCTTTCTACTCCAAAAGCTTCTTTCCTCATGCTGCTGGACTCTGGAACTCCCTCCCTGCTCCCTGTTTTCCTGACGGTACTGACATGCAGAAATTTAAAACTAATGTAAACAGACATCTCGCTGCACAGCTCCCAATTTAGGTTGACCCCCTAAAAAAACAAAAAACTCTCGCCCCTTTTCTCAGTAGCCCTTTACGTCTACAGTGGCGGTCTGCCTTGTTTGGGGTGAACTATGTAAAAAAAAATGATTTTGAATAAATATTTCCCAAATTTCAGTTTCTTTGGAGTATTTAAAGGGTTTTTAGGGGCCATAATATGGACATAACGTTTGTTTATAGTGGATCACTCACTATTGAAATTGTTGCAACGGCAAGTTATTTTTTATTTAACTGCATGGCGTCTTCGTTTTCAAAAAACAAAGAAACGGAGCAGGACTATAAAGGAGAAAGTAGTATATACTTTTTTGTTTACTTTTTCTTTGTATATACCTCCCTCCCACAGCAGAAACCTGTGACACAAGGTCGAAGGTGGGATTGGAAAGCCAGCGCCCGAGAAATAGAGCGCTCTGGCCTAGAAAAAATGCCTGGACAGCCCTGTCAGTATTCCCCGGTAGGGGCGCCTCAGGCGATTAGCAATAAGCTAACCCTTTCTTAAAGGGTAAGAAGGCAAAGCCTGGGAGGGTGGACCTCCTAGAACTGAACAGGAAAATACCCCAGACCAGCGGAATCAAGCTCCGAAAGCCAAGACAGTACCGGTCTATAGGGTGCATCATCCATCGGAACAGATACTACACTTTGATCCCAGCCAAAAGACCGAGAACAAAGATTTACATATCGTTTTTTTACAGTTGATCACTGACTATTGAAATTGATGCAACGGCAAGTTATTTTTGATCCTTTTGGCTAAGATCAAAGTGTAGTATCTGTTCCGATGGATACTGCACCCCATAGACTGGTATTGTCTTGCCTTCGGAGCTTGATTTACGCCTGTCTATGGGTCTGTCCTGTGCAGTTCTAGGAGGTCCATCCTCCCAGACTTCGCCTCCCCTCTTTGGGGAGGAGTAAGTTTATTACTTACTGCCTGAGGCGCCCCTACTGGGGAATGCCGACGGGGCTGCCCAGGCAATTTTTAATGGCCAGAGTGCTCACCTCTCGGACGCTGGCTTTTCAAACCCCACTTTCCCGACCCGACCTTGGGTCACATGTTATTTGTGGGAGTAAGATAAAACTGGCCTTGTGCCTAACTCCTGGAGAGGAGTAAATAAAAACTGCAGAGCGTCTTCGTTTAAAAAAAACAAAAACGGAACAAGACTAAAAAGATAAGGAAGTATATATTTTTTTTTTCATATCACTTGTTTACAAGACTATTTAGAAATATAATAAAGATGAGTGAAAAGTCGACAGGCAGCAGGTCAGTAAGCGGTAACAATGAGGATGAGTGAACATTCCAGGTTGGCACTGAAGTTTTTACATCCCCTAATGATAGACTAATGGAGTGTGAGAGATGCGATAATTGGTTTTGCGCAAAGTGCCTAAAAATGAGTGCACAAGTGTACCAAACAATGGTACATAGAAAAGATGTGCATTAGTTTTGTTCAGCGTGCAAGAAAGCAGCGATCATAGCTGTGAAATGTGACAAAGAGATCGAAGAAAAATGTGCTGCCTGTCGTCCGAAAACACCAAAATGTCTCTCTTCTGAGGGCACCCAATCCGACCTCCAAACAGTCACTAGTCCGCAAACACCAACTTGAATTCCAACTTCATTCTTCTGACAGCACCAAATCCGACGTCCACCTTCACTGGTCTCAATCCGGGATGAACCAAAGAAGAAGTGCGCTTTCTCATTTCCTGTCCTCTTTATGGGGACTCCCATCATGCAATGCAAAATAGGTCACATGATCATTTGGTACTTCCTTTCTATAAAACCAGCCATTTGCTTTAACTCTGTTGTTCCACATGGCCTTGGTCTGGTATTACAGGTAAGTGTTATGTTTTTATTTTCCACTACACTGCCTACATGAACTCTTTCACAAACAAACTAATCAATATTCAGGAATACCAGAAATGTAAGGCAGACATTAGTTCCCTCAAAGAACTAGACACTCGTTTCAAGTGCCTGGAAGATAAAGGAGGTGCAAGGCCAAAAGGGATTGAAACTCAGAGTGGCACGGTTAGAGAAGCAATAGCAGAACAACTAGAGTGTGAGTACAGATTAAAGAATATTGTCATACTGAATCTGCGTGAGTTCACAAAGAAAGATATAAATAGGGGTGGGACGTAATCAGTGAAAATTTCAGATTCATGCGAGTAGTATTTTTTTGTATTCACTTATACATAAATAACACTAAACAATCAAACATTTTGAAAATTTTGCAAAATTCAGAAGGGGTGGGACGTAATGGGTGAAAATTTCAGATTCATGCGAGTAGTATTTTTTTTGTGTTCATTTATACATAAATAACACTAAACAATCAAACATTTTGAAAATTTTGCAAAATTCAGAAGGGGTGGGACGTAATGGGTGAAAATTTCAGATTCATGCGAGTAGTATTTTTTTGTGTTCACTTATACATAAATAACACTAAACAATCAAACATTTTGAAAATTTTGCAAAATTCAGAAGGGGTGGGACGTAATGGGTGAAAATTTCAGATTCATGCGAGTAGTATTTTTTTTGTGTTCATTTATACATAAATAACACTAAACAATCAAACATTTTGAAAATTTTGCAAAATTCAGAAGGTGCAGGCCACTAGTTTTTGGCTATTTTACATTCATGAAAACCCTTTCACAGCCTGAAAATGGTCCTAAATTAAAGTACTATATCAGATTTAACCATCTATATCCATTCATAGCTTTTGAGGATGTTTTAGGACCTGCAATGTCGCATGAAACCACTTTTTCACCGAAAAATGATGGATTTTGAGTCCCGTGGAGCCCTAACGGCTATTTTTGGCCTGCACCTTCTGAATTTTGCAAAATTTTCAAAATGTTTGATTGTTTAGTGTTATTTATGTATAAATGAACACAAAAAAATACTACTCGCATGAATCTGAAATTTTCACCCATTACGTCCCACCCCTAACATAAAAGATAAGATAAAGGATGACAAGGCATCAGTTGAGAAAGTAATGGCTGCGATTAAAATTGAAGAGGGGGAAGTAATTACACGCTGTGTCAGAATAACAAACAAGGATATGGAAGACAAGAAGGGACCTCGTATTCTCAAAGTAAGTGTGAACAGTGTAGAAACAAAGAAAGAAATCCTGAAAAGTGCCAAGAAACTGAACGACATTAGAAAGTTTGAAAACGTGTTCATCGGACCAGATCTGCTGAGGAAAAAAATAAATGAAAGAAAAGCAAATGGGGAAAAAGATATTTTTATTAGCAGAAGGAAAATCGTCCATGCGCGAGAAAGGGCGATGCAGTTCAAAGGAGGAGCTGCACGCCCAGTCAAGAAATAAAAAGCATCAGAATACCCTCCCCTATGTACATAGTTTTAACAACGGTGATATTAAGATTCTTTCAACAAACATTGATATAATTACGACAAAAATAACAGACTTGGAACAGTGTATCAGAGATGTGAAACCTGACATTATAGCGCTTACTGAAGTTAAGTCAAAGAATTACAAATTTCAACTAAGTGAAACAGAAGTTGTGCTCAAGGGTTATCATCCACTTATGAACAACCTGGAAAAAGATGGAAGGGGTATATGTATATACGTTTCACAGTTGTACGATGTGGAGGATTTTAACGTTGACATTGAGCCATTTAATGATTTCAAAGAATCGATATGGATAAGCGTGACAGTGGGAAAAAACAATAAGATTGTGTTTGGATGTGTTTACCGAAGCCCGACAAGTGACAGTATAAACAATCGAAAATTAGAGACATTACTTAGATCTGTATCTGACAAGAATATAAAGAACCTACTGATAGTTGGTGACTTTAACTATCCGAGTGCAAATTGGGACATATACACAGCGACAGACAGAGTGGGTTCAGAGTGTGATCAGTTTCTGGATTTCTTAAAAGACTGTTTCTTAGTGCAAAAGGTAGACAAACCTACCAGATATCGTGGCACACAGAGACCGTCGATTCTGGATCTAGTGTTGACCAATGAGGAGAATGTTATCCGTGACATTGATTATTTAGCACCATTATGAAATAGTGACCATTAGGAAATAGTGACCATTATGAAATAGTGACCACTCTACTGTTGTGTTTAACTATATATGTCAACAAGAACTAAACTACAGCAATACCAAAAAATTCAAAGTTTACGATTTGGGAAATTACAGTGAAATGCGAGATTCAATCTCAAATTGTGACTGGAATCAAGAAATAAGTGAAAAAGACATTCAAGATGCATGGGATAGATTCAATGACATTCTGAGTGAAGCAATGCAAAAACATATTCAAACTCACAAGGTTGGACGATCTAGAAATAAGAAACGCCAGATTTATATGGACAGCTCAGCAATGAAGCAAGTCAAAGCGAAACAGAGAGCTTGGAAGAGGTATACAGAGTCTCAGGACTTACGTGACTATGACCAGTATTGCGAAGTTAGGAATGGCTTAAGTTATACAAGAAAATTGAGGAAGATGTTTGAAGAATCTCTTGCATATGATGTGAAAGTGAACCCTAAAGCATTTTGGAAATACACCAAATCTAAGACAACTGTGAAGAGTGGAGTCAGTGGTCTTAGAGATAATGATGGTGTATTGCATTTAGAAAGTGACGCAAAAGCTGCAATTCTCAACGACTTTTTTGTAGTGTCTTTACTCGTGAAAATGTTGACAATATACCTGAGTTGGATCATAGATGTGGAAATGTAGAACTGTCAAATATCAGCGTTACAGAGGATGCTATTGATAAATAGCTAAAGAAAATCAAGATTAACAAATCCCCATCATCCGAGAGTCTTGAAGGAGATCTCAGCTTGCATCATCAAGCCTCTTAAGCTCATCTACACCAAATCAATAGAGTTTGGCATGCTACCCAGCCAGTGGAAACAGGGATAAGAAAGGAGATCGGAGCCTACCGGGAAATTATTGCCCAATCAGCTTAACGTCCATCTTGTGCAAAGTACTGGAAGCCATCATTAGAGATCAGATTATGAAGTATATGGTAGACAACAGACTATTCTGTGGCGAGCAACATGGGTTTATTCCAGGCAGATCATTCATGACACAATTCATAACATGTCTCGACGAGTGGATGGATGTGCTGGACAGTGGAAACCCGGTGGATGCCATCTACCTAGACTTCCAAAAAGCTTTTGATACTGTGCCCCATCAAAGGCTACTTAGCAAACTGAAAAGCTATGGCATCAAAGGACAAGCAAGGGATTGGATCAAAGGTTTCCTAAAATACCGTGTCCAACGAGTGTCAGTGAACGGGCATGTCTCCAGGTGGGCTGATGTCACAAGTGGCATACCACAGGGCAGTGTCCTCGGACCATTGTTGTTTGTTGTCTTCATTAACGACTTGCCAGATAAAATCAAGAGTGTGGCACGCATATTTGCTGATGACACAAAGATCTATAGCAAGGCTACAACGGAAGAGGACAGAGCGGCACTGCAGAATGACATAGAAAGGCTCTTTAGGTGGTCAGAAGATTGGCAGCTAAAATTCAATACCTCGAAATGAGAGTTATACACTTTGGACATAACGACCAAAGGAATATCTGTAACGGAGAGCGGCCGATTGACGTAGATGCAGACACTTGTCGGCGCCGTTCAAAGAGGCAGCGTCTGGTATGCTGTGTGTGTGGGGCGAACCCGAAAACGCTCGCTGACGACAAAAAAAGAAAGGAGTGGGAGGAGAAAGGCGTCAGAAAGTCAAATAAGGTTTTTATTTGAAAATCCGGGCAGCGGTGTCGAGTGAGAGATTCATGCAAATTAAGTTGATTTGCATGCGTTTCATTTTTTTTCAATAAGAGAGCAAAAGAGAAGATTCAGTCAGTTTTTGTGGAGATCGTTCTGAACGTCAAGAAAGAAAAGAAGAGTGCTGGATTTTTTTTATGTTGAACTGAACAACGTTTTTTTTTATACAGTTGAGAGAGACGTTTTTTTTTTCTTCCATTTGGACTTGATCTTGGCGACATCTCTGTAAAAAGATTATTTCGTTATTTTTTTTTTCTGCAATATCTATCTCATGAAAGACAGTGAAGGAAATGACAAAGAAATTGGTACTTCAGATATTGAAAAAGATCTGGGTGTATATGTAGACAACAATCTGTCATTTCATCACCATGTTAATGAAACTGTAAAGAAAGCAAACCGTACACTTGGGACAATAAAACGAACGTTTGTTAGCAGAGACAAGACCGTGATCAAGAAGCTCTACACCTCAATGGTTAGACCCATCCTTGAGTACGGAAATGCACCACGAGTCCATCAGTTTGTCAGTGATATTGACAAGGTTGAAAAAGTCCAGCGGCGAGCAACCAAATTGTGCCCTACACTTGTGGACCTGCCATACGAAGATAGGCTGAGACACATGAAGCTCCCGTCCATGTACTATAGAAAAGAACGTGGAGATATGATCCAGACATTCAAGATCCTCACAGGCAAAGACAACATGGACCAGGAGAGACTGCTACCCCTCAGCAAGACCACCGGAACAAGAGGTCACAACCTGAAACTTAAAAAGAAATATGGCAGGCTAAACATTAGAAAGTATTCGTTTGGGCTACGAGTTGTGAACAATTGGAATTCTCTGCCAGACTGGGTCATCGATGCAACAGACATAAACGACTTTAAGTTGGACAAACATTGGCTTCACAGAAAATATTCGGTCAGACCTGCACATGAATTAGTATAGTGGACAAAAGGGGAAGGAAAGGAGTGCGAGTTATATGCACGAGCCTTTTTCACAAATATATGTTATGTTATATAACCTCTAAATTGAAAATTCAAATATATCATATTTGCATTGAATTTGATCCATAGTTATTTGACATCAATTAAGCAAGATTCCCTGCATTTCAATTTCTTTGTAAGACCCCTTAAGCTTCAGCCATAAATTTTAGACATTTTCTAGAATCAAAATCATCTAATGGATTTTTATCAAAATTGGAATAAGGATTGTATACTTGAGCATTATATCTTGATTTTAATCTTTGTAAGGGGACATAAAAGTGGTGCAAAACTGTTCTGTTCAGGGAATTAATTTTACCCGTTTTAATCTAAATGAATAAATGCTAAAGTTTTCTTTTAATTTATCACTCCTATATTACCATCAAAACGGGTTACTGTTATTTAAATCAATAATACAACATAATATTTTGAAATACTCTGTATATACTATCGATGAACGATCCAAAGATGATCATTTGAATCCCTAATCAGCATAACTATTTTTTAAACAGTTCATAATAAATTAATAGGGAGGGCCTGTGGACGAGTGGTTATGGCACTTGTCTTTGGGCTGGACGACCCGGGTTCGATCCCACTCACGGCATGCGAATTTTCGGGTCTGAAAACTCCCTCTGTCCACCCAGCAGTAAATGGGTACCTGACTAAAACTCAGGGAAGGTTCAAGGCAGCGGGGGGAGAGGGATGGGCTCCGCCTTCCATATGCTGTGCTCTAGACACGATGATTCTTAACAAATCACCGCCACTACGGCCATGGGCAGTGTGCGATGTCGGCAACGACACGCGTGTGTGTCCAGGCTATGCGACCTTTACCTTTTAATAAATTAATGTTTGGTGTTATTCATTTGTAATTTTATTGTCCTATTTACATGTATGCAATACTTTTGTCATTATTAATAGTAAGTTTTATGTAATTTATCCTTTGTTTTATTAAATCACTTTTATTAAAGTGAGTTAATAAAAAAAGGATAAATTACATGAAACTTTTCTGTAAATATTTATTGATTGATTGTCAAGAGAGGTAATTTAAATTATACAAACATCCTAGCTAAAAGAAAGGTATGCTAGCGAGGCAAAAGCAAGATAAGTTCATAGAGAAAGAGAAGAGAGTGACTGCTTGCTCCCCCCCCCCTCTCTCTCGCACTCTCAAGTTAGCGACGCCACATTTTCTGTTTTTATTGTTTTAAAATTATGTGATTGTTTTGATCCTGTGGACAAACATTGTTCGTTTTCAGTTTCCCTTTAGTGAAGACTCACTTGATTTTCAATAATTTTGTTGAATTTAAAATTTTTAAAAAAAGATCACGCAAACACCATCGCTCAGACGACTTCATTTCTATCTTTGCATTTATTTACGGTCTTATTTAAAAGATAAATTAATTTATATAAATTTTTTTTTAACATAGTTCACCCCAAACAAGGCAAGTTGCCACTGTAGACGTAAGGGGCTACTGAGAATTAGGTTGAAAGTTTTGGGGGTCATCCTAAATTGGGAGCTGTGCAGCGAAATGCTTGTTCACATTAGTTTTAAATTTCTGTATGTCGGTACAGTCGGGGAAACAGTGAGCAGGGAGGGAGTTTCAAAGGCCGGCAGTTCGAGGAAAGAAGCTATTGGAGTAGAAGGCTCTTCGGCATCTGGGGACCTCCACAGTGAATGGATGGGATTTAGCTGATTGTCAGGGTGATCGAGTGTATTTACGTCGAGGGGGCACCGGAGCAACAAGTTCATCGGAGCACATTCCATTGAAATACTTGCAAAAAAAGCACAAGGATGCAATATTGTGGCGATGGGACAGGGGCTGGAGCTTGGTAGATAGTGAGGGACCTATTAGATTAGATACTCTTTTTTTTAACCTTGTCTAAGAGGGAGAGATGGGTGGTTGGTGCACCATCCCAGATGTGATATCAATACTCCATGCATGGGTGGATGGTGGATTTGTAGAGATATAGTATACTGTCAGGTGTGAGAAGTTTTCTAGCATGGTAGAGGGGACCCACTTTCTTTGCAGCAGACTTGGCAATGTCTTCTATGTATTTGTTCCAATTCATGGCAATCGGTGGTTGAAGAGGTTTCTTGTAGTTGTTGAAGGAAAGGAGCTTTGTCTTAGCAGTATTAACCCGTCAGTAACAAAATCCCCCCCCCTCACTGTAGAGGTACTCAGATGCCAGAGGGCTTTCTACTCCAATGGCTTCTTTCCTCGAACTGCTAGTCTTGGGAATTCCCTCCCTGCTCTCTGTTTCCCCGACTGTACCAACATGCAGAAGCTAAAATGTAATGTGAACATCATGCTGCACAACTCCCCACTTAGGATGCCCCTGTAGGTATGGCCCCTAGTTCACAGTGGTAATTGCCTTGTTTGGGATGAATGTAAGTAAAAACATTTTTTTAACTCCGTCTGTTTAGTCTCCTCTCTGTTATTAGCAAAGTTTTAGAAAGGTTTGTTAACGGCAAGCTTGTTCATTTTCTGAAAAGTTTGGGCCTCTTTAGTGATGTTCGTGGTTTTTGCTCAACTGCTGATCTGTTAACTGTTGTGACTGGGCGGATCTGTCGGTTTATGGATAATTCAGGAGAGGGTAGAGCCATTGCGCTTGATATTTCAAAGGCGTTCGACAGAGAATGGCGTTCTGGTCTTCTACAAAAACTTCAGGGTCATTGTATTAGTGGTAAGGTTCTTGACATTATTAGGTCTTTTCTTTCTGATTGAAGCTTGCGAGTAGCTTTATACAGTGTTTCTTCATTCTCTTTTCCTATCAATGCTGGTGTTCCTTAGGGCTCTATTCTAGGCCCAACACTGTTTCTTCTTTATATCAATGATCTTCCAGAGAATATTATTCAGAAAATTAACATCTATTCTGGTATTGCTTCTCGTCCATCTTTCTGGGATCAGTTGAAATATGTAGCTGATCTAGAAGTTGACTTGGGTTCGGTTGTGGATTGGGGTATGAAGTGGCTTGTTTTATTTAATCCAGTTAAGACTCACCTTACGCTAATGGACCGGAAGACCAAAGTTCAATTCAAGGGCGAGTTATACCAAAGACTTAAAAAATTATACTAAATGTCTCCTTGCTAAACACTCAACAGTGAAGATCGACTGTGTTGCATGCCTCCCCTCATTGGGGAGGCTGACCGCCTTACGGTTAACAATCAATTTATTATACGAATTCATAACGTACCTGTTTTCCGCGTGACTCAAACAATTCTACAGCTTGTCTGTTTGTCCTCCCAATGACTGAGGACACCTGCAATTAATTATTTCACTACCACAAAGAATAAAGAATCGTCGATTTAGACAAAGAACTTTTATTGACGATGTGGGTAGACCCTTTCTTCTGCCAGCGTTGGGGGTGGGCATTCCCGGCTATGGATTTTGTCTGTATCATTGTCGGTGTTTAGACATGTCCGCACGTTTTTCGTTCTCGAAATCTTCCAGCCGATTGTCGTGTATCCTTCTCACCGTCTCCCACTAACGTCACATCCGCTCTTAGTACGAGATTCTCATGGATGGCACTGCTCTTAATGAGAAATCAATTCTGAAACTTCTTGGTCTTTCTCTCTCATCAAATCT
Source organism: Sepiola atlantica (assembly GCA_963556195.1). Taxonomy (NCBI): domain Eukaryota; kingdom Metazoa; phylum Mollusca; class Cephalopoda; order Sepiida; family Sepiolidae; genus Sepiola; species Sepiola atlantica. The sequence continues at coordinate 31,403,861 of OY744554.1, read as the reverse complement.
TTCTTGGAGTTCATATGATGGGGCGTTCAATAAGTAATGCGCCTGACCCACTTCCAGTTGTCTGATCTAAATGAAATTTTTCATGTGTAATTATTTATATCTGTATGGGTTATGTTGCAAACAACAGCTCTGAACTAATTGTGGTTTCTGATTTACAGGTGTTTGAACTGAGTCAGGTGTGAAATGGAGCCAATTGAGTGTTGCACAGTGATCCGGTTTTTGTATTTGAAAGGCCGCACACCAAAGGAGACTTTTGATGAAATGAAAGAAACTTATGGTGATGATGCGCCATCATATGATCTTGTAAAAAGCTGGCATCGTGAATTCAAACATGACCGGAAGTCTGTGGAAACAACTCCCACTCCTGGTCGTCCCTCTTCTGCCATTGATGAGGCATCTGTCCGTCAAGTTGAGGCTGCCATTTTGGAAGATCGACGCATTACTATTCTCCAAATAGCCCAAGAGGTCAAGATTAGTAAAGGGTCTGTGAAACTATCATTCATGACCATTTGCATATGCATAAGGTGTCTGCTAGATGGATTCCCAGGTAGTTCGTACCTTTCCAGAAGCAAGAGCGCGTCGAGTGCTTGAGGATGAATTTGGAGATGTGCCAAGAAGCGGAGTCAAAGTTTTTCAAAAGACTGATTACACAGGATGAAACTTGGGTCCATCACTATGATCCAGAGACCAAAGCCCAGTCAATGCAGTGGAAGCACTTGGACTCACCACCTCCAAAGAAGGCAAGGGTGCAGCCCTCCGCTGACAAGGTCATGCTCACAGTCTTCTGGGATAAGGACGATCTAGTGATGACAGATTTTCTGGCAAAGGGTACCACAATTATAGGAGCCTATTACACTTCACTTTTGATGAAATTAAGAGAAGCTATCAAAATCAAGAGGTGAGGCAAGATCAGCAAAGGTATCTTCCTCCTGCAGGACAACGCTCCGGTCTACAACTTGCATGTCGCCAGATCAGAAGCACAGTTGTGTGGGGCTATGAAATTCTCCCCCATCCCCCTTACTCTCCTGACCTTGCACCCTCTGACTTTCATCTCTTCCCAGCCATGAAGTTATTTTTGAAAGGAAAGCGTTTCCCAGATGATGCAGCCTTGATTTCCTAAGTTACGACGTGGTTGGAGGACCAACCTGGAGTGTTCTAGAAAAACGGTGTCCAGAGCTGCATGAAACAATGATAGAAATGCATAACTCTGGGTGGTTCCTATGTAGAGAAAGACTAATAACTGTGCCAAGTTTCATTAATCTACTGCTATGGGAAATGGGTCAGCAGGGGCGTTACTTATTGAACGCCCCTCGTATGTTAGATCCATTGCTCTTTCTGCTTCTAGTAAATTATCTAATGCTCCAAACACTTTCTCACACTTGAGGTTATTCTCTATCTCTACAAATCTACTATCAGACCATGTATGGAGTACCTTTGTCATATTTGAGCTGGTGAATCTCTGTTCCATTTGAGGGTTCTTGATAAGGTTCAGAAACATATCTGTAATTTGGTATGCTTCATCCTTCCTTCTTCTCTGCACCCTCTCTCTCACAGACATGATGTTGCTAGTCTCAGTCTTTTGTGTGAATACTATTATGGCATATGTTCTTCAGAATTGTCTGATCTATTCCCTGCTTCATTTGTTCCAGCTCGTTTGTCTAGTGGTCTTCACCAATTCACTGTTTTTATACTTTGTTATAATATAGCTTCCTATTCCATTAGCTTTCCAATAACTGTAAGCTTCTGGAACTCTCTTCCTGCTGACTGTTTTCCTCCTGCCTCTAGCCTAGGTCTTTTCAAGACTAAGGTCAATTGGATCTTCTGTCTTTGTGATAATCATCTTTCATTATTTTTAACTCCTTACATCAAGTGGCTGGAGCGATTTCTATAAAAGAAAAACAAGAAAAAACAATTTGGTATTCTTGGGTAATTGTACAAACCAAGTTCTTCATAAGTAACCTTTTTTATTGTCATTCATTTTCTAGCTAATCTCTCCCGGTGGTCTTGGTTGTGGGGGTGGTGAGCATTCTATACTATCACAAATGATCTATCGATATTAATTTAAGACGCTGCTGGTATGCAGCAACATTTTTACGTTCTTTTTATATTGAAATTATTCACAAAATTAACCTTGCTTGTGGAAATATAAGCAGCTTGCATTTTTTTTATTTAATATTTATAAATTGGATTGAATTACAACCGAGATCTTATTTTATTTGTTCCTATTCTTGTGTTTTTGTAATTAAATTTTTTATTTTTTTATTTTTTTTGTTACTCCAAAAGTTAGATTTTGTTAACGATCGCAAAATTACGACATTAGGGAGTCTGTAATAGAAGGGGAGTGTTGGGCCCTTCCTTACATTTATCGCACGAAATGAATTGAACGAACAACAACCGAGTAACAGGCAACAAAAAAGGGTTTATTTAACAGAGGGTTGGAACTGTGTCCCAGTGAAGAAAAGAGGCTGCCGGGTCGTCAGCAAATATATTCCCAGTGGAGATGGCTGCTGCTGGAACGATGCAGGGGAAAGGCAGGAGATAGATGTTTCTTCGTTGCTGGCCGATTTCTCTCTGCTGAATTCTTCAACTGACCAGGTGGTAGAATATAGTCCATGAGGGGACAGTTGATATCAATATGCCCTGCAAGCCGATTGGTCAGCGTATGACCAATTTGCTCACCGGGTACGAGAAGAAATAGATCCTATTTCAGTCTGCTACAAGTCGAAGCACAACAACAAAACACCTTCAAAGAAAGAAAATAAAGAAACCAAATGAAATCAGAGAACACGTATTCATACACTTTGATCCTGTAGCGGCAAGATTTACTCTTTGGTGCACAAAATGAAAGTGTTTTAAAATTCTTTCTGTACGTATGGCTCAAAGCATACAACTGCCTGAATTAATAAAAACAAATAAAAACATTTTGAGCCAATCAAAGGCATCTCTCTGAAGTTTTCGAATTTGCCTTTTTCATCCACCTTGAGTACATATAAGGCCAGATTTTTCCTTCAATAAAAAGTTGAGTCAAAATCTACAACAGAACTAACATCTACATTATGCCAGCTTCCCTCTTTCGAGTTTAAGAAAGCTAAATTCATTTCTCAACTCACGCACACACAGTCATATTGTTACATAGCCCTCACTTGGGCCGCAGCAGTTCCCGCTTTGTATACTCGTCCCGGAACGGGCCGTGGCAGTTCTCGTTTAATCACTCGTCATTTTTAACACCATAAATCACATAGTTTGCATACCTTTAAATTTCTCGCACCTTCAATCTTTCCTCGTCGCGTAGAGGGGTGCGTCGTCTAGTGGTTGAATTCTTTCTTCTTTCTTTCTGACGTGAACCACGCCGCTGCAACAAAAGCTTCATTACCGACTCAATCGACAAACAATCTTTTAAACTTTCAATTCTTTTTATTACAGGCGTTAGTTATCCATCGGCTTGGAGATATCCACTAACGTCGAGAGAGAGAGAGAGCAAATTACTGCTTTCGTAATTACTTATCAATTAAGTCCTTAACCATTCGTGGAGGGGGCAAAAGAGATCTTTCGCCTGTATTTTCTTAGGGAATCAATTCACCTCATCATGTTGCGGACTACATCTTAAATCACGTCTCCAAAACCCAGACTGGCAAAAACTCTCAGCTTCTCACGAAGAACAAGTGACGTCACGGATCCACACGTGCGACACTCATGCGCAAACATTTCCTTCACTCATGTTTTCTGACCTCTTGACCCGGTGCTCATCAACGTTCACTCTGACAGCACCTGTGAGCTCCAACCGTGAGAACAGCCCTATTCTGCACCCGACTGCACGGGTCAAACCGCACTAAATCGCGCAAGTTAAACCAACGATTTCCAACAGATACGCCCGTTCCCACAGCCCATTATCTAACACTGATGACACACACACACAATGCCTTAACTCTTTCGCACTGTTGCATGCAAATTCACGCTGATTGAAAACAAATGTATAGACATCTTTTTTAATATCATAACATTTCTCACTGAACTTTCTACAATGAAAACAAATGAACATTCACTCTTATTAACAACTTTCAATCAAATCTAATTTTTGTAATTGAGTGAAAAGTCTTGATTACGACTTTTCTAATCTGTGGATAATTTACAGCCCTTAAACTATCGACTCAGGTTTCCTCAATATCTCAGCTAATGAATCCGTTTGTTCTGCAAAGACTCTCAAAATTTGAACAAACATTCTATGTTTTCCTATTCATTTAAACTTCCACGTTTTAAACATATATAAAATATCTCTTTTGTGAACTTATGCTTTCATATTCATTATTTTATGTGTGTCTAACATATAACATTTCTTTCGCTCTCTCACACTCGTGTTTCCCTAAAAACGACTCTCCCAAACGATCTACCCCTAAAAGTAGAACCCTAAAAAGGGTACACCAAAATCCTACCCAGAAGGCCAGGTAATATTTATTTCTGTGGAGAGTATTTATTTACCTCCTCTCCAGGAGGTTAGGCACAAGGCCAGTTTTATCTTACTCCCACAAGGTAAGATGTGACCCAAGGTCGGGTCGGGAAAGTGGGACTTGAAAAACCAGCGCCCGAGAAGGTGAGCACTCTGGCCATTAAAAATTGCCTGGGCAGCCCCGTCGGCATTCCTCGGTAGGGGCGCCTCAGGCAGTAAGCAATAAACTTACTCCTCCCCAAAGAGGGGAGGCAAAGCCTGGGAGGGTGGACCTCCTAGAACAAACCCATAGACCGGCGGAATCAAGCCCTGAAGGCCAAGACGATACCGGTCTATGGGGTGCAGTATCCATCGGAACAGATACTACACTTTGATCTTGGCTGTGGAGAGTAGATGCAACATGAGCTTGGTTTTATGTGGGAAATCAAGCTACCCCAAAAAGGAGCCGCTGTGTATGATTGCAAAATTTGCCATGATTGGGCCATTCCTCAGCAGGGGTGCCTCAAGCGACTGGCAACAAACCAATCCCTCCTCCCAAAGGAGGAGGTAATTCCTGGGAGGATGGCCTTCTGGAACCGAATAGGACTATACCTGTACCTGATGCGGTATTCGCCGTTGTTGAGTTGATTTGGCTTCCTCAAAAAAAAGGAAGTTTCTAGGGAATATTAAATTCACAAGTTGTTCTCAGTCGCATGTATGTCCCGGTCAGGGGAGTAAAGGAGATGATGACATGAATTTTTGCAGTTTTTTTTTGTAGGGAGGTGTCGCCGTTCTCCCACATAAAGTGCCTGGAATTTCCAAATGGTCACCCATTTGGTACTGACCAAGCTCAACTTCTACGATCTAATGAGAACCAGTGTATAAACGTTATTATATTATACCGAATGGGACCATACCCCACTCTGACCTCCACTGGACCATCTGTAATAAACTGAATATCAGGTGTAGCAGCAGGCACTGGGAACATCTACCTGAGACATATACCATCTATTATGACCATGAAATCCCCACAGCTACCTATCTGGAAAACGCAGCTGTCAAACCTGACATTGTCATATGGAACAAGAGAGAGAGTGGCAACTTTGGCTGAGGTCGGTGTCCATAATGATGGGGGCCTAAACAGAGCTGAAAGGGACAAAAATAACAAAATATCAGGGTCTAATGTATGATATGAAAAGAAACTGGAACCTCAAAGAGATCTCTATCATTCCAGTTATCATAGGAGCCACTGGACTCATGAAGAAGAACTTGAAAAAGTATTTAGAAAGTATACCTGGTGAACCAAGTGCAAGAGAAATCCAAACAACTGCACTCAAGGGAACAGTCAGAATCCTGAAAAGAGCTCTCGGTTGGAGTCTGTAAATAGCATTTGGAAGAATGCCCCGTCCCCAGCAAATGAATGAAAAGAAAATATTAGCCTGAAAACCAGGTACTTAATCCTTTTAATCATTCATTTGTTTTGAAGAGAGGGTGACAGAAATTAAATCATCACTATATATATATATATATATATATATATATATATATATATATATATATATATATAATAATAATAATAATAATAATAATAATAATAATAATAATAATGTACATGGATGACCTTAAACTGTTTGCAAAAAACAAAACAGAACTGGAAAAGCTGATAAACACAACCAGGATATTCAGCCAGGATATCCAAATGGAGTTTGGAATAGAAAAATGTGCACTGCTAGAGATCAAAAGAGGAAAACTGGAAAAGACAGAAGGTATAGAACTCCCCAACCAAGAGGAGATGAGGGCGCTAGGAGAACAAGATAGTTATAAATACCTGGGAGTTCTGGAAGCAGACACAATCAAATATACAGAAATGAAAGAGAAGATTGGAAAAGAATATCTACGAAGAACAAGGAAACTCTTAGAAACTAAACTATATAGCAGAAATCTAGTAAAAGGGATAAACACATGGGCTGTATCACTAATAAGATACTCTGGACTATTCATAGGCTGGACCAAAGAAGAACTCAGGCACCTTGACCAAAGAACTAGAAAACTAATGACTATGCACAATGCACTGCACCCAAAAGACGACACGGACAGACTCTACGTGAAAAGAAATGAAGGAGGTAGAGGACTGGTAAGTATAGAAGACTGTGTGGAAGACACCAAAAAAGAGCTGGAGAAATATGTAACCCAGAACACGGAAAGACTGATCACCACAGCAAGAGACACCAGCCCAACAAACAACCCCGGAAGCACTGAACCCAGAAACAAAAAGACAAGAAAGGAAAAGTGGGAAGAAAAACAACTACATGGACGCTTTATAAGACTCACAAGCGATGAAGCCAATGAAAACAGCTGGGCATGGCTAAGAAAAGGAAACCTGAACAGAGAAACGGAATCTCTGCTGACGGCCGCACAGAACAATGCGATTAGGACAAACTTTATTAAAGCAAAGATAGATAAAACCCAGGAAAACAGCAAATGCAGATTGTGTGGACAAAGAGACGAAACGATAAATCATATAATAAGTGAATGCAGCAAGCTAGCACAAAGGGAATACAAGAACAGACATGACAGCATGGGGAAAGAAGTACACCGGGAAATGTGCAAACAACTGAATTTCGAATATGCAAGAAAACGGTACAAACACAAACCAGAAACTGTACTAGAAAACGAAAAACACAAAATCATATGGGATATGAATGTACAAACAGACAAACCCATAACAGCAAGGAGACCGGATATGATAATAATCAACAAGAAAGAAAAATCCTGCAAAATCGTGGACTTTGCCGTTCCAGCAGACCACAGAGTGAAGATCAAAGAGACGGAAAAGAGAAGCAAATATACTGAACTTGCCAGAGAATTGAAAGGAATATGGAACATGAAGAAAGTCAGTATAACACCAATAATCATAGGAGCACTAGGAACAGTCCCCAAAAACATGGAGAAAAGACTAAGAAAAATAGGAATCAAAGGGTCATCTCGTTCGGTTGTATTTTCCCCGGTTCTGTTGTTTTGTGCTTCCATGTGTTTGTTCTCCATTCGTTGCTTATGTGGGTTGGTTTCCGCATTCGAGGACATTTCTCAGGATTGTAGCTGTTTTGATCATTACTGTCCTTTGTATGGTCTCAGTTATCCCTTTGATTCCTATTTCTCTTAGTCTTTTCTCCATGTTTTTGGGGACTGTTCCTAGTGCTCCTATGATTATTGGTGTTATACTGACTTTCTTCATGTTCCATATTCCTTATTATTATTATTATTTACTCACTAGGAGTTATCACACTGGTCATCGTCAGTGGTCACCCACTGCCGACAACCTGTGGTATTCCCTGGAGTCTGAGTGACAACAAGTCTCCTCAGGCCTCCAGTATGCTCCACCTCTTTTCGTTCATCACCGCTGATGACCTTGCGGTAATCGCAACAGCCACCTACCAACGATTTTCCGCTGATAAGGGCCATTGGTCCCCTCTGGGGCCCGAGTGGCAACAAGCCTTCCCAAGGTCCAAGAGCTGTCTGCGCTCTTCCAGTGGAGGTCTGGTTTTGCGCTTTCCCTCCTCGACCCTCTGTCCATAATTTTCGTGGCGTTAGCCTATGCTTGCGCCTCTCTCGTTCGGCTGTATCCTAGTGAGTAAAAAAAAAAAAAAAAATAAAAAATAAAAAATAATAATAATAATAATAATAATAATAATAATAATAATAATGATGATGATAATCATCATCCTCCTCCTCCTCCTCCACCACCACCACCAGGTAAAACATCCACAGGGTAGTAATCCAAAGAATTTCAACCGGGTTTATAAAAAGTGCTCAATATCAAATAGAGCTTTTATTTTATATTTTTATATTTTATATATAATCTTTTATATTAATATTTTGTTTTTTTGACATTATTATTATTTATTATTTTTTTATTTTGATTCTTAACGGTCCCAACCACGTGACTTTCCAAATTTAAATTTCTTTTTTCTCCATTTCATTCTTTCCAAATATGATCTAAGGTTAAGATCGGATTCTAACTCTACCTGATGAGATCTCAGTTTATAATAGCTGTTGATCGATAACATCGACATGCCAGTGTCGCAGATTTTGTACATGTCTGTGTAAATAAAAATAATCATATATATATATATATATGCATTGCTCCTGCATTGGAATTCTCACCTTCATACTTACTTGTTTACCAGCAATCCTTCAAGCATTTCCATTTCCTTTATATATATATATATATATATGATAATTTTATTTACACAGACATGTACAAAATCTGCGACACTGGCATGTCGATGTTATCGATCAACAGTTACTATAAACTGAGATCTCATCAGGCAGAGTTAGAATCCGATCTTGACCTCAGATCATATTTGGATATGGATCTGAGGTTAAGATCGGATTCTAACTCTGCCTGATGAGATCTCAGTTTATAGTAACTGTTGATCGATAACATCGACATGCCAGTGTCGCAGATTTTGTACATGTCTGTGTAAATAAAATTATCATATATAAAGCTCTATTCTGATATTGAGCACTTTTTATAAACCCGGTTAAAATTCTCTGGATTACCACCCTGTGGATATTTTTCACCTGGATTATTACCATTATTATATATATATATATATATATATATATATATATATATATATATATATATAGATAGAGAGAGAGAGAGAGAGAGAGAGAGAGAGAGAGAGAGAGAGAGAGATAGAAGAAAAAAGAGTGATAAATATGCGACGATTGTCTAAATTTATTTCAAATTTCAATTGTTCAATGCAAGGTGTAATCAGTAATAAACTAGTGTTAATTTTTCTTTCCTTAAGCCAAGGCTTTTCAAAGATCGAAATCTTATCATCAGAGGAGAAATACAGATGGATAAGTTGGCTTTCGAAAAAACCAAAGTTCAAACATTTGAAAATTATGAGAGTTGTTATTAAAAAAACGTATTGAATGAAGAGAAAAGTTCCGTGAAAAGATAAGCAAAAATGTCCGGGTGGTAAATTTCCGTTGAAAAATATATATATATATATATATATATATATATATATATATATATATATATATATATATATGGTGGGGCACTCATACGTCGAAATCGACGGCAGAGTCCATCATATATATATGTATATATATATAATGTCTTTGTAAGGATAATGTAGTGGATACAGACATCGCTTACACGCACCCCCGTCCTATCAAAGAATGGTATTTTTGTTTTGAGCTGTTCCAGGAGGATATGATCAACTGGTAGTTTGACTAGCATCCCTATACCCTTGCATCCCCACGAGAGTAAAGTTAGACACAAGGTCAGTTTTAAGGGGGGGATTATCCACCTCTCTAAAATAGGTATTTTTGGACAGGACAAAAATAAAAAAGACAAATTCCCGATGACTTCTCCTCCTCTGACTGAGGACAGAACAGATCTTACACTTTTATTCTAACCTGAAGGCCAACCCCTTCTTTTTAAACTTTTGTTCATCCCCCAAACAAGGGGCAAATTACCTCTGAAGTGTAAGGGGCTACTGTGCTAAGATCAAAGTGTAGCATCTGTTCCGATGGATACTGCACCCCATAGATCGGTATTGTCTTGACCTTCGGGGCTTGATTTACGCCGGTCTATGGGTCTGTCCTGTGCAGTTCTAGGAGGTCCACCCTCCCAGGCTTCGCCTCCCCTCTTTGGGGAGGAGTAAGTTTATTGCTTACTGTCTGAGGCGCCCCTACCGGGGAATGCCGACGGGGCTGCCCAGGCAATTTTTAAACCCCACTTTCCCGACCCGACCTTGGGTCACATCTTACTTGTGGGAGTAAGATAAAAACTGGCCTTGTGCCTAACTCCTGGAGAGGAGTAAATCAATACTGTGATTGAGGTCAGATTTATAAGGGGTGCAACGTGAGTGGGGAATTGGGCAGCAAGATGTTTGTTCGCATTATATTTAAATTTCTGCATGTTGGTACAGTCGGGGAAACAGGGAGGGAATTTCAGAGGGAAGTGGTCCAAAGAAAGAAGTTATTAGAGTATTGATTTACTCCTCTCCAGGAGTTAGGCACAAGGCCAGGTTTTATCTTACTCCCACAAGTAAGATGTGACCCAAGGTCGGGTCGGGAAAGTGGGGTTTAAAAATTGCCTGGGCAGCCCTGTCGGCATTCCCCGGTAGGGGCGCCTCAGGCAGTAAGCAATAAACTTACTCCTCCTCAAAGAGGGTAGGCGAAGCCTGGGAGGGTGGACCTCCTAGAACTTCACAGGACAGACCCATAGACCGGCGTAAATCAAGCCCCGAAGGCCAAGACAATACCGGTCTATGGGGTGCAGTATCCATCGGAACAGATACTACACTTTGAAATTTCTACAGTGAAGGGGTGGGATTTTGCTGCTAGTCGGGTGAATTGGATTATTTTTGTTGAGGGGGTACAAGTACAGTAAGTTCATCGGAGCACATTCCATTGAAGTACTTGTAAAACAAGCACAGGGATGCAACACTGCGATGATACGACAGAGGGGTGAGCTTTGTAGACAGTGCGGGACCTATTAGATTAAAAATTCTTTTTAGCACCTTGCCCAAGAGGGAGAGACTAGTGGTTGGTGCACCAGCCCAAATGTGCCAACAATACTCCAATGCAAGGGCAAATGGTGGCTTTATAGAGATATAGGATACAAGCAGATGTGAAAAGTTTTCTAGCCCCGTAAAGGGAGACTATCTTCTTTGCAGTAGACTTGGCTACATCATCTATGTATTCATTCCAACTCATGTTGCCTGAGAATGTCAGGTTGAGGTGTTTGAATGTTGGACTCTCGGGAAGGGTACTATCGGCCATGGTCATCGGTGGTTGGAAAAAGTTCTTATAGTTTTTAAAAGAAAGGAGCTTTGTCTTAGTAGCATTAAATGTAACAATCCATTTTTGAAAAGGAGCTTTGTCTTAGTAGCATTAAATGTACTAAAATATATACAGTCACTGTATACACAAGAATAATGTAGCGTATTCAAAGATCACTTACACGCGCCTCCGTCTTATCAAAGAACGGTATTTTTGTTGTTTTGCTCTCAAAGAAGTGTGATCAATTGGTAGTTCGACTTGCGTCCCTATACCTTTAAATCACCACAAGAGTAAAGTTAGACACAAGGTCGGTTTTTAATGTGTGTATCCAGCTCCCTAAAATGAGGCACTCCAGATGGGACAAAATCAATTTAAAATTCCCCAGTCGCAAATTATGGCATGTGTTCTTCAGAATTGTCTGATCTATTCCCTGCTTCCTTTGTTCCAGCTCGTTTGACTCGTTGGTCTAGTGGTCTCAATCAATTCGCTGTTTTGATACCTCATTGTAATACAGCTTCTTATTCCAGTAGCTTATTTCTAAGAACTGTAGGCTTGTGGAACTCTTTTTTTCTGCTGACTGTTTTCCTCCTACCTATAGCCTTGTTTTTTTTCAAGACTAAGGCCAATAGGCATCTCCTGTCTTTGCGATAATCATATTTCGTTCTTGTTAGCTCCTTACATCAAGCGGCTTTATGTCTTGTCTGGAGCGATTTCCATAAAAGAAAACACCATTTTGATTCTAACTTGAAGGCCAGGTACTTAGTCCTTTTAATCGTTCAGTTCTTTTTGAAATGATGGTGCGAAGTTAGGATACTACTATGTATACAGTCATTGTCTGGCACAGGTCCTCGAGTTTATATCAAAGTGCGATATGTTCGCATGGACGGCGGCACCGGGGTAGGCTCAAGCCCCCCCCCCCCCACTTTTTGGTCATCAATAATGAAGTTATATATGCATGTGTTTAACCCCCCCTACTTTTATAACTGTCCCGCCTGTCCTGGTTCGGTCCCAGGAGGCCATCCTCCCATGTATTATCGCCTCCTTCGGCCTGAAACGCCCCTACCAGTGATTGCCGACGGGTCTGATCTAAGGGACTTTTGCAACCATCCAGAATGCCCTCTTTTGGGGGGAGTTGGATTCTCCTACGTGAGATCTACACGTGTCTAACCTTGTTGCAGGAGGGGCAAGTATGTAAACACTGTTTACTAAACAGTCACTGTATACGCAAGGATAATATTGTGGGTACAGCGGCTGTTCACAAGCGACCCCGTCCTTTCAAAGAACGGTATTTTTTGTTGTTGTTTTGAGTGTTATAGGAGAGAGAGAGAGAGAGAGAGAGAGAGAGAATCAACTGGTAGTTCGACTAGTGTCTATTCGCCCCCGCACATACACATACACACGATCAACAAGACTGGCACTTTGTCCACGCGACAACTTGGCCATCCCACAATGCACGGCGACTTCCTGTCTACGTGGCAGCGTCTGCGCATGTCAACCGGAAGTGAGCGGTACGTGGCACAGCGTTGGAAACTGGCCTTTTTTCAACTATCGTCCCGAAAATAAATATAACAGAGGGACATTTTTTGTTGTTATTGTGTGTTATTAATAATTAAAAAAACCGCTTGGATGTTTCACCTAACACACCTGATCGTCGGTTACCCGTGTTAAAGTCTTTGTAGACCCAAAAATATAAAGAGATTTGAAGGTAGGTTGTAATGTTTCTATTTTTCAATTCAACTAATGGCTTTGCTATGCAATTCTTTCTTGTTTTTTTTTGTTTTTTAAACCCTTTCAGAAAAAAGAAAGATAAGAGACACGTAATTATCTCGAATTTTAAATCTATTAACCATTAATTTTTACCTATTACAGTTTTTATACCCATTTTAATATTTCTTTTTTTTCTGTTTAAGAATGATATCCGGTCAATTTGACACTTTTCTTTAATGAAATGTATGTTCAAACGACGTGGAACTATTTTTTTTTTCCGTACAGCTGACCGTACTGAATTTTTTCCCTCCCTCTTTTGAGAAGTATACTTTATATATACAAATGTTTATATATGTATTTATATATACTTTATCACAATATAGTGTATAGGCATATGTATGCATATAATCACCGTAGATTGTATATTTATATATACTTATTATTATTATTGTATATTATATTTTAAAAAAAAAAGTCAAAAATCTTGAAACAATGGACACATTATGTAATGTTGCTTGTGCGCGTAGTCTATAGCGAAGCAAGGGTTCAATCCTAACCGCATCTTTCCTGGGCCGATATTGCTTGAGTACAGTAACAAGGAGACATCCAAGGCGATGGAAACAACGCTGGGATAAGCAGAGAGCCATTCTAGACTGATGTTATTTTTTAGTTTTCCTTCCCCAGAGACTAGTTGCACAACCAAGGCTCGAGTCCTTATTAACTTGCTTCCCCGCGAGGTCAGAGTTAGAAACAAGGTCGGGAATATCCAGCTCCCCCCCCCCCCCAAGGGACACTCGATTGGGACAAAAATAAAAGTTGCCTCAGTCTAGAAGGATTTCTCCTCTCTGGCCGAAAAGATGAAGTGTAGTATCAGAACATTCAAATACTACACTTTGCTCCTAGCTGACAGGCGAAGTCTGCCTTACTATTCATAGTATTGAAATTAATACAAAGAACTTAAATGTAATATATATATTTTAGCCTGAAGATTCTCTCCAGGGATGAAACGCGGAAGCCTCTGTGTAGCTTAATTGCCATAAATATATTTTCATAGCCTACTACCTAGCTCTACTTGCGTATCGAGCACTGTTAAAGTAAATACTGAAAATTGATACATAAAAAATTATATCCCCTTATAAAATTTTATGTGGATACATGAAATACTAATATTATATATATATATATATATAATTACATTATGATTGTGATTTCGTGTTACTTTATTTTATTCTTGCTCTGTTTATTACATTGAGCTCTCATACTCGGATTTCCTTCTGAAATTTATTTCACTCTGACACTATATATAATATATATAAATTACATGCTATATTAAATGTATAAAAACAGATTTATGGCAAGTGAACTAAACAAACGTTTGTGTAGCTCACTTGCCGTAAGTATATTTTATACTACTAAGCTAATGTATTGAGCACTGTTGAAGTAAATACTGACACAGTAACTTATATTATCACACACACACTTTGGGTGTGTGTTCTATATTATGTCTATATTAATAAAACTATCAGTCTGTGTTTCTCGCCTCTACGTAATTTTGATGAGTATGCCTACACATCGAATTTCAATGCTTCTATAGAATTTGAACCGAACTGTTTCAACCCTTACCTAAGGTTTAGGGGTATTGGTACAGCTTTTAAACTAGACAAAACCGACTTTTGTCGGCGCAGAATTACGTAAAAAGCCGAATGGGTGCTTGTTACATTAGGGCTTGAGCTAACTTTGACCCCGTCGTTAGGGTCAGGGTCAAAGTGGGAGTTAGGGTTTGTTAGAATTAGGGTCATTGTCAAAGTTAGCGTGGGTCCTAATGTAACAAAGTACCGCCGAATGAAAACGTTCCAACAGAAAAAAAATGAAACATTTAAAGCAAGAAAAACACTCACCGTATGTTTGTTTTTATGAACGATCTTTTTTTCTTTCTTTTTTTTACGAGAAAGTTTTTTTCTTTCTTTATCGGTACTGATCCAGCTTACCAGACAAAAACCGAACCGTTTTTTTTTTTTGTTGTTGTTTTTTTTAACTTAGCCGTAACATAATTTTATTGCCTTTGGTAAAAGTTATTTATTTTTACCCCTTTTATTTTTCTCTGAAAATTCTTGACAATCGCCAATTTACGATTTAATCAATTTACAATACAACCTGTCGTCTGCTTTTCTTGCCTTCTGATTCGATAAGCGCTTCGACATCTTCCGGCTGTTTACGTAAATAGTCGTAAAAAGCCGAACGAAAAGTCTGTTTTGTCTGCTTTAAAAGCTGTATATAACAGTACGGTTTTAGATTTAGTTCGGTAAAAGTCGGTTTGGTTCAAATTCTATGGAAGCACCTGGATTTTTACATTTTTTGTTTTTAGTATTGATCAAATATTTATTGAAATCAAAAATAAAGGGAAAACTAAAATGAAAAAAAACATACTATTAAAAAAAACCTGTAAACATGATTATTTTCTCTGAACTCTGGGAAACACCGGGTAAATACGCGGCCATTTTTGTCTCTGTTTAAATCCATGTTTGTAGACATGTCTTGCATCTAAGCACTATTACAGATACTGAGTACTCTTTCCTATATATGTAGCAATTGATACTATATTTATTGATTATAGAATAAAGTCAGGGTAAATTTGTAAATAAACACCGCAGCTAAATCATCCAGAAAAAAATGAGATTCTACTTTTTTAGGCGATTACGTGTGCAAACTTAGCGGAAAGAAGAAAAAAAAATAACAATTATTTTAAAAAGACCCCCCCCAAAAAAAAAAAACCGCATAGAATTTATCCCCATAGCAATAATAATAAAAAAAAAAAAAAAAAAAAAAAAAAAAAGTAACTGCCTTAAAACGCTAGAATGGCCCGGAATTGTGGGATCATTTTACATTAAATTTATATTCGAAACTGATTCTCAAGTTTGAATTCTTGACATATTTTTTTTCCTAAGTTTTCACATAATCGACTTAAAAAAAGAAAAGAAAGTAGAATCATTTTTTAGATGAGGGTGTTAATCTACAAAATTTACCCTGAATTTATACTATAAACATTGAATCAATAATACCAAATTTTGTATATATATATATATATATATATATATAATCCGATAATGCTTAATATTAAAATTATGTATAGTAGAACACGGCTAAATAGATAGGTATATTTATTACATACCCGAGTTATTTTGCTTACATCGACACGTCAAGGAATATTAAGAACCCAATCTTGCTCTGAAGAAGAGACCGTTGGATCGAAACCTTGGCAAGTCGATGTTAGCAAAATATATTATTACATACATCCTTAGTCAGTGCTAACATTTCATTCTTGTCATGTCTACATATAGACCAGTATATCAAATCCATATTGTTTTTCCTTCTATATGTGCAACGTATACTAAGCAAATATACACCAGATGTTGATCGTCATAATTGAGATCCAATGATAGAATAGTGTCTCCGTCGAAAACTACTGTTTTTTATTTGGTGTATGGACGCCTTGGTTTTGGAGACATACGTTAGCCATAATACACGACCTTTGACCTTTAATTCTAGCCAGACATTTCGAAATGACAATCTAAAGACGTAAAAAAAATGATTTTCGACTTTTTTTTCTTATCACTACCAATAAGAAAAATATAGCCATGCCATAGACGGCGTTGACTCCATAGTTTCGAGAATTCGTATTTCTACAGAATTTGAACCGAACTGTTAAAAAAAACAAAAACAGTTCGGTTAACCAAACTGCTTCTTTTTTTTTTTTTTTTTTAGTTCGATAAAAGTCGGTTGGGTTTAAATTCTGTAGAAGCACCCGAAAATAATTTTGTAGCCTTTAAATTGACGAATAGAAAGTAATTTCTGGTCAGTGGCCAGAATTAAAGTTTAAAGACAACGGTCAAGTATTACGGTTCATTTGTGCTTCTAAACAAAAGAAAAACAATTTTTCGACGTTGTCAATATTCTATTACGGAACTAAAATTGGTAAATTTGTAGATGAACAGCCATTGTCTGACCGGTTAGTGTTCGAAGGGCATATAACCAGATTTTGTTAAGGGAGATAATTCTTGGGGGGGGGGGGGGTAAATATAAAAACTTCCCTTAACACTATCACAGGATGACCCCCCCCCCCCAAAAAAAAAATGCTAAACTCTAGGTGCCGGTGGCAACGCCCCTCCCTAAATAAAAACAAAAAAACAAGAGCATGAATACATTAAAACGAACTAATGTTCAAACGCTAGCTGGTCAGATCATTTTACGTTAAATTTATATGCAAAACTGATCACCCACTCTAAATTCTAAATTAATGCCCCCCCCCCCCCACACACACACACAATGTTCAGGGTGTTCAGTTTAGGTAATTATGTATGGACACTGTTCACACATAAATACCTAAAAAAAAAAAAAAAAATAGGGTACTTCTTCAGATTAGGACCCGAGCTTACTTTGACCCTAACAACGGGGTCAAAGTTAGCTCGGGTCCTAATCTGAAGAAGCACCAAAAATAGAATCTTTTTTGTGTGCAGGTGATTTAGCCGAGTGTCCTCATCTACAATAATACGCTAAATTTTATGTAGACTTGCAATAAAACCGAAACCAAACTCGAAAGTGTAACTATTTTAAAAATTTAATTTCCCAATCTATCGGACAAAATTTAATTTCCCAATCTATCGGACAAAATCCCGTGTACCTGTGTTTCTTGCATATGTGTAACTTTGATAGATATAGATAGATAGATAGATGCACATTAAATTAGTTTTTCCCATTGATGGAATATTTATTGAAATCAAAAATAAGGGAAAACTAAAACATTTTTTTTGTTTTAATACTATTAAAAGAACATTGTAAACAATTTTTTTTATCGAAACCCACTACCGGGGCAACGCAAATTGGGCTAAAAACAATTTTCATCAGTCTAGGAGGATTTCACTTCCTCTGAATCGAGAAGAGAACAAATCCTATATTCTGATGTCTTTAAATAAGTTTGTTTATTTTTTTTATCTATCTATATAATCAAGTTACACATTTGCAGACATGTTTCTGTCCCAACTGGAAACCAACTAGACCACAGGCTTCTGTTTGAAGGGAATGCTGAAGTGTATGCTTGTATGTAATATATCACTTTGTTTCATTTTATTTCAGTCGAAGTTCTCAGAAATGAAGGATCCCCTTTCTGGGGCTTACACTTGATCTCTATATGAGATACATAGATATTCGAATATTCCATTAAAGTTTTTCTTTACTTCTCAAACGTTGAGTTAGTAAAAAAGTTAAGAACATTAATTTTCCTCTTCCCAATTGATCAGTTAACTATGTTATAGTATATCTTTCTTGTGGTCTCTTGGTTTTACCGGATTCCAGGACAAGAATTCATGATGGAGTATCCAGCTAAGTGCTGTTACTTAACGTAACATTACTTGGAGAAGGTGCACCATTACTTGCATGAGCCAGTGTATAGCCGTGTTGAGGGGGGGGGGTCTTATTTGGGCTTCGAATACTGTTATTTTGAATTTACTTGTCGGATGAAGTATCCTCATGTCAGGTTGTACAGAGAAACCGAAGACACTCTAGAACAGTGTCTAGTAGGTAATTCAAACTCTCTTCACACATATATGTGTGTGTGTGGTTAATATTAAATTTACCCTCCATGATGTAAATTTTTTGTGTCTTGTGTAGTTCATGACTTAGCCGGACACACAGAATTGCGATTTTATATAATAGAGGAGATTAAAGATGTCGGTTAATAATATTAAAAAGAAACACTTAACAGATATGCCAAGCCATTCATTTATTTTTTTTATCTTTTGGCTTTCTTTATAAATTGTTAATTTTTTGGTGTATTTAACATGATTTTCTTAAATTTAAAAAAAAACTATTGGATTATTTTCCGTAAACTTAGTTTACTGGTATTTTACCATCACACGTACGTATTTCCAAAAATTTGATTTTTAAGTAGCGTATTTACCGGGTAGTGTTATGTAAAGAAGCACCAAGAAATCATACTAATTGTCCACACAGACTCGTGGCACAACGATTAAATGCATTAATTGGCAATCATTTCCAAGTGACAGTCTTCTGGAGGTTGAAGGTTCAATCCTTACTAAAACAAACAATAACATAATAATTAACACTTTTACTTGGTCATGGTCGACGGAATGAGAACAATCCAATCCCGTGGTTTAAAAGGGTTCAGTCACGACCACCACGGTCCTCATTGATAGTGGCTCTTACTACACACTATCAATGACGTCACCAGAAAAACGCGACTCGGTTAACTGGTCCGAGTTATTATGATGGTCGTGGTTCAGTTTGATATGACGTATTGGTTCCCGGGTTTGATAAGATGCCCCTGGAGACGGTCAGAGGTTACGTTTGCCGAAATGTTGTAAATGTAACAACTAATGAGAATAATTCAGCACAAAAATCTAAATTTTCACTTATATTAATCTTCTATCTCTTCCTTTTTTTATTTTTTTTTTATTTTTGTCACTGTAGACTTAAGGGGTTGCTGAGAATTTGGGTTGAAAGTTTTGGGGGTCTTCCTAAGTTGGGAGCTGTGCAGCAAAATGCTTGTTTACATTAGTTTTACATTTTTGCATATCGGTAGAGTTGGGGAAATAGAGCAGGGAGGGAGTTCCAAAAGCTGACAACTCAAGGAAAGAAGCTATTGGAGTAGAAGGCTCTCTGGCATCTGGGGACCTCCACAGTGTATGGATGGGATTTAGTTGATTGTCGGGTAGGTCGAGTGTATTTACGTCGGGGAGGGGGAGGGGACCAGAGCACAAGTTCATCAGAGCACATTGCATTGAAGTACTTATAAAACAAGTACAAGGATGCAACATTGCAGTGATGGTACAGGGGCTGGAGCTTTGTGGATAGTAAGAGACCTATTAGATTAGGTACTGTTTTTTGGACCTTGTCTAAGAGGGAGAGACTAGTGGATGGTGCACAAGCCCAGATGTGACAATACTCCATGCTTTAGCGGATTGTGATTTTGTAGATATATAGGATACTGTCAGGTGTGAGAAGTTTTCTAGCATGGTCGAGGGAGCCTACTTTCTGTACAGCAGACTTTGCAATGTCTTCTATGTATTTGTTCTAATTCATGTTAGACCAACTCTCAGGTAGGGTGTTATTTGCTATGGCAACCGGTGGTTGAAAAGGTTTCTTGTTTGTAGTTGTTGAAGGAAAGGAGCTTTGTCTTAACAGCATTAAATGTTACCATCCATTTATGACCCCATTCCACTACAGACTGGAGGTCACTTTCTAAGGATTCAATTATTGCCTCGAATATGTGCCCATCCGTTTTGCGCACATGATGAGAATAGAGCGTAGTGTCGTCAGCAAATTACCCATCTCAGACACAATATCATCAGGGAGGTCGTTTATGAAAATTAGGAACAATAAAGGTCCAAGGATCGATCCCTGTAGTACACCTGCATTTATGTCCTGTTTGAATGAACGGCCATCGAGGACAACCTGGATCTTTCTTTTGAATAGGAAGGATCTAATTATATTAAATGTTCGTCCAGTAATACCATATGAATTGATTTTTATGAGAACACCTTGTCAAAGGCTTTGGATGTATCAAGCGCTACCGCCCTAGCTTCACCTGCCTGGTCCAGTTTATCGTATATGCGTTCAGAGATGACAATTAGAATATCCACAGTAGATCGTGCTTGCCTAACTCCATACTGATGGTCAGAAAGTAGTTTAGCATTAACGAGGTGACGGACTATCGCAAGATTGGTTAGAGATTTAAAGATTTTAGCAAAGAATGGGAGTAGACTGATGGGGTGATAGAACTGACACTCAGAAGTATCTCCAGAATTCTTGAAGACTGGTACCACAGAGGCAATTTTTCAGCTATCCGGGAAGCAAGATTCAGCAAGGCATTTGTTGATGAGTTTGGAGACCTATATTCTAATGTTTGTTTGTGTGTTTAAAGAAATCGTCGATTTCAAATCGATGTGTTCAGAACATTTAAATAAGTTTTTATAAGGGTTACATGTTTCAAGGAATCTCAAGACATCATTGGCATTTCCTTCGATTCCATCTGGCAATTATCGGTTAGGTCCATCATATCTTATGCCAATATTGGATCCATCGTTGGCCATCAAGGTTACAGTCCATCAAATCTTGGTCAGTACAAGTTGGTCCATCACTGCAGTCACTGGGAATGTGTTCCATTGTTTGTCTGAGATTTCCACAGGGGCAGTTGATTGTTGTTGCTGGTCCACACCCGTCGAGGTTGATGGCTTTCCTTCCGACCTTCACTCTTGCTCGGTTCAAGTTCACGCGGTTCTTCCTTAGGAGATCTGTTCCATGTGGGAGATGTTCTCTAGGTTCTTGGATAGCTTCGTTCAATTAGTCATTCCATCTGTCAATGCGGTAGTTTTTTTGACCGTGCAGGTTAGGTCTAGAAAATAACTGAAATATATTAGAACGATAACATTAAAAAACAAAATTTATTTTTAAAAAATAGATTCTTTTAATTTTATTTTTGTTTTATGAAATAAAGAATGTATTAGAAAGAAAAAAAGGTTTAAACATTTAAATAATTATTTTTTATTGGTATTTTAAAGATAAATCTATTTTCTGCTTTACAGCTGTCTGTAAGAAGCACAACGTGAACAAGTATTTTTTTTTTTTCGTCTTAAAGAAAACACCACTGCGCTAACAGTTTTTTTTTTAATTACTTGACCTCATATTACAAATGTTATTTTTAACTTTTTTTTTTTTTTTTTTCCAGCAAAGAATGTAAACATGACTATATTTGAAATTATTTCCAACCATACGGTCAACCCTGGATGAATACTGCTAACAGATAGTCCTAGAAAATAAACTTTTTTCTCTCCATATTTTAAAGTCCAGGATAGACAATCGAAAATTTAGATTCCATTTTAAAAATTTGAGAATTTAACTTTCAGAATAAAAAATAAAAAATTTGAAAAACCTTATTCTTCGGGTCAATTAATTTTGATAACAATGGTCAATTATTGGACTTTATCCGCTATGAAGTGGTCGTATATTTCCTTTTCATAAAATAATTGTCAACCGAACAAAAAGAAATAAATCGCGCTAATTCATTGACATTGTTAAACGAGTATTAAGTGGATTCAAATCTCCATTAAATCGATGATAATCAAGCAAAATGCGGATCTTTGATACGATAGGGGCGTGTGCGAAAATTAATGTTTTTTTTGGCTTAGTAGCACAAAGGGACCACAATCCTAGACCTTGTTGCCTTTGTAAACTTTTACTTAGTCATAATTCCAGAAATTACTTTTTAATTGACAGTTTAAAGGCATATTTTCTAATTTTGAAGGACTATGAGGTACATTCCTATTTTAGTCACGTAAATAATTTAATAGAATGAAATGGGTTTCGGTGCTATTTCCCCAAAAAGTTAGTCTTGATTTTAGCTAAAAACAAAAGGATTAAAAACAATAATTTATAGCTGGTCGGCTCGTCCGCGAGATGCGTTTAATTACAGTTTACTTGTAGAAAAATGGCGTCCATGTCAAAGCTGTAGTTTAAAAAAACGGGAAATATCATTCAGTTATCTCCCTTTTCGGCTCCGTGCTTCGATTTTCAAAAACAAAAAAAGACATTAAGCTCGAGGGGTAGGGTCGAAAATGGAGATAATTGAATGACGTTTCTCTTTTTTCTGAAACTTTGACATGGACGCCGTTTTAACGTGTCTCAATTAGCTATAATGTTAATGGATGTTTTTATTTTTTGCTAAAACATGTTTTAAGTAACACTAAGTTGTTGAACAGTGCAGAAACTCGTTTCGCTCTAACTAATTTACGTAACTAAAATAGGAATTTACCGAAAAAACTAGTCGACCATTCATATTACTGCGTGAAGAAAAATGTGATACCTGTGTTTACTTCGAGACCGGCGCTCGAAAGCGATTTTGAAGTCTTTGGAACCGATTTGAATTGAAGTTTAACGGCAAAAAAGTTAAGTATTATTGTTTATTTGTGCTCCTAACCCCAAAAGACAAACATTTTCTCGTACGCCCTTGTCGTATAGAAGAACTTTAAATCCGATTAAGATATCTTGTCAACAAAAGAATGAGAAATTAATGAGGATTAAAGAATGTTTTTGAAGACGGAGGTAGAGGGGGAGATGGATTGATTTGATTGGACAAAAAATGTGTTTCGAAATTTTCAAGTTTTAGAATTGTGATTTCGAAGAAAACTTCCTAACCTGTTGCTACCAACCTAATTTAGTAATTTTCATCTATATTAATAAATATTATGTGACTGCTTTTTATGTGTCTGTATTTCTCGTGTCAACGTAACTTTGATAATTATACCGTTAAAAATGCAATAGCCTAAAATAACGATTAAGAAAATCCTATTTAAATACGAAAATTAAGTCCACCAGAATGCATTTCGGTTTATTCTTAACCGAAGGTGCCATTTTAATCCTTTGTTAATAGTTGCAGAAAAAGTATGAATTACTTCGCCACCCTTCGAAATTTTAAATGGAATTCGGAAGTATTTAAACTGTCGAATATAAAGTCATTTGAACTGGCTTTAATTTTTTTAAACGTTTTTTTTTTTTATCAAAACAAATCCTTATTAAGATTTAAGTTTTGGGAAATTATTTACATTCAATAATTTTATAAATAAAGATTGAAACAATATTATAACGTAGATAATTACAGGACCGGCGGGACAGTTATAAAAGTGTGGGGGGGCGGTTAAACACATGCATATATAACTTCATTATTGATGACCGTAAAGTGGGGGGGGGGGGCTTGAGTCTCTCCCCCCCCCCCGGTGCCGCCGTCCATGAATTGTGTTAAATTAATAATTTGATGACATTTCAAATCCTATGTAAAAGTAAAAATCTGGTGTTTTTTTTTTTTTTTTTTAATTTTTTGGAAGTAAAGATTCTCCGGGCAACGCCGTGTACGTTGTCGTTCAACTAGTGTGTGTGTGTGTGTGTGTATATATATATATATATATATATATATATATATATAACTTTCGGAATTTTATTTTCTAAAATTATAAGAATTGATTTCAATTTGTACAGATTGGTACTTTAACTTAAAAGTTAACAAGAAAGTGTTTTTCGTCCAGTGAAAAAAATGCTTAGTAAGCAAGATTAGAAAAAAGCGAAGAAGGAAATTCTATTTAGTATGAGTAAGCATTTCTCGCTCTCTCGTTCTCATTTTGACTTATCTTTCCTGTTTGTGTTCCGATTTGCTTGGGTGAAAAATTTTATGTTAAACCACAAAAATTTCTTTTGTTTATTCATTTTTAATTCTTTTTATATAAATCAAAGTTTTTTTTGTTTGTTTTTTAATGTTTTTTTTTCTTAACTACTTTTAAAAAAAAAAACAATAACTTTTGACACAGTGGTTTGAGTTTTATTAAAATATTTAAATTGCTTTTTAAGTTTGTGTAAATTTTCTTTTTAAAACTTTTTCTTAATTATCAAAACAAGCAAATATATGTGCCGTTCGGTAGCATAATTTGCTAGCTTGGGAGGATAGTATCCTGACGAACAAACATATATACCCCCCCCCCCCCCAAGAAGGGGGTAATTCTCGGGAGGATAGTATGACGAATGAACAGATACTACACCCCCCCCCTTGCAAAAAAGGAGGTGGTAATGCCTGTGAGGATGATATAATGACTAGCAAACAGATATTACACTACCCCCCCCTCACTGAATTGAACATTGAAAGCTAGTACACTAGTCTGTTGAAATAGTATAGTAATCTGAATTGAGCATTAATAAAAGTAATAGTATAGGTTCGGCTTCAGACAGACAGATACGAAATCTTCATTAGTGATAGATAGGTTGGAGTAGTAAGGATGGCCATGGGAGTGATTTAATTGAGACCAACAGACTTGATTAATCTCCACTTTAGATTTAGTGGCATGAAAGATTTCAAAAACTAAATCTTACATACAATTATAAATTTTTCAAACAAATTGATTAATAAGGTAAAAAAAACAAAAAATAGTTGCAACTTTTAATAAACTGGATGAATTCAGAAATAATGGTAAAAAAAAATGAATTTATATAAATTTTGGATGTCTATCTGATAAAATATTGAAAAGAAATATATATTCACTTGCAGAACCCTGTGAAGATTCCATGGTGCTTTCTACATCAATCTGTATAATTTACCATTAAAAATAATATTCCTTTTGAAATAATGTCTGTCTGTCAGGGTCAATACTATTAAGAAATTGCTTTCTTCCGTAAAAATAATTGTCATTGTCAGCTAAATATTCTTTAAATAAATACATCGAATATGTCTCTTTATTTATTTATAAATTTTAATAAAATTGTAGCAATTTTTTTTTTTTTTTTGTAACAAGTATTCCTACCATAAAAATAAGTGTCAGCTAAATATTCTTCAAATAAATAAATATTTATGAATAAATATTTTGAAAATATATGTATAAAATGTGGCACATGGCTGAAAAAGAGAAATGGGGAGAAACTGGTCCTAACTAACATTAATTAACTAGTTACAATCATAGCATTCACCAAAACAAAATCACTCAATGATTAACCTACTTAAAACCCGAATTATAAACATGATGTGGGAAGTTGGGGAATATAAATCTTATATACAAAAACGAATGAAAGACATATGCAATAAAAATTTTTTAAAAAAAAGCAAGTGTTAGTTTAAGAAGCCCCACTTTAACATGGGGCAGATAAGTAAGTTTGTCAGTCGAAAAAGTCAATGCAGGTTTTAAAAGCTTTATTTCAGACACCTCTTACGAAACTACGAAAGTGGACCTGCGTCTCTGACATAACAAATATGTTACATAATTGGGGTCGGGGATGGGAATTATCAAACAAAAATTGGGGTATATAAAAAACGATGTGGTAAAGGACCAGCATAACAAGGGTCTTATGATATCATGTATACTCTAGCTAAGTTCAAAAGAGGGAAAATAAGATAGGGGAACCAAGGGGTTTTACCCCACTTAATAAACCGGTATCGTCCGGGCCTTTGGGTCTGGATTTACGCCGGTCTATTGGAGGTTGTCGGTCCTGTGCAGTTCTAGGAGGTGCACCCTCCCAGGCTTTGCCCCCCCTCTTTGGGGAGGAGTAAGTTTATTGCTTACTGTCTGGGGCGCCCCTACCGGGGAATGCCGACAGGGCTGCCCAGGCAATTTTTAAACAGCCAGAGTGCTCAAATTCTCGAGCGCTGGTTCTTTCCCACTTTCCCGACCTTGTGTCACATCTTACCTTGTGGGAGGAAGATAAATAGAAGGGGGAAAATAAGAAAAGTAAACCAATATTAGTCTCAACGAGTCAAAAAAAAGTCGTCTAAGTACCACACAAAATTAGCTCCTTTTACTCGAGCACAAACGCGCAACTTTCACCCACTTTTCGTTCAAATTTGTCGAAGAGTTGCACCTTCTCCAGCCTGATGCGCATTTTCAGGCGATGTTTGAAAATGAGGACAAGCTGAGGAGCAGTGAAGGTTTAATTTCTGTAAACTTCTGTTATGTCGACCACATCACGCCTCTCATAATTGTTAGCAAGCAAAGAAACACAGTCTTCCTCCTTATCTATAGTTGGCGCCCAATTGCAACAAGTGGAAACCGATTCTAGGACAAAGAACTGTCCGTTCAACATGCAAATTGTATAGCCTTCAACTAACTTACACTAGGCGTGGGACATAATGGGTGAAAATTTCAGATTCATGCGAGTAGTATTTTTTTTTTTGTGTTCATTTATACATAAATAACACTAAACAATCAAACATTTTGAAAATTTTGCAAAATTCAGAAGGTGCAGGCCAATAGCTTTTGGCTATTTTACATTCATCAAAACCCTTTCACAGCCTGAAAATGGTCCTAAATTAAAGTACTATATCAGATTTAACCATCTATATCCATTCATAGCTTTTGAGGATGTTTTAGGACCTGCAATGTCGCATCAAACCACTTTTTCACCGAAAAATTATGGATTTTGAGTCCCGCGGAGCCCTAACGGCTATTTTTGGTTTGCACCACCTGAATTTTGGAAAATTTTCGATATGTTTGATTGTTTAGTGTTATTTATGTATAAATGAACACAAAAAATACTACTCGCATGAATCTGAAATTTTCACCCATTACGTCCCACCCCTACTTAGGCAAAGGGCACACAATAGCGCAGTAAAAAGAAGTTTCCTTCCAGTCACCGCATCGAATACAACTTTGAGTCTTTACAAAGCTTGTTGCAGAAATTTTGTTGCCAACCCAGAGGGCATTTCTTATCAGCCGGGTGAGTGATGCCACGTAATTGTCAAAACAACTCAACCCAGACGGCCAAGGCCAGATTAAGCTAAGCTCCCCCTTCGTAAGACTGAGCTTCTCAATCATATCGTCTCTAACAGACCCCTTCACTATAATTCGATATGATGCTTTTTGGGACAACACTCGGATGTCAGACAGGCTTTCTGTCACCCATAAAAGGAACTTCAATGACCGTCGACACTCGCAGTAAAAGGAGCACTCTTTCGGTAACCAGTGTGCCTCCTCCTCATGCAAGTGCGCACTTTTCAAAGCCGGAAACACATTCTTAGTGTCGTCTTTCCAGAAGCAACTGGTTCCCTCACAAGGTGCACACATTCGGTCGAGGTAGATTAGGCGAAGCGTAAGTTGACAAATCTCACATCTTGGCATACCCAGACCGCCTTGAAACGGATGTAAGTAGCAGATCTTGCGACAAACCATGGGTTGCTTTCCACACCACAAGAACCTGAAAAGAGTCTGCACTAACACAAGTAGTGTCTCAATCGGAGGTGGCGGCACGGAAAGACTGTAAATAATGAGAGGATAAATGTGCGAACAACACATTTCCGCTCTTCCTTTAGTTCTCAAAGATCACAGATGGACTGCGGTCTTAACCGCTTTCAATACTTCCAACAAATTTTTCTCCAACTGGAGATCAGAACCAAACCAGCGCAGAGTATCTTGCAAGGCCCATCTGTTCAGCCAAAGGTATCCCCTTCCTCCAGGCACAAATGCGCAAGCTGACAGATTTGTCGCGGTTAATTTTGGCCCCTGTCACATGTTCGTATCGTCTTATTTCCATGTCGATGCCTCTAATCTCAGCACTGCTCATTACAAGCACAGTCACGTCGTCGGCATAGGTGCAGTAGTTAATCGTGGTGCAAGCACTAAACAAAGTAATCCCTTAAAGGACCAGATCCACCCTAAACCTGCGATGGAAAGGTTCCAACGTGAGCACATAAAGCATTGGTGAAAGTAGACATCCCTGATAAATAAATCTGGACAAATTGAAAGGCTTCAACCTGAAGCCATTCACTTCCACCAATGCACCGGGGTTTGCATACAAGAGGCGAAACTGAAGACAGGACAGCCTCGAAGTAATGATGATCGACCGTATCAAATGCTTTGGACTGATCTAAATTGATCTGCGCGGCTTCAATGTCGACATACCATGTGCAAATATCTTGGATTGTTCGGCCCTTAACGGCACAAGTCTGTTCCGGGCTTATTAGACTATGCAAGACAACCTGCAGACGGTTAGCCGAGATCTTGGCCAAAATCTTTAACTCTGTATTTAACAGCGCTAAAGGCCGGAAATTTCCTGTACCATTCCCACCATTCTTGTCCTTGCGAAGCAATTTAATGATACTCCTGGTAAAATACTGGGGAATGGACCTGCTCCTAAACCAGGAGTTAAACAGAACAGTCAGCAAGGGTACAAAAATGGGCGACGGCATCCAATACACCTTGTAGGGCAAACCATTGATGCCCTGGAGTCTCATCTAGTCAGACCTGTTTCATAGCCTCCCCGACTTCGTCTTTTATACACTTATCACACCCAGCCACTTCGGTCGCCCCAAGACAAGAAAAGTTAGCTAAACAGGCATCAAACTGAGCCATTGTCAGACCGGGTTCCCTGGTAAAAAGTTCCTGAATATGAGTGAAAACCTTCCAAAATCCCATCGTTAGTGGTCACAAGATGTCCGGTTGGAAATGTGACACTGACGATGTGTCATTTTAAAAAAATATATATTTATTTAAAATTGTACTGTTTTAGTTGATGGGTGGGACATCAATTTAATTTTGGAACAATTCATTATAAAATAGGTAAAGTCTGAATTCTTTACCTTAGCAACATCAGATTAATCAACAATCATTATATTTGCTGATCGGACGATCTCATTTTTTTTTTTTAAATGTGTGAAAGGTGATAACGTATATCATTTGTTTTAACGTCCGTTTTACATGCTGGCATGTGTTGGATGGCTTTTAAAAATTCCTTTCTAAACTGACCTATCTCTGTCCAGATCATTTTTCAAACTACATAGCCTGAAATAAAACGGATTTTCTTTGGAAGACGCTTCCTTAGTTTAGGCAAGATTTTTTATAGGCCGGATGCCCTTCCTGACGCCAACCCAGTGGGGTGATGGGTACCAGTGCGTTTATCAAAGCACCATCTTGAGGTGATTGCCTACCAAGTCTAGCGAGCGCTTCACCTGTCCTATATATGAACATGAATTACCCTAGCATATTATTCTATAGATTGGGAAATCTTTTGTTATTTTAAAGTAGGCATAAGATTATTGATTAAAATAAGAGATGCCCAAAGACGAATAATAGATAAACATCAGTTACTTTTACTTATTAGCTGAAATAGATATCTATGTCTTAAAAATTATCTTTAGACTTTTGAGAAATAGTGACCACATTAATTTCTTTTTCTATAAGTTTTGATTTGTTTTATATTTTTTTTTTTTTTTTAATTTTATTAGTAATATATTATAGTTTGTAAAATCACACATTGAAACGGTATCTATTACCGAAAGTACTCAAGTTTATAAAAAAAAAAAAGTTTTTAAAGTAAATAAATAATTTATTTAAAAAAAACAAATATCTGCGTTGTTCAGGTTTCAAAATATTAAAAAAAAATATTCTCCTTATTATTGCCATTTCATCAACGTTTCAATGTGTTATTTTACAAACTGCATTATTCACGTAACCGCGTGCTACACACAATAACATTTCAACTTTGGTCGTCGATAACACCAGGACGAATTTCAACTTGACTGCGATAGAAATGTCTCGGTCAAGGAGAAAAAAGAAGAAAAGAAGTATGCTTATACTTCTAACAAGGGTATCTATTACTGAAAGTACTCAAGTTTATATAAAAAAAAAAGTTTTTAAAGTAAATAAATAATTTATTTAAAAAAAACAAATATCTGCATTGTTCAGGTTTCAAAATATTTTTAAAAAATATTCTCCTTATTATAATGTATTATGTTTTTGGTCAAATTGATTTGAAATACATTTTATTTTAAAAACATGATCCGATGTCCGCCAGTTATTTATGCCGAAACAAAATTAAATATTGATCTTGTATGAAAAAAAGACATTTGGCGTTTACGTATCCACCAAGAGACTGGTTCTACTTTCTATATTAGATATGCCTTGGCAAGAACTGCTGCAGAGAGATTATATTGTTTCTTGGAGGTGGCGTGTGAGATCTGCCATGCATGCAGCTAGCCAGCTATCTGTACGAGGGCCCACCGGTGTGAATGATGTCCCTCATGTTAAAAAATAAAATACAAAAAGAACCGAAGGTAAGGTAATATTGAGATAAGGCTTTTTACTCGGTAAAAAATTTGGTAGATATCTGTGCCGATAGTGTTTGATGCTAAAATAGTTATTAAAGTTGATGTTGTTTGATTTACATCAACAAGTCGAGGTTGAGGGATTTCTTCTTGTCTGGTCAGATTTTTTTGGCCTTATACTAAGGAGATCACCAAGATGAAATAATCTTAAAAGATTTAATCAGAAATTACTTGGACACAACAGTAGGGAATTCAAAATCCTAGCCCCCCCCCCCTACTAAATATTGCATTGGGTCAATAATAAATTGGCTCTGAGGAGGATAAAAAAAGCGAAACCTCAACTTGTTGATTTAAGCCAAAAAATCCATATATATATATATTTCGGGAGCAGGTTTATTTTTTTTTTAGGGGTGGGGGGTCTAAATTTTTGTCACCATTTTTCATGTAAGTTTTTTTTAATGTATTTCGGCATACCATTATTTTCTGTCAAACTTAAACTTTTCCCATCTTCTGTCTTTGGAATATTATGTTTTCCTATTACCATTAAATTAACTATTGCTCTGATGATCAGCAATGTTAACTAAAGATTATGTATTTCTATTGACTTTGTTGTGAAACGCGCGTAAGATATAGAAAAGGTATTAAATTTGGAAAATAAAATTTACACAAATTTGTCTATGCGAGACGAAGAAATACAGGTATTCACTGAAATATGAAAATTAAGGAATTGTAAGAATAAATGAAATTTTTTGTTTTAGATTTTTTTTTTTTTTTTCCTATGGTAATTAGAATTCAACTATAAAGTATGTGTGTGTGTGTATATGTGTATATATATATATATATATCAACTAGATGGTTGTAGGTTCGATGCCTGGCTTGGGATGAATGCTAGTCTAACCGCACTGAAGAGCTGTGATACAGCGAAACAGTCTGTCTGTGGATGACTGTCCACTATGCCACCCCCTCTCTCGTGTAGAGCACTGTCATTAAATGATATTGCCTGTTGCTTACTTAGCATAATGCAAAACTCTTTATTTATAAATAAACAAATGGATCACTGTAAAGTGGTGGTCAATATTTATATAAAGACAGATGTCATTTAGGAGCGGCGATCATGTAGCTTAGTGATTAGAGCTGCCAACTATCAACCAAATGGTTGTAGGTTCGAGTCTAGTCTAGCCACACTGAAGACTGTGATACAACAAATGTCTCTGTGGATGACTATATATATATATATATTATATATAATTACTAGAAAAATACCCGTCCCAGGACGGGTATAAGCAATAAATATATCATTAGTTTTAAATTTTTATGTTTTTTCTTTATGGGGTATGGTATGGTTTCGATGGCACCTTCTTTAATGGTAAAGTATACAAAAACAAAATGTGCCCACGTTTCTCACCCTGCTGCCTAGAATACATATTCCATAACTCCTAATAAGTTCAATAGCTTAGGATTTAACCAAGCACATCATGCTCGTGCTCGTGCACTGATCCTTAAAAAAATGTATTACTTAATATAACTCAAAATTTGATGTAGAGCAATTGTTTTCTCTAAATTTTTTGTATCTAACTTATTTGACGTTTTTTTTTGGTAAAGTTGAGAAGAAAAAAAATGTGCACAAAAAAAAAAAATAGTTTATTTAGAAACCTGTCTGTAATTCACTCAAAAAGAACATGTGATAAGTCTCGAGCACATGTTTAAAGGACCAAAAAACAAAAACTCCAGGATATAATTTAAAAAAAAAAAAAAAAAAAAAAGAATTTGAAGGAAAAAAAAAAAAAAAAAAATATCGGTTTGTTACTGCTTCCATACTGAGCGAAGAGTTCCGAAAACTGAGTAAAATTAATTATGGTTAAATTACTATAATGCAAGGGGGATAATTTAGTTTAACCGATTTAAACCCGTGATAATGTTTTTTCCTAGTTAATTACATTTATAAGTGTGCCATAAAGCAGAGGCAGATTTCGATAAAATAAAAATATAGATATACATACTTTATTCCATATATATATATATATATATATATATATATAAGTATAAATTTTTATTTATACAAACATTATTGGTTACATATGTGCATACATGTTTCGGTTGCACTTTTCCAAGAAAGTCAAATTCATCAGACAGTTCTTGGTCTGATGAGGTTGACTTTCTTGGAAAAGTGCAACCGAAACATGTATGCACATATGTAACCAATAATGTTTGTATAAATAAAAATGTATACTTATAAACAGCTCTACTTGGTATTGAGCACTTTTTATAAACACTTGAGTTTCTACGGATTTACATTTACAGAAACTAATATAATACATGTACGATATATATATACACGCATACATAAAAAAATATACATGAACAAAATAAATTTAAAAAATTGAAATTTAAGTAACTAAAAGATGAAAAATTTAAAATATAAGATTGGATAAAAAAAACATAAAATATAATTTTTTTTTTTTTTTCCATATAGTTTTAATGGTTGAAAAACTTCCAAGACTATACATGTGTGTGTGTGTGTGTATGTATGCATGTATGTATGTATGTATGTATATATATATATATATATATTCGTACTATCACACGAAAGTTAGTAAAAAAAAAATCCATTTCAATTATTTAAGAGAATTGAGAAAGCAAATCTATTTCCATTTTTCTTTCTGCTTTCTATACCGATTTATACGTTTTTCTTTTCTTTTTAAAAAATTTTCTAGTTTTCTTTACTTCTGTTTTTTTAAATTCGCCAATTCAGACCGTTATTTGATATGAATATAAATATGCAAACACTGAAGGATACATTTTTAAAAATTATTTTTGACACCGTGTACACTTGTTGATTATATTCTTCATTATGTGAACATCCTTTCAGCGACTGTCCATTGTTTCTTGATAAGCCTGTCTTCTAATTCTATTCTTTTCATGGGGAAATTTATAAATCCCTATTCCCTCCAGCTATGTGTAAAATAACTCTTTGTCAATGAATCCCTAACAATAAGTATTGTTTCAATATAAACCCACTTAGGGATTGATATGCCATAAGAAACCAACGATCCATCTTAAAATAGAATTGTTCCCAGCTTTTTTTTTTTTTTTTTAATCGTTATTTTCGTTGAAAAGTAGCCGAACCACTTTTCCGTTTCAAGATGCTTAGAATAGATGCTTCTCTTAAAAATGCTAATTTTATTTTACGCTAGTGATTCTTATAATAGTCATGTTAATTTATTTAATCTTATATCCCCCTCCTCTCCCGCAACGCTTGTTAGGTATCCCAAACTTACTTGAACTTGAAATGGTGTTCACCCTGCATTTGGTTGAGCCGACTCCGTCCATCCATCCTCGCCACTGCGTCACTCTCAAAAGCCGATCAAACATGATGATTTGAAGTCAACGATTGGGTGATTTTTAGCTACTTCCTGTTTTAACGGTAAACTCCGTAGATTTGGGAACCCCAGATTGAATTCCCGGTCAGCTTTAATCGTCTTCAGCCAGATGTTTCGTTGTCCACTACATTGCTTTTTCCAACACTATAAGGCAGCTGGGGAAATTGCTTCATAGATATCATCTCCTGTTTGATGACGAAGAGCATGACCCAGCCAGCATAGATGTCTCCTAATGATGATTTTTCGGAGGAAGTTAATTTTGCGGGAGAAACATACTGTGTTGTTTGAGAGGAAGTGCTGCCATCGGACTTAAAAAATACGACGCAGGCAGTGGTGATCAAAAGTTTCCAATTGCCTAACGTCTTCAACTCTCATTGGCCAGGACTCAGCGCCATAAATGAGGATTATTCGCATCAGTGCTTGGTAGATCTATACTTCGGTATCCCAAAGCAACATTTTATTTTCATTATATTTAAATACTTTTAATTAGGCCACATAGTTCTTTGCTAAATATAAACAATGATACCAAATTTATTTTAATAGGACAATTAGTCACCAAATTATGACTGTTCAAAGTCTGTTGGTAATTAGAAAATTTGTAGTCTTGTGTTCACCCTGCATACATTTTTAAAAAGAACTGCATACATTTTTAAAAAGAACTGCATACATTTTTGAAAAGAACTGCATACATTTTTGAAAAGAACTGCATACATTTTTGAAAAGAACTGCATACATTTTTTTTAAAAGAACTGCATACATATTTTTTTTAAAAGAACTGCATACATTTTTTTAAAGAACTGCATACATTTTTTTAAGAACTGCATACATTTTTTAAAAGAACTGCATACGTTTTTAAAAAGAACTGCATACATTTTTTTAAAGAACTGCATACAGAAGCCAAATTTCACCGGCTATAACTATGCAAGTTTCAGCAAATGAAAAACTTTACAAATGTTGTCATTTTGTTGTAGTGAATAAAAATTAATCATAATGGAAGCAATAATTATTAGAGCAAGCCAACCTAAGCATTACACAAAATCCTATTACCTCTCGAAAAAAAAATGTACAAAAATTACAGAAGATTCGTTTCAACATCTAACATATTTAATATTAGTGATTAATAGCACACTAGAGATTTTTACAGCTACATTTTTCTGTTAATAAAAAATCAATAAAAAAAAAACCTGATTTTACCCATAAAAAAATGATGGAAACACAATATCACAATAGGTCAAAAAATTAATTCACTAAAGTTTTCAAGTTGGATTGTTTTTTTTTTTGAAAGACAACTTAAACCCTATATTAAGCCCAACATATTGATGAGTGGCCTCTTTTCTTTAAGATGGAACTGATTTTATATGCATAGATACAAACAGTATCGTTCTCATTAAGTTGAAAAACATAAAAAATAAATGTCCTTTCACTGAAAATAGTGACCTCACTTGGCGTAACATGGAAAAAAAAACTGTTAATGCCATGAAAGAAATAATTGTACCATTTTTATAAAGAGAAAAGATTTTTTTAAATTTACATCGAAATTTTATCAAAATAACCAAAAAATAATGAGTTATCACTAGTTCAAGTGCGTCTTGTTGCACTCTGGAATCTGTACAGAATTTTTAACGGGATCCTTTATTTAATCCACGGATGTATCCTGCTCTCATTCCGTCAGCCATGTTAGAATTTCTAAGTAATTTGTAATTGTATTCTTAGTGTTGCATTACACTTTCTTTTGGGGTACCCGGTAAGATCGAACAAGAATGACAAAGAACAGAACGTATATGGAAAAACTTTGGTTTTCTTTATTTCCCATCACCTGATGGTTTACGCCGGCTACACACACATATATAACAATCTTTTGACATACTTTTGTCTCATGAAAGTCTTTTTCTTGCTGAGGTCACAGACTTGGTTTCCGCTAGAAACTCGTTCATATATACATCCGATTGGAAAGCAATTTGCTCTGAATTGTCTATCCGAGCGTGAACTGAAGCAACTGTTCCACAAGCACTTCAAATTGTCTGTTTGATGAAATAGAAGTCAGGGGATTCCTTCACTATACCAACTTGCTTATCAGTTGCATTTTTAGTCAACGGACACGAAAGCCTAACAGCAAGATGGGCTTGGGTACCATAGCCAATAAAGCTTCATCGGTGCCATGAACATCGGTAAACTCCCATTCTTCCGGTACTTTGATACTCTGATCACCAAGCGCTCCGGCCCTTCGCGTTTCTGAAACCGCCGTCTTTCAAGTCTCGCTTGCACTGCGGAACCTTCTCCTTTTTAACAGTTATCAAGTCGCTTTCTTTCTTTCTCGACGTCCCACCCGCAATGAACTCGTCCACGATTCATTTTTGCCACGCTTCATTATCTTACATTAGTATCGCCTGTACTTAGGATTGAACTTTGAACCCCCAGAAGACTGTCACTTAGAACTGATTATTAGTCGTCAGAATAAAACAAATTATCAATCCTCATCTCAAATTCTGAAACCAATGCAAAGAGTTGTTTTAGAGAGGATTGTCACAAAATTAAAATTGTTAACTGCATATAAAGTTAATATTAGTATTAATAGATTTAGATTTCAATTTGTATCTGAATGTATACTTTAAACAATTTTTTTCTTAAATTTTATTTTAGCGACAAGACAATGAAAACTATTTTTGACTTAGAATTCACCAACGTCTATGTGAAAGCAACAAATACAATGAATACATTTATAAATCTAGACAAAGAATATTGACGAACAATCTCTGTACGCGACTACTGCATGTGATGTTATTCCAACCCAGACAACGGATAATCTAATATATGAAATTAAGTCTGTAGAACTTTCAAAACATGAATTCAAACATAAGTGATAAAAAAATAAAAAAAATGAATGGTTAAACATTATCAATAGCGTCGGAAATTATTTTGATAGTCCCAAACAATTTATTTTGTTTAACTACCTATTGTATGCAGTTCTTTTTAAAATGTATGCAGTTCTTTTTAAAATGTATGCAGCTCTTTTTAAAATGTATGCAGCTCTTTTTAAAATGTATGCAGTTCTTTTTAAAATGGATGCAGCTCTTTTTAAAATGTATGCAGCTCTTTTTAAAATGTATGCAGCTCTTTTTAAAATGTATGCAGTTCTTTTTAAAAATGTATGCAGTTCTTTTAAAAAATGTATGCAGTTCTTTTAAAAAATGTATGCAGTTCTTTTAAAAAATGTATGCAGCTCTTTTTAAAATGTATGCAGCTCTTTTTAAAATGTATGCAGCTCTTTTTACAAATGTATGCAGTTCTTTTTACAAATGTATGCAGCTCTTTTTAAAAATGGATGCAGCTCTTTTTAAAATGTATGCAGCTCTTTTTAAAATGTATGCAGCTCTTTTTAAAATGTATGCAGCTCTTTTTAAAATGTATGCAGCTCTTTTAAAAAATATATGCAGTTCTTTTTACAATGTATGCAGCTCTTTTTAAAATGGATGCAGTTCTTTTTAAAAATGTATGCAGTTCTTTTTAAAAATGTATGCAGTTCTTTCACAATTATATAATCCTCCCAGCCTAGCAAAACTATGCGACCGAAGGAAGCCGACTGGATCATAGATTGTTAGTAGATTAGCTTTTTATCAAGCGGATGCTAGCTAGCCATTATCTCAAGTGATTATTTAGGTGGTCTTTCTGGTGGTACCAGAATATTTATATATTCAAACAGATCGGCAGAGGAGGAGGAGTCAGCGTTGATCCTCTGGACATCCGAGTCAGCGTTGATCCTCTGGTGTTTGACAGTCAGTTGGGTTTGTGTGCATCTCTGAGAGAGATGGGTCCTTGGACTCTAAGCCATTGGACTTGTTCTGATTTCGTCAAAGAATTCTCATTTGCAAGTTTGATGTTCAGTAGGGGAAAACGTATTGTAACCTAAAAAAAGAAAATTAACGTTTATTTGTTTTAAGTTTGAATTATGATTTTATTTGGAGAGAGAATTCTTCTGTTGCAGCATTAACTTGAACCATATCGACACTGCGACCGATGTCCGAGTCGAACAACGATTTTGGACCGGAACAACAAGCAGACAATCACAGCCTCTGCAGTGAACGTACACAGCGCACAACCATATAAATAGGGTGGGACATAATGGGTGAAAATTGCAGATTCATGCGAGTAGTATTTTTTTTGTGTTCATTTATACATAAATAACACTAAACAATCAAACATTTTGAAAATTTTGCAAAATTCAGAAGGTGCAGGCCACTAGTTTTTGGCTATTTTACATTCATGAAAACCCTTTCACAGCCTGAAAATGGTCCTAAATTAAAGTACTATATCAGATTTAACCATCTATATCCATTCATAGCTTTTGAGGATGTTTTAGGACCTGCAATGTCGCATGAAACCACTTTTTCACTGAAAAATGATGGATTTTGAGTCCCGTGGAGCCCTAACGGCTATTTTTGGCCTGCACCTTCTGAATTTTGCAAAATTTTCAAAATGTTTGATTGTTTAGTGTTATTTATGTATGAATGAACACAAAAAAATACTACTCGCATGAATCTGAAATTTTCACCCATTACGTCCCACCCCTAATATAAATATCTTTGTCTAAATATTTTTTACTGTAACACTAAGGGAGGGAATTCAATATATATTTAAGTAAACAGAAGCAGCAGCTGTCTGAAGTATTAGTATTTGTAATGTAAACAATACAACTCCACCCACCAAAGTAAATTTAATTCTAAAAGTTGTTGGAAACCAAAATTTGTAAAAGAAACGAGTTTGGTTTTGTTTCATAATGTTAACAAAAGATAAGTTTTTAAGTAGTGAATTCTCTATATAAATGTGCATGTGTGTAATTTGTAGTGGCAAAATGTTTGTTGCTATGTCTTATCTCTGTTTGCCAAGAAACGTCATACCAAGCATCAGCAGCAACTAACTTGAAGTATTAGTTGTCTTGTTTACAATAATACTATCTTTAATTCTAAAAGTTGTTGGTTATTTGGGAAGCAATAAAAAAATTTTTTTAAAAAAAAGGGGGGGGGGATATGCTGTCATTGTTTTACTGCACAAACTCACTAGTATACATAGATCAGGCATGTGCGTTCTCCACACTTTTAGCAAAATTCATTTTTTTTTTTTTTTGATAGACCCTATCATAGATGTGAATTCTTAGCTTTTTGATCGAAATCCGCTTTTTTTTTTTAAGAAATAGATTTTCCCTCTGAAAATATTAATTTTGGCATGAAAGCTAAGATTTCAAGCAATTCATGAAAGGGGGTAGGGGAGTTAGATGACTTTTGTTTCATCAAAGAATGACTTGCTGTTCCTTCCCCCACCTATGCACTCAGTGTCTTTTAATTTTTACTTTCTTAGCTGAAACTGTTTAGGAAAAAGTGTTTTTTGTGCTGCCATCTCTCTACACACGCATATACATATACGAACGTACGTGGCCTACCAGGTTATGAAATTCATCTCGATTTCAGCCTTTTTTTTGTTTTGTTTTTACCATTGGCTATTCACATCCCTGATATATGCTAGCAGAGCTACCAGGCATTGCTAGGGGACATGGATAACAGAAGAGGTAAAAAAAAAAAAAAAAGATGCGCATCACACATATGGCTAAACTAAAACATTCATTCAAGTGCATGACTCAACAACAAAACCCAACCCTGAATTGCAATAGTATCGACTATCTAATTCATTGGCCCTTGTTGATGCATTCTCAGTCTCGTTACTTTTAAAAGATAAGTGTGAGAATATCCGGTATTACCTCCTCTTTTTCTGAGAGGGAGTAGATTTACTGCCTGTTGCATGATGTTCCCTTATTTGTGATGAAGTGCCGAAGGGCCTATATAGGTATTTTTGTTCCTATCAAGAGTGCCCCTTTCTGGGGAGCTGAATTTTCTCCACATTAAAAACCGATTGTACAATTCTTTTCAAAACTTTTCTTTTCATTCATTGAGAGATCAGTAGTTCACATGCCAATTTTCAAGCAATTCTGTCCAGCGGTTTGTGTGAACATAAGACACAAAGATTAGGCGGGCACATACATACACAGTTACTATTTTATATATAGATATATAGATAGATAGATATATAGATAGATAGATATATATAGATATATAGATAGATATATAGATAGATAGATATATATAGATATATAGATAGATAGATATATATAGATATATAGATAGATATATATATAGATATATAGATAGATATATAGATAGATATATATATAGATATATATAGATATATAGATAGATATATCTTTATTCTGTGTGACTGTTTGTTGGGTACTCTCGGAGGAGAAGCTTCACATACAAACAGACATACATACAGACAACTGCCCTTTATAGAAGAGATATAGATATATCTTTATTCAAGGCATTTCATGCTTAGAACAGGAATAAGCAATGTTAATGATACTTTAGATGAAAAACGAACCCGCCTGTAGTTAATTAAAATATAATTTAAAAAAAAAAAAAGTATTTCTTTATCCATATATTTCAAATTATTTCAAATTTAATCACAAGTTTAACAATATTCTTTAGCCGTAAGTGAATATAATTTTGTGAGGTAACGTCGAGCAAAATAATTTTGAAAAATGGGTGTTTAAAATTTAATGTTAAAATTCAGTTGTGGCTTGTTTGAGCTCTCATTCAAATGTAAAGGGATAGAAATGAACTTGTGACTAGCGGATTTACTGTGAAACGGCAGTAAAGTGTTAAGACCTTTTACAACCAAAGGAAGAGCCTATCAGGCATATGTATGCAATGTGATGTATGGAAGTGAAACCTGGCCGGCAAGATTTGAGGATATGCGTTGCATGTAGACAAATAATATGAGAATGATACAATGAATGTGTAATATGAGTCTTAAGAACACGCTTAGATCTCATGACCTCAGAAGATGATAAAATTTAGACATTATAGGGAGATGTGTGCAGAAAAGGAGACTTTGATAGTATGGTCACATTGAAAGAATGGATGAGTTCTTGGGTCGTCAGTAGATGTAGAACAGGTAGGGTAGCAGATTTAGTTCAGAGGAAGGCCGCGAAAAACATGGGAGAAAGTGATTCAAGAGTGACCTGAGGGATAAAGACCTGGCCGGAGATAGGTTAGTTTGGAAGTAAATTTCTAAAAGCCATCCAATGCATACCTACCTACCTGTACCTGGTATGGGTTGAACCACCGTCCTCCAAAGGAGGAAGTTTCATGGAAGTATCAAATTCACAAGTGGTCGCATGTATATTCCAGTTCGGGGAGATGACATTAGGTTTGCGCAGTTCTTGCGGGGAGGTGTCAACGTCCTCTTACATACAGCACCTGGTATTCCAAAATGGTCACCCATCTGGTACTGACCAAGCTCAACGTTGCTTAACTTCAGTGATCTAACGGGAACCGGTGTGTCAATGTGATTATGCCAGCATGTAAAATGGACGTTAAACCAAATGATGATGATGATTACACTAGCAAAAATGTCCCCTCCATCACATATTTTTGCTAGTATATATGATGGACGAACATATACTACATTACCCCCCTCCCTTCGAAAGAAAAGGAGGTAATGTCTGCAAGGATAGTCTCATGATAACAGAACAGAAACTACACTATCCCCCCCTCCCCTGAATTGAGCATGGAAAGATAATACATTAGTCTGAAATAGTAAATTGAATTGAGCATTAAAATATAGTAATAGTATAGTTTTGGCTTCAGACAGATACCAAATCTCCATTGGTAATATATATATATATTTTAAATTCATTTTTAATTTAAAAAAAAAGTTTAATCTTGTATATTTATATGGAGTTTACCGATTTTATATTTAAATCAATATTACAATTGTATTATAATTTCTCAAAAGTCAAGTTGTAAGACGGCTCAGTTATAAAGGAAAGAATTCACACGGACTTTCTCCTCCTTCTTCTGACCACATCGTAATTGTCTTAACTTTTACGAAGAGTAGAGACTGCTGCACTAGGAAATCCTCCCACCGTAATGACATGTCATTCGACAACACGAATTTGCCACGTTGTCTTTCAACAGATGTTGTTTTTTTTTTGTTTTTACTTTTCTTATTTAATGATTTTTTTTTTCTAATGGGGCTGTGTCCGCAATGGGATGGATTACAACCACAGGTCGGCTATAAAAAATATCTGACTTCCTACTTTTTTGTTTGTTCTCTTTTTTTAACTCTGCTCTGACTCGCATAACCCATATGATACTAAATTAAAAAAGAAATTATTCGAAACATTTTGAATTGTTTTAAACTGGGAGTCTATTACAAAGTTAGTTATATACTGGCTATGCAAAGTTAGTTATATACTGGCTATGCAAAGTTGGTTATATACTGGCTATGCAAAGTTGGTTATATACTAGCTATGCAAAGTTGGTTATATACTAGCTATGCAAAGTTGGTTATATACTAGCTATGCAAAGTTGGTTATATACTAGCTATGCAAAGTTGGTTATATACTAGCTATGCAAAGTTGGTTATATACTAGCTATGCAAAGTTGGTTATATACTAGCTATGCAAAGTTGGTTATATACTAGCTATGCAAAGTTGGTTATATACTAGCTATGCAAAGTTGGTTATATACTAGCTATGCAAAGTTGGTTATATACTAGCTATGCAAAGTTGGTTATATACTAGCTATGCAAAGTTGGTTATATACTAGCTATGCAAAGTTGGTTATATACTAGCTATGCAAAGTTGGTTATATACTAGCTATGCAAAGTTGGTTATATACTAGCTATGCAAAGTTGGTTATATACTAGCTATGCAAAGTTGGTTATATACTGGCTATGCAAAGTTGGTTATATACTGGCTATGCAAAGTTGGTTATATACTGGCTATGCAAAGTTGGTTATATACTGGCTATGCAAAGTTGGTTATATACTGGCTATGCAAAGTTGGTTATATACTGGCTATGCAAAGTTGGTTATATACTAGCTATGCAAAGTTGGTTATATACTAGCTATGCAAAGTTGGTTATATACTGGCTATGCAAAGTTGGTTATATACTGGCTATGCAAAGTTGGTTATATACTGGCTATGCAAAGTTGGTTATATACTGGCTATGCAAAGTTGGTTATATACTGGCTATGCAAAGTTGGTTATATACTGGCTATGCAAAGTTGGTTATATACTGGCTATGCAAAGTTGGTTATATACTGGCTATGCAAAGTTGGTTATATACTGGCTATGCAAAGTTGGTTATATACTGGCTATGCAAAGTTGGTTATATACTGGCTATGCAAAGTTGGTTATATACTGGCTATGCAAAGTTGGTTATATACTGGCTATGCAAAGT
The DNA here is from genome assembly GCA_963556195.1 of Sepiola atlantica. NCBI lineage: Eukaryota > Metazoa > Mollusca > Cephalopoda > Sepiida > Sepiolidae > Sepiola > Sepiola atlantica. The sequence continues at coordinate 31,360,670 of OY744554.1, read as the reverse complement.
TGGTTATATACTGGCTATGCAAAGTTGGTTATATACTGGCTATGCAAAGTTGGTTATATACTGGCTATGCAAAGTTGGTTATATACTGGCTATGCAAAGTTGGTTATATACTGGCTATGCAAAGTTGGTTATATACTGGCTATGCAAAGTTGGTTATATACTGGCTATGCAAAGTTGGTTATATACTGGCTATGCAAAGTTGGTTATATACTGGCTATGCAAAGTTGGTTATATACTGGCTATGCAAAGTTGGTTATATACTGGCTATGCAAAGTTGGTTATATACTAGCTATGCAAAGTTTGTTATATACTAGCTATGCAAAGTTTGTTATATACTAGCTATGCAAAGTTGGTTATATACTAGCTATGCAAAGTTGGTTATATACTGGCTATGCAAAGTTGGTTATATACTGGCTATGCAAAGTTGGTTATATACTGGCTATGCAAAGTTGGTTATATACTGGCTATGCAAAGTTGGTTATATACTGGCTATGCAAAGTTGGTTATATACTGGCTATGCAAAGTTGGTTATATACTGGCTATGCAAAGTTGGTTATATACTGGCTATGCAAAGTTGGTTATATACTGGCTATGCAAAGTTGGTTATATACTGGCTATGCAAAGTTGGTTATATACTGGCTATGCAAAGTTGGTTATATACTGGCTATGCAAAGTTGGTTATATACTGGCTATGCAAAGTTGGTTATATACTAGCTATGCAAAGTTGGTTATATACTAGCTATGCAAAGTTGGTTATATACTAGCTATGCAAAGTTGGTTATATACTAGCTATAACCGTGACCCGTTGCGTCACAACTTAAACCACTATTCTAATTTGATTTCATTTGAAAAATTCATAAACTGCGACATATCTGTTAAGACATTCTTCTCGCATAACTAAAAATAATAAGCCTCTTGACTTTTATGTTATCATCATTCTTATGAGTGTACGCACTCCGTCAAAAAAAATAAAATGCATCCTTCATCGGTGTTCGCACTTATGTTCTTATATAAAATGTCGGAATTGGTGGAGTTTAAAAAAGAAATAGAACGTTTCAAATGGGGAAAGTTTAAAAAGAAAAAGGAAAAACGTATAAATCGGTAAAGAAAGAAAACCTCTCATTATAGAAATAGATTAAAGGCAGGTGAGGGGTCTGACTTGCTTGTTTAATTCCCATAAATACCCGAAATGGATTCATCTGGCAGTTTTTTGGGTCTTTTTTTTACATGATTTGTGACGAGAGATATACACACACATTGCTCTTTATTATAGAATGGAGGATAGAAGTATTAATATTCTTATATAAACAACATTTTTCTCCCAACAAACCTTAATAAAATCTTTGAATATCTAAAAGAAGTCAATATCTACAACAAAATTTAACCACTTTCTCCCTACTCATGCCCCTCATCCTCATTCTCAAACATAAATACATACAAACTCTAAAATGAAAACAAACTAAACATTCTTATACTATAAAATAACTCTCAACATATCCTTGTGGACAATTCTCCCCCAATAACAACCAGAAAAAAAAAAAATAAATAAATAAACAAACATTTTCCGGCATTAAATAACCAAGAAGTTGATATGCCGTAAAACCCAATCAATCAATCATATTCTTATATATAAAAGTAAAGACTTATTTTTCCATCTAATTTACATGTTTGTGGGTTGTGTACACACACACACACGCAAATTAGACGGCCACACTGAGAAGAGTCACTCTTTCTCTAAATGTTCAGAAGACATCAAAAAATATTAGTGGTTAAATCAACCTAGTGAGAGGGGCTGAGAGAAATACGTAGATAGCTAAGAGATAGATGGGTGACTTGTTCAGTTAATTATAAATTACAACTAATTAGAACAATTAAAACAATTTGTTTTCAAACATAACTCAATCCCAGAACTAAGTTTATTTTAACATGTATGTTGTGTTATTACAGTATAATAATAATAATAGATAAGACCCAAATGCATGCCCATTTGTTCGCTTTCTCTGCTTAATCCATTCAATGCAGACCTACAACTCTTCCCAATTATAAACCATTCCTTGGCCTTTTGGCTAAGATCAAAGTGTAGTATCTGTTCCGATGGATACTGCACCCCATAGACTGGTATTGTCTTGTCCTTCGGGGCTTGATTTACGCCGGTCTGTCCTGGTCAGTTCTAGGAGGTCCAACCTACCAGGCTTTGTCTCCCCTCTTTGGGGGGGAGTAAATTTATTGCTTACTGTGTGAGGCGCCCCTACCTACCGGGGAATGCCGACGGGGCTGCCCAGGCAATTTTTAAACCCCACTTTCCCTACCAGACCTTGGGGGTCACATCTTACTTGTGGGAGTAAGATAAAAACTGGCCTTGTGCCTAACTCCTGGAGAGGAGTAAATCAATACTCTGAGGATTGTGTAGAAAATAAAAACTACGGACCAATGTGCTCCCCCACCGCTTCATATTGATCGATATTTTATTTTTTAATCTAAAAGCTGTTCTCTGACTTCATAATCAATCAAGTAAGGGAGATAATTCTCTGTTTTAAACTATACACAATATTAAAAAAAAAAGAAGTTTTATACTCGCTCTACTATGGGAGTCTTTATTTTCATTTTTGTTTCGCTTATTTTATTTTTATTTTTTTAATTGCATAAATAATGTAAAGTTTTTATTTAATTTCTTAACTCTTAAATTTATGCATAATAACTAGCTGTTCCTACGTGATGTTTCCCGGGAATAATTTGTTTGAACAAAAAAATTCTTTAAAATAAGATTCAAGGACCGTTAGAATACCTCACTTATTTTTAAAAAATTGATTGAAGACATCATGGCCGCCAGTGATAAAAACATTGATTTAACTCTCTCTTCTAGAACCAACTCTGGGTCATACTGAATATGTAAGATTTGTAAATGTATCTTGTGTGGTTTCTGAGTTTTTGCTAGACACACAGAATACAATTTCTCTTTATATAATAGATTTCATTGTTTTGTTTTTTTGTTTTAGTTTTTTTTGTTTTTTTTACATTATTGCAGTCTGCATTTGACTATTATTTTCATATTAATTATTAGGTCAGTTTATGCTATTTCTATATGCACACTGATGTACTATTCTTAACTCGAGAGAGCTATTTAATAAAGTTCTACTTAGGGAATAATAAATTTCTCTTTCTGCAAAAGAATGTGTTTTTGTACTTTTATGTTAATGGCTACTTTCTGGAAAAGCCTTGCTCAGGCTTATCTTCTCAGCAAAAAAATAATGTATTCCCTGTCTATCGTATTTCCTTCTTTCCAACTCGTTAGTTTTTGTCCTGCCTATGACCGTAAAGTGCATCCGACGGTGAGCCTCTTCAGTGTTAACACCATGAAACAATTATTTGATAGTAAAAAGTAAATTCGTATGAATCAGAATGGTACAACTTTGTTGACCGGTTTGATTCTGTTGTCGGCATTCTTGCAGGAGGGACCATGTAATGATTGCCAACATCCCTAAGTGAAAATGGTATTATGGAATCGACTGCATTCGAACTTGGTACACTCAGGTTGTCAGTCCGTGTCGTTATCCACTTAACCACTGTGACCTCCCTTATTTATTATTTGATGATATCAGGGTAGAACTTAAGGGTCTCTTTTTGAAGACAGTAGGTTTATGCTCGAAAATCTATAAGGCCAATATTTGTTATGCTTTTTAAAAATTATTTTTTAAATTATTTTTTTATTTTTTTTTTATTTTTTTTTAACTTTTTCAGTTTTTTAAATTAAAATTTTTTTTTAAATTTAGTTTTTTTTAATTTGTTTTAAATTTTTTGCAAAATATTAAATTTAAAAAAAAATTTAATTTGTTTTTTTTTTTTTTTTAAATTTAAAATTTAATTTTTTTAATTTATTAATTTTTAAAAAAAATGTTAAATTAAAAAAATAAAATTAAAAAAATTTTTTTTTTCATTTTTAAAAAAAATTTTCTAAAATTTAATTTGTTTTTTTTTTTAAATTTAATTTTTTTTTTAAATTTGTTTTTTTAAATTCTTTTTTGCAGATTTATGATGAACCCTCAATTTGGAAGCCAGTATCCAAGTGGATATGGACCAGGTTCACCTCCTTATAGTGGACACCAGGCACCTGCCATGAGACAACCCATGCCTGCTCAAAATGTATATAATGGACCAAATCCAAATATGGGACAGAGGCCGCCAGGACCCAGAGGTAAGAGTCAATTTTTGTCAAATGTTTTGCATAGGTTCAACCCTTAGGTGAATTATTTCGAGGGCAGGGGTGTCATTTTGAATCAAATTTATTAAAGTGATAGCTCTGAGTCGAAACTGACAAAAGGAATAAAGAAAAAAAAAAACTGTCACATTTCTCTGAGAACCATAAAATGGTTCTCAGAGAAATGTGACAGTTTTTTTTTAAACGCAGCTTATGTGTGTGTAAAATGACACAACAAGCTAGGAAAACCATGAGATATCATATGAAACCATTTTTTATTTTTTGATCTTGTGCCTTTTCTTTCTTCTTTTCTTGAAAGTCGGAGGTGGTTCAAATGTCGTAAAAATAACAACCAAGATGAGAACAGTAGTCCGAATAATCCAAATTATCAATCCTCATCTTAAAAAAAAAAAAAAAAAAAAAAAAATTCTCAAAACGGTATAAATTGTGCTGAAACGTCATTTGAATTGAATAAAGCCTGTTTTTCATAAATTTTATCCAGGCGTTATTCATGTCCTGTCATCGGATATTTTCCTTTTGTTTATTCACATTTTAATGCTCCTTAGAGGAACAAGCACATCAAATTAATGTCAAACAGTTTTATTAATTCTGACTTTAGTTTTATAAATTAGTACTAAAAAAATGTAAGATGTGTCTGTGGTATAATTTAGATCTTCTTTCGTTTGCTTCACAGCATCTTGTTGTTAGATCACCAGCTCGGTTGAGAAAAGCCATGCTAATGTTTTGTTGTCTAGCACAGCTATGCCGGCTTCGCCGTTGGGTGGTCGATGTTTAAGGTATGACTCGATGTGGTCTACTGTCTGTTCAGAGTGACCAGTCGCAGACAGCCGAGTCCCTGAGTTCCCATCCTTTCATGGTCGCGGCGAAACCTGTCCTGAGGCAGTTGAGCATTGTCCACTGCCGGCGAGGAAGGTCCATGCCTGGTAGGTTATCCGGGTCCTCCACAAATCTGTGCAACCTTGATTTATCAACTGCCTGCCATTCCTCCATCCAGCAACGTTTCAGCCAGATTCGTTTTGTGACGTCACCGGGTGTTGAAAGCAGGAGCTGATGGGCATGCTCCGAGAATGAGCGTCGTGACTTCAGGCGAGCTCATGGAGGGGTCTCTGTGAAGAAGGTAGTCCTCATCGATAGTGACCTTTTTTGACAGTGCAAGGACAGCTGCTTCACGGCACAAGGTTTAGATGAAACACTATTGGTTTTATTTTTTTATATTTTTTATGAGCACACTCAAACTTTCGGTTGATAATAGATATCTGGAAAATAGTGTGATGAACAATGGGCAATCAACAATTCTTCCACTATCCAATCACTATGAAGATAAGACTGAACTGCTTGCTCAGCGATTTGCCCTACACTCCACCTTGGACTTTGCAAACAACTCCCTTCCTAATCTTTTCACTACAGACGATCTGATCATCACTCCTTCCCATATCCTGGCTCTCATTAAAAAAAACTTCGACATCTCCAAAGCATGTGGACTAGATCTTATCCCTGCTATAGTAATGAAGAAATGCTTTGTTGAGCTGGCTCCTGTCCTCTCCAAACTCTAAAACAAATGCCTTACTGAATCTTGCTTCCCTGACAGCTGGAAAATTGCTTCTGTAGTACTAGTTTTCAAGAGCTCTTAAAAAAGTGACCTGCAAAATTATCACCCCCATAAGCTTCCTCCCACTATTCGCTAAAATCTTTTAGTCATTATTGATCAATCGAGCAATAGCTCACCACCTTTAACTTATCACTAACCAATAGTATGGGTTTAGGCAATCCCGTTCTACTGTGGATATCCTAACGGTCGTCTCTGAATACATATACCAGATGCTGGATAAGGCAGGTGAAGCTAGGGCAGTAGCGTTTGATATATCAAAGACATTTGACAAGGTCTGCCATGGAGGTTTTCTCAGGAAAATAAACTCTTATATTATTACTAGACGAATATTTAATATAATCAGATTTTTCTTAGCTAAAAGAAAGATCCAGGTTATCCTCGATGGCCGTACATCCAAACATCACATTAATACGGGTGTGGCCCAGGGGTCGATACTTGGACCATTATTATTCCTGATTTTCATGAGCGACCTTCTTGATACAATTGCCTGGTGATACCAGATCAGGCTGCCCTGTGGCTCCCTGAGACGAAATTCACCTACATTGACGTTTCTTGTTTTTTTGTTTGTAAAACTTAATTATGTTCTATAAAACCAAAAACAAAACAACAGCCCCTCTCCCTTTCTCCCTCCCCTTTTTATTTTATTTTTAGAACTTGAAGCATAAATCTTTTACTATAATGACCAGATTCGGCATTAAATAACCCAAAAAGGGTTGATATGCCGTAAAACAAAACTACCAAACCAAAAACGATGATTAAACATTTGAAGATATAAAGAACTTGAAGCATAAAAACTTTTACTATAATGACCAGATTCGGCATTAAATAACCCAAAAAGGGTTGATATGCCGTAAAACAAAACTACCAAACTACCACCTGATACAATTGCATCTGAAATGGGTATATTTTGGACGTGCGGGTCAGTCAAATTCACACATATCCTTGGAAAATGATCCCCAGTCGAATGGGGCCGAAAACCGATGGTCACATTCAGTGTTACCAAGACAAATCTTCTTTCCTTTCACAATTATAAGAGACCTTTCCAGCCACCGATTGTCACGGCCGATAGCACTCTTCCCAAGAGTCCAAAATATTATGAAGGATAATAAAAGGGATTGTTCATCAAAAATAGTTTGGTTTGTCTTTTACGGCATATCAACCATAGCACCCTTCTCGAGAGTCCAACGTTCAAACTCCCCGACCTAACATTCACAGGCAACATGAATTGGAATAAATACACAGAAGATACTGCCTAGTCTGCTGCAAAAGGCTAGTAAACTACTCGCACCTGCCAGTATCCTTTATCTCTACGAATCCACCATTCGCCCATGCATGGAGTATTGTTGCCGCATCTGGGCTGGTGCACCAACCACTAGCCTGTTCCGCTTGAAAAGGATGCAAAAAAAAAAGTCTCTAACTTAACAGGTCCCACACTGTCTGCCAAGCTCTAGTCCCTGTCACGTATTGCATCCTTGTGCTTGTTTCACAATTACTTCCACGGAATGTGCTCCAATGAACTTACTGCACTTACTGCTCTCAACAAAAATACCTTCAACCCAACTCGACAAGCAATAAAATCTCACTGTACAAGTCCCTAGATTCCGGAAAACTTTGTACTCTAATAGCTTCTTTCCTTTGACTGCTTGCTTTTGGTATTCCCTTCCTGCTCCCTGTTTCCCTAACTGTACCAACATGCAGATATTTAAATGTAATGTGAACAAATATCTTGCTGCCTGTTACCCCCAAAACCCTGAATGGAACAGGGCCAGCAGCCACCATCATGCACCCCCATAAACAAATAGGACAACCAAATAATGCTTCCATCTGCATAGCATAATAAAAATGGTGCTAGAATTGAGGAAGGGAAAATATTTAATTTTCTCAGACTTTTTGTCTAACCTGACAACAATTGAGAGGAAACTCGAATCACCCTTACACACATAAAGTATTGTAGAGGTACCACTCTGATGAGCACTGGTAGAATGGTAGTCCTGGCCTGGCTTCCCAGCTACGTGGGCATTCGAGCAAATCAATAAATAGCCGTGCCTTCTAAACCACAGTTCTTTTGTCGTGATCAGTGTTATCTAGTATACACAAACTCTATTTATTTTTCTAGCTGCACCAGGTCCTTACACATCCAGTTTGAAACAAATTCTCCAATCCCCATGAGAGGAGATATCTCTGGTCACCAATGACTAAAGGGAGATGGGGAGCTGTTTTATTTCTGAGTCAAGTTCAGATGCTTGTAATTATTGATTAAAACCATGCTACGTAAACACGCAGCGATAATCACTTGAGTGATTATTAAACAGGTTAGAATAAAGATGCTTGCTTTGTACCGAGTCACATTGAAGTTATTACGAGATTAAAGCTGTTTGTTTTATCGGTGATAATCGGCAAAGAAAATATCTTGGCCTTCTTATTTGCTTGTTGTTACAAAGTAAAATATGTTGTTATAAAGTAAAATATGTTGTTATAAAGTAAAATATGTTGTTACGTAATTCTACAGGACTAACTGGATGTGTGTAAATTACACGGCATTATTAATCTGTACTAGATGATCATGTGTAAATTACACAGTATCAATATAACAATACGCTACGGCAATTTCATGTTCGTATGTACGTTATCACCTTCCACTCCTTCTATCGCGTGATAATTAAAGATACAATGCAAAAAAGGTAATTAAAAAAAATTTCATCTGATGTTGTTGGTGTGTCGAACGTGAAACTTTAACGAAAATACACTTTCTTGGCATTTGGGCTAGGATCAAAGTGTAGTATCTGTTCTGTCCAAAGATGGTAAAATAATATTGCGGGGTCAGCGTTCGCGTCGGACATCCATAGAATGGAAATATGTCAAACTTTTGGAGATAGACTCCCATAACCAGATATATTCTAAAACTACATTAACCAGAGTACTTAGATAAGTGTTTCAGTTTGAACAAAGGTGGTACAATAATATTGCGGGGTCGGCATTCGCGTCGGGCATCCATAGAATGGAAATATGTCAAACTCCTACAAGGGTTTTGGAGATAGACTCCCATAACCAGATATATTCTAAAACTACATTAACCAGAGTACTTAGATAAGTGTTTCGGTTTGAACAAAGGTGGTACAATAATATTGCGGGGTCGGCATTCGCGTCGGACATCCATAGAATAGAAATATGTCAAACTCCTACAAGGGTTTTGGAGATAGACTCCCATAACCAGATATATTCTAAAACTACATTAACCAGAGTACTTAGATAAGTGTTTCGGTTTGAACAAAGGTGGTACAATAATATTGCGGGGTCGGCATTCGCGTCGGACATCCATAGAATGGAAATATGTCAAACTCCTACAAGGGTTTTGGAGATAGACTCCCATAACCAGATATATTCTAAAACTACATTAACCAGAGTACTTAGATAAGTGTTTCGGTTTGAACAAAGGTGGTACAATAATATTGCGGGGTCGGCATTCGCGTCGGACATCCATAGAATGGAAATATGTCAAACTCCTACAAGGGTTTTGGAGATAGACTCCCATAACCAGATATATTCTAAAACTACATTAACCAGAGTACTTAGATAAGTGTTTCGGTTTGAACAAAGGTGGTACAATAATATTGCGGGGTCGGCATTCGCGTCGGACATCCATAGAATGGAAATATGTCAAACTCCTACAAGGGTTTTGGAGATAGACTCCCATAACCAGATATATTCTAAAACTACATTAACCAGAGTACTTAGATAAGTGTTTCAGTTTGAACAAAGGTGGTATAATAATATTGTGGGGGTCTGCGTTCGCACCGGATGCCCAAAGAATGGAAATATTTTTCAGCAGAAAGCAATATACAACAGGTGTAATCTCCATGGATTGGTCTAGTTAGTATTAATGATTGTTAAAATACACTTTCTTGGCCTTCAGGCTAGGATCAAAGTGTAGTATCTGTCTTGTCAAATGATGGTACAATAATATTGTGGGGGTCTGCGTTCGCACCGGATGCCCAAAGAATGGTAATATTTTTCAGCAGAAGGCAATATACAACAGGTGTAATCTCCATGGATTGGCCTAGTTAGTATTAATGATTGTTAAAATACACTTTCTTGGCCTTCAGGCTAGGATCAAAGTGTAGTATCTGTCTTGTCAAATGATGGTACAATAATATTGTGGGGGTCTGCGCTCGCACCGGATGCCCAAAGAATGGTAATATTTTTCAGCAGAAGGCAATATACAACAGGTGTAATCTCCATGGATTGGTCTAGTTAGTATTAATAATTGTTAAAATACACTTTCTTGGCCTTCAGGCTAGGATCAAAGTGTAGTATCTGTCTTGTCAAATGATGGTACAATAATATTGTGGGGGTCTGCGTTCGCACCGGATGCCCAAAGAATGGTAATATTTTTCAGCAGAAGGCAATATACAACAGGTGTAATCTCCATGGATTGGTCTAGTTAGTATTAATAATTGTTAAAATACACTTTCTTGGCCTTCAGGCTAGGATCAAAGTGTAGTATCTGTCTTGTCAAATGATGGTACAATAATATTGTGGGGGTCTGCGTTCGCACCGGATGCCCAAAGAATGGTAATATTTTTCAGCAGAAGGCAATATACAACAGGTGTAATCTCCATGGATTGGTCTAGTTAGTATTAATAATTGTTAAAATACACTTTCTTGGCCTTCAGGCTAGGATCAAAGTGTAGTATCTGTCTTGTCAAATGATGGTACAATAATATTGTGGGGTCTACATACGCACTAAGCGTCCATAAAATAGAAATATGTCCAAACTCATACATGTGTTATTTGTGATAGACCCCCCCATAACCAGATATATTCTGAAACTACATTAACCAGAGTACTTAGATAAGTATGTTTTAGTTTGAACAAAGGTGGTATAATATCGTGGGGTCTACTTTCGTGTCACACGTTCATAGAATGGAAATATTTTTAAGCACTGCAGCAATTGAAGGATGCAACCGTGGAATTTCCACAGGTCCTGCCAGTTTTAAATGAATGCACTAAAATCCATTTAGTGCATCATTTAATTTTATTAAAAAAACTATCTCTACCTATCTGATGTTGTTTGGTAATCTATTTATTTGCAAGTTGTTTTACTTAACTTTTTTAAACTAGGCTGTATTTATTTAATTTTTGCAGGATATTATCTTTTTGTTCCAATCAGACGAACAAATAGTTATGTCTACCCCCCCCCCCACACACACACACACACACTTTTTTTTTTTTGTCTTAAGAAGGTGACCATTTGAGAACAAGAATAACTCTGACCCGTACAACTGTTTTCTGGAAGGATTACATCGAATTAAATTTTATTCTTAATATGCTGCAACGATCCACAAGAAAAATTGACAAACCAGAATGAAATATTTATTTATTATTTTTTTATTTATTTTTAAAATTTTTATTTTAAAAATTTTTTATTTTAATTTATTTTTTATTTATTTTTTTATTTTTTAAATTTTTAAAATTTTTATTTATTTTTTTATTTATTTTTTTTTTAATTTATTTTTTTATTTTTATTTATTTTTAAAATTTTTTTAAGTAGCTATTGATGAAATGAGAAAGAGACTGACTTTACTTTATATATTAGACTAGCAACAATATTCTCCCTATGATCACATATTTTTGCTAGGCTGCCGCGTCACCCCCTTCTCTCTTGCTATCTGCGAGGTGTTCCTATTTACATGTCTAGAATCATATAATTGCAAACAAAAAACTATGTATACAGTACATAGATGAAGCTAAATAAATTGTTTGTGATTTATGGAAATGGTCGAGCTGTCGACGAACAGTCGATTAAGCGACCAAACTGTTTTTATAATTGGAATTTTTTTTTTTTAATTTTGAAAATATTAAATAGTTTGATTATTAATTATTAACCAAATATAATTTGATTCACATTTTTAAAACGAATTAAACATAGTAATGACATATCCAGTACAGAATATAGCCGAAGAAATTCTTGAAGTGGCCAAAAATATGGTGCTTCTGTAGAATTTGAACTGAACGAAACTGACTTTTGCTGAACTAAACCTAAAACTTCAATAGGGATTAGTTTAGGGTTAAAAGAAAACAGTTTGGTTCAAATTCTGTAGAAGCACAAAAAAAAATTTTTTTTTTCTTTTTTTAAACTGGTCGAAATTTCAGATTTATATAACAGCGAAACATAAACAGTGGAGCTTCACTTAAATTGTGAAATAGAAAACGAAATAAAAAAAAAATATATGGTGCTTCTACAGAATTTAAACTGAACCAAACCACGACCGTCGTAATATAGTAAATATATTCATTTTTTATTTAAAAAATTTTTTTTTTATTTACACCGGTCAAAATTTTAGATTTGTGAAAGTAAAATAAATTTAAAAAAAAAAAAAAAAAAAAAATGAACGCTGAGATTTTAGCGTGGGTCCTAATGTTATGAAGCACCGAAAAATCGTCGGCCCAAAGATGTTTACATTTTGGAAGTGTCACGTGACCCAAATTTACGCGCATATTAATAAAAAGTTAAATCTGTTAAAAAATGAATTCATACAAATTTAAACTTTCACTGAGTGCTTTGATCTAAAAAGTAATATGGCAATTTAAAAAAATAAAGTCTCATTAAAAGAATGGCAAGTTTGATTTCTAAAAAGTAAAATGTATTTCCTCTTTCTAAATGTGAAGCGGTTTTTGAATAAGTAAGTTTATTTAACTGTGTTTTCATAATGTTTGTGTGGTAGCTCAGATAATAGGGTTAAAAACTGGATATCTTAAGATTACGGTTTCCATTCCTAGTCACGGCGTCAAATCTATTTATTAATTTATTTATTACTTACTCTAAAAAAAAAATTTATATTAAGATATGGAAATTAGACGTTTTTGATTTTATTTTTATAATCATAAACTGTCGGATATTTAACCCAATCTCATGAAAATCATTTATTTTTAATATTCAGGCCCTATGGGTATGCCGCCTCCTTCCATGAAACCTGGTATACCTCCTCAAAGCCAACCTGTTATGGCCTCTCCTCCACAAAGTCAACCGGGAATGCCCCTTCAGAACCACCCGCCTCAGCCCAGAATGCCACCCATGAGCCAGCCTCACCAAAATCAGTATGCAATGGGAAACCCAGCACAAAATGGGCCCCAAAATGGTAATTTTGGAGGACCTGCGATGGGACCACCAAGGTGTGTATTATTTTTTTCTTCTAGATTTTTCAGAAATATCTGAATCTTAAAATGCAGCAGTAATTGTTAAACTAACTAATGTACTTATCCAACATATAAAGTTGTCCTGTTGGATTTTCTAAGTTAAACCCAAAAAGCCTTTAAGCTAACATATCAAACTTTGTTTTTAACCAACAAATTTTCATTTGTTATTGGTGTACCATGTTATTAGCAATATAATAACATACTTGGCTAAAATTTATTTTTAAAATTACTGTCCCAGACAATCTATATTATGCAAAAGTTAAACTAATTGCTGAAAAATCGAATTGATCACGGGAAATAACTCATATTTTTATGTGAAGAATATAAATGGATTTGTCTCCCTTGCAATTAAAAATTTGTTTTTCTGTGTATGTTAAAAAAAAATGTGCAAATAAAACTTAAAAACTAATTAACCGCATTCTGTACAATGGCAAATTAAAATGAGTTATCATCCCTTCCATTATTTGAGTTATGCTTAGAAATAAAAACGCTGTTTACAAATTGTGTTTCACGTGATCTAACATTTGCTGCGTAAAAAAAGGTTTTGTAAATGCGTTAGATAGAAAAATGAAGTCTGATGTCGAGAAATAATCTCTTAACTGACATTACACCCTCTTCTCACCTTTTATCATATGTTCTGTGTTAATTACATTCCCTATATGTTTCGACCTTCCTCCTCCCTATTTTTTTAACCCCTCTCCTGTGTTTCAGAATGGGCCCTCCTCCAACAAGTGCCCAACAACAACAACAGCAGCAGCAACAACAGCAGCAGCAAATGGGTTTTGGGGGTCAGCAAATGGGATCAAACCAGATGCAACCACCACTCATGATGGCACCTCCGGTTTCCGCAAATAATCACATGAGAATGCCTCCCTCTAATATGGTGGAACCACCTGCATCACAAGGGGGCCAGTACAGAGGACCTCCCCCACAAACATCACAGGTAATTAAAAATTCTATCCATTTTTTTTTTTCTTTCTATCTATCTGTCTCGCTCTCTCTCATATGTTAATACAATCTGGAATCCCGACGCGGCCAGATGAAGAAGAAAAACCACTGCACGTGTGTTTGGGGTAAGGCGGTCGTTCAGAGGATGCGGGCATAGTTTCACACAAAGACATATTTTATCAGTGAGAAATCACTGGTATCAACTAATGTGAGGTGAGAGATACCTGAGGTGCTGATTGGTTGAAAGAAAGAATCTTTTTTTCTTTCTACTTAGAAATTTGACAAAGAAATTTTATTTTTATGTTTTTATCTATTAAGGGACAAAAATCAATATTAACTGCATAAGTATTTGACGCACGCACAAATATTTAACACACACACAAATGTTTAATACACACACAAATGTTTAATACACACACAAGTGTTTAACACACACATATTTGACATTGTCTATCTCTCTCATTGTCTATTTTTCTTAACTAATGTAGCTATCTGTTTTTCTGTCTGTATGTCTCTCTATTTGTATCTATCTCCATATCAACTGACATAACACCCTCTTTCTCGTCTTTTATTAGATATCTGATTTGAATGACATCACCTAAATTTTTCAACCTTCGTCCTGTCTATTTAATGTATGTCTGCTGTTAGTTGCTGCTGAAACTTTCCAGACATGACAACTTTTCTGTCTACTTCCGAAGATGATATGTATTAATATATCAATGGTTTTGGTTATGCATATTAATGTGCAACGTTATCTTTATTTTCAGATGGTGTCGCAGATGAGAAGTATGAGTATCGATTCTACAGGAAAACCGCTTTTGCAGGTTGGTCGTGTTTACGTCATTGAAGAATGTTTAATATACATTTTAATCTTTTGGTGCTTGATAATCCGCATTTTAAAAAAAAAAAACAGAAAACAAGTTTAGGGTTAGGGTTAAAAATTACGTGATTATCTGCCCTTTGCGTGATTATCTGCCCTTTGCGTTATTATCTGCCCTTGCAAATTATCTGCCCTTGCAAATTATCTGCCCTTAAATTTTGTCCATAAAACAAGTCATAGTCATTGAAGTGACTTGTACGATACGGAAAATGGAAAAAAATTTGTAATTAAAGTTCTAGTGGATAATTTTTCCTAATTTTTTCAACATTGAACAATAAAATACCACTGAGTAAGTACATAATATTGTTTTCACACATAAATAATTTTTCCGTCTGCCCGAAACAGTGAACATACACTAATCTTTTCACTTGAACGGCTGATGAAAAGAGACCAGATGAAATTCTGGTGTCTCCTTTCGGATATAAAAAGTCCACAATCTGTGACTCCACTCCTTCCAACTCACTTTCTATCGCGTAATATCGTCACGTGACAAGGAGCGCAAAATAAATATTTAATAAAAATGATTTTGTTCTTTTTTAGAAGCAGTGTGTAATTTGAAAATATGAAAGGGTAGAAGCCGTTACAATTAAAAAAAAAATTATTTTTAATTTTAATCTAAATTTTTGGGAGTTTACATTGTAACAGCTTCTGTGCTTTCATATTTTCAAATTACACAATGCTTCTAAAAAGAACAAAATCATCTTTATTATTGTCCCATCATGTCAGCCTTCTGTTCATAAAATTAATGATTGATTCAAATCAGCAACCACAAGAAGATCTTGCGGTTTGAAGCAACATCATTAAAAAACATGATTGCAGAAATTCTTAATATCTCTTAAGATAGGATTAACTCCTGAAAATTTAGATTAAAATTACAAAAAAAATTTGCATTGTAACAGTGTTTATGCTTTCATATTTTCAAATAAATATTTGGCTCTGATGAGTAGGTATGTTTTCGTCCCCACCTCAGTAGAGATGCATGATGTCTTGAGTTAGAAGACAGTCATTTTGCTCAGCTGCCGAGGTCAAAAATGGTGCAGAGAAACAAATTCTTCATGGTAAAACATAAAATATTATTAGAACAATAATAATTAAAAAAAATTACAAACTTGTCTAAGTGGTTTAGTTCTATTGAAATATAGAAGAAAAACGTCACTGGAAATGAGCAATACACCTAAAGAAGGCCGAAGGGCATGTATAAAAGTTAGTGGAAATGTAGATATCTACATTTGATGAGGACAATAGTCTAACAAAAAAAACTAGATAAATTAGGAACTTTCGTTTAAAAAATGTTTGCGATTATTGGCAGTTGTTAAAAGGGGGGAGGGGGAGATACCAAATCCACTGATTGGTTGAGACAAGGGATTGATGAGATACCTGAGACAATGACTGGTTGAGAGAGGGGATGGGTGAGAGATACCAGAGGAGCTGATTGGTTGAAAGAAAGAAATAATCTGGTTTGTTTTTTTTTCTACTAAAGTTCATTTCTTTTAATTATCTTTGCGACTGTCTTACAGCTTGCAAATATTTAATTTGCAGAAAAAAAAAGATTGTAAACATTTTGGGAAGAAACGTGTTAAGAAGTTTATAAGATAACTTAATATTCGGGAAATATTGAGTCGTGATCATTTTCTTTGTGTTTATCCCGTGCAGCAGGCTCCACACTGGATTTCTATTTTCACCAGACACAGTCAAATGATTTGTCAGAATGAAGTTTGGCTGTCATGAGATCTTCATGTAGGGTATCCAACCACCTTGCATCATGAATCCTGCTTTTACAAAGGTGTTTTCGTTTGTACGCAGTACATATTTGTACCGATACAGACTTTCCCTCATTTTGTTTGAGATTAGTTTAATGTAACGGTGACTAATATAGACATTTTAGACATGGTCAACTGGTCAAACCAGAAGTCCAATCTAACAACGTAAGGAAGATTAACGGACACAAGTAATAAACATACATCATAGTTAAATATTAGAAAAACACTACAATGTATAAATGAATAACACGGATGGAGAGCGCATCAGCCGGATCATCATGGAAATTTAAATATCAACACTGAATTTTTAATTATTTTTTTATTTAATAATTTTCTTTTTCTTTTTTTTTTTTTTTTTTTTTTTTTTTTTAAATTTAATTTTCTCTAATATTTGCATATTTTTTTTTCCAGCCACCAAACGGTTCAATGCCACCATACTCAAATGCAGGTCCACCACCACCATCTGGAATTGGTCCTCCGCCATCTGGAGGAATTGGTCCACCACCACCAATCTCTAGTATCCATCCTCCTCCGTTAATGGCTCCACCAACATCTGGAGGACCTCCCCCTCCACCCGGCATGGGGATGCAATCCCAGAACTATTCTATGCCCCCTAATTCTGCACCCCCAAACCAGGCTAACATGTCTGGACAAGCACCAAACCAACCTTACATGATGAGACAAGGGCAACCACCACCCCCATCTTCATCTGTGGCTTCGAGTACATATGGAGCGGCTCCCCAGATGCCACCACAGCCACCTATGGGTCAACCTCCGGCTCCAGTCCAAGGTGTCCAGTTTCCTCCCCCTGCCAGCACTGGGGGTTATCCGGGATCCCCTACGCAGATGGCTTCTGGTTGTTACCCCAGCGGGGGTCACCCCAGTATGCAACCGCAGCAACCGAGAAGATTGGACCCAGATCAAATGCCCAGTCCAGTAAGTTTAACGTTACTCTTTTATTTGAAATGTTGGTCAAATGGATACCATTTCAGCTTGTAGAATCGGCTATGCCGATTTCAAATCATATCAGATCTATAAGGGGTTATATATCTAAAATATAAAATTAAGTCAGTCAGATTCTCGACTTTAAAATTGATAGCTTTCAACCTACAAAATTAATATTTCATTCTGAATAGCCATTTTATTCTGTTGACCGTTGGTCCATGTTATGAAAAATAAAATCTAATTTAAGTTAATTCCATCAAGAAAATAATCTATCCAATCGGATTTATTTTTGTATAGCTGCCATTTTTTTTTTTTTTTTTTTTTTTTTTTTTTTTAAGGGAGGTAAATCTGTCTTTGTCCATAACAGATTTACTTCCCTTTGTTTTGAATTCTTTTTCTTAGTTGAATACTCGTTAACCAGGTTAATATGATGCTGTTAACAAGAGACACTATACAACGGATAACCTCTATTTGCAGTTGTCAGATCGCAATCCGTTTTGACGACGTTAGTGTTTGCAGGGAGGTGTTGCCATCCTCCCACATACATCACCTGGTATTCCAATATGGTCACCCGTCTGGTACTGACCAGGCTCGACATCGCTTAACTTTGGTGATCTAACGAGAAATAATTTTGTAATGATCAACACCTTGATGAAAACAGTTTGCTTAATCTATGTATATAAAACTCAATGTCTGTAGCTGTGATATTTGTGTGTTCTCTATAGAAAGAAAGGTTAGAAAATCTACATAAAATCTATAAGTGTATTCTTATGTAAAATTTACCCGGGAAGACAATGGAAGTGTTCCCAGCTCTCTTAAGTGCACCCCTAATATATCTTATTTTTATGAATGTTAAATCATGTATAAAATTGTCTGGGGGGAAAGTATATGGAAGTAGTTCCAAATCTTCAAGTGCCCTCCTAACCTAAGGAAGCTATAGGGGTCGGACCTCCTTAAAACTTCAAATATATCCTATTTTTATGAAATTTATATCTCTTTTTTTTCTTTTTTTTTTTTAATATATTTCGCCCCAAACAAGCAAGGCCGCCACTATAGACGTAAGAAGTTACTGAGAATTAAGGTGTAGGTTTTGGGTGTCACCCCAAGTTGGGAGCAGTGTAGCGAGATGTCTGTTTACATTAGTTGTGAACCTCTGCATGTCGGTACTGTCGGGGGAGCAGGGAGGGAGTTCCAGAGGCAGGCAGCATGAGGAAAGAAGCTATTGGAGTAGAAGGCTCTCTAGCTTCTGGGGACCTCCACAGTGAATGGATGGGATTTAGCTGATTGTCGAGTTGGTCTAGTGTATTTATGTCGAGGGGGCACCAGAGTAGCCAGTTCATTGGAGCACAATCCATTGAAGTATTTGTAAAACAAGCACAAGGATGCAACATTGCGGCGATGGAACAGCGACTGGAGCTTGGTTGATAGTGAGGGACCTATTAAGTTGGCAACTCTTTTTTGGACCTTGTCTAGGAGGGAGAGACTAATGAATGATGCATCAGCCCAGATGTGACAATACGCCATGCATGGTGGCTTTGTAGAGATACAGGATAATGTCAGGTGTGAGGAGTTTACTAGCACGGTAGAGGGAGCCCACCTTCTTTGCTGCAGCCTTGGCAATGTCTTCAATGTATTTGTTCCAGTTCATGTTACCTGTGAAGGTTAGGCCGAGGAGTTTGAATGATGAACTCTCAGATAGGGTGTTATTTGCCATGACAATCAATGTTTGGAGAGGTTTCTTGTAGTTATTGAAGGAAAGTAGCTTTGTCTTTGCGGCATTAAAAGTTACCAACCATTTATGACCCCAATCCACTACAGCCTGAAGGTCATTTTCTAACGATTCAGCCATTGCCTCGGAAATGATCGCGTCCGTTTTGCCCACATGACGAGAGTAAAGCGTGGTGTCATCAGCAAATATGCCAATCTCAAACTCTGTTATCAGGGAGATCGTTTATATAGATCAGGAACAATAAAGGTCCAAGGATGGATCCCTTGGGTACACCAGCATTAATGTCATGTTGCTTAGATGAACGGCCATCGAAGACAACCCGGATCTTTCTTTTGGTTAGGAAGAATCTAATTATATTAAATATTTGGCCAGTAATACCATATGAGCGTATCTTCAGAAGTCCTTTATGCCATACCTTGTCAAAGGCCTTGGATATATCAAGCGCTACTGCTCTAGTTTCACCTGCCTTGTCCAGTGTATGATACTTGCGTTCAGAGATGACCGTTAGGATGTCCGTAGTAGATCGTGCTTGTCTAAATCCATACTGGCGGTCAGAAAGAAGTTTAGCATTAACTAAGTGCCGGACTATCGCTAGATTGATTAAGGATTCAAAGATTTTAGCATATGTATCAACTATTCTGGGGGAGACGATGAAGGTCGTTTTGAATCTTTGTTACCCTCTATATGCCGAATATGTACACGCCCCGATCTCTAAGTGCCCCATGAGCACCGAACCCCCCTTAAAACTTCAAATACGTATATCTGATTTTAATGAAATTTAAAACATATGTATATGACACTAATTCAGGGAGTTTTCCAACATTTCAGCTCCTCCGACTATATTACGGGGTGAAACGGGAGATGGAGGAGGAAGTAAAAACAAAGAGAGTGATATGGTGTTATGAGCATAGTGAAAAAGTACATAGTAATGATCCTCATTCAATCCTGAGTAACGTCGGGTCACCCTGCTAGTGTAAAATAAAAAAAACTTTTTTGTTTAGTTTGTCTGTTTTGACATATCAACACCTGTTGGGTCATTAAATGCTGAAACACGAGTTCGACAAGACGCACTTGAAGAAGATCGGGGGGTTACATCGGGCGAAACGTTGTGAGAATAACCTCCAAGATGAGAACGAAAGTTTGAGTAATTAAAATTATCAATGCTCATCTTTGTTTTTGCCATTTTCACAAGAGTTTTGCTGATGGATGCTCTCGCCGCCTTCAGGTGCCATTTTTGCCTTATATAGAAATGTTCTCACCGTTATTTCTTGTTTCTTACAGATCCAAGTGATTGATGATGATAGACAACATAAAACTGGTACATTTGCAACAAATTTACGCGGTCAAGTTCCTCCGTTGATAACAACTAATTTCGTAACCCAAGATCAAGGTAAGTCACGTATCGCACCCCAATTAAATTTTAGTCTTATATCAGTTGTGTCAAGACCAAATGTAGAAAATGATAGTTTTTTGTTAATAGTGGGAAATGTGTTAAATAAAAAAAAAATTTTTTTTTTAAATTGTAAATACAAATATTTTGTTAGTAGTTGTACAATTTCTTCAAATCTAAAACAGGTTCCACAAACTACCAATAAATAAATAGCCTTATAAAATATCTATTTACCTTCTTAATCGGTTAAAAAGGCACTCAATGTATAAACTAATGTACAATGTACCAACGTTGACTGACAGAAAAATTGTGACTGGCAGACAGACAGACAGACAGACGGACAAAATCTCTATTTATATAAGATTATCAATAGTCTTTTGTAAATACAATATTATTTGATACTAAATATGTAAAAAGTATTTATTACAATATTCTAAGAAAAAAAATCCATGGTCCTTATTCTAGGACCAAACTTGTAGAGCACATTATATTTGAGCAAAATTACTTTCAAAGATTTACTTGACTTTATCGGATAGTTAGAGCGTTCATTTATACTATATGTAAATGTGGGTTGGTTATAAGGACTACTTATCAAAAAAGTTTTGATTGAATAATAGATGAAACTGATTGTATCCTTCCACTCTAGATTTTCACAGTATACTGAAAACTGAGACATCAGTGTTGCCAATATACATCAGACAGATGTAATAATTGAAAGACACTCCAATCTTTATGACTAACGATAGATATCTCTGAAAATGCTGAAATATGGTTAAATTAACATTCTCGTCCTAAACAAAGGATCATGGTTAAGGACTTTTTGTTCCAGCCATTTTGTTGAAATTTGACACTTTTTTTCTGATCACCATTTGTATGTCTACCATGGATACACGCAGTTTTGCAATTTTTTTTCTTAATAAATGGCATCTTTATGACTAACTATAGAAGTATCTGTTCTGATGCTACATTTGGTCTATTCTGTCTTCGGACAGTGAATGAGAAGTCCTTCTAGACTGAGGCAATTTAAATTTTTGTCCCAAACCAGAGTGCCCTTTTTCGGTGATCTGGATTTTCCCCACATTAAAAACCGACCTTATGTCTAACTTTGCCCTCATAGAGAGGCAAGTAAGTAGGAACTATAGATATCTCTTAAAAATACAGGTGTTGCTGAAATATAGTTAATTATCTTTCGGGTCCTAAACAAAAGGACCATGGGCGATAGTGGATTAATGCTAATGGAAGAGCTGCCTTTTTTTCTCTTTTTTTTTTTCTATTCCTCTTTCTTTTCTTTTTTTTTTTTTTTTCTATTCCTCTTTTCTTTTTTTTCCTACTCCTTTCTTTTTTTTTTTTTTTTTTTCCTATTCCTTTTTTTTTTCTATTCCTCTTTCTTTTTTTTTTTTCCTATTCCTCTTTTTTTTTCTTATTCCTCTTTTTTTTCTTTTTTTTCTTATTCCTCTTTTTATTCCTATTCCTCTTTCTTTTTTCTTTTTTTTCTATTCCTTTTTTTTTCCTATTCCTCTTTTTTCCTATTCCTTTTTTTTCTTCCTTTTTTTTTTCCTATTTCTTTTTTTTCTATTTCTTTTTTTTCTATTCCTCTTTCTTTTTTTTCTATTCCTTTTTTTTTTCTATTCCTTTTTTTTTTCCCCCTATTCCTCTTTCTTTTTTTTTGTTTTCTATTCCTCTTTTTTATTTTTTTTCTGTTTTTATTTAGGCAATTGCAATCCAAGATTTGTGAGGAGCTCTATGTACAATATTCCGTGCACGGCTGACATGTTGAAAACCTCTCATATACCATTTGCATTGTCCATTACGCCTTTTGCAAAATTGCATCCGGATGAGGTGAGTTAAAGCTTCTCTGTCTATTCCGTTTTATTTATTCATATTTTTTTGTAATTAATCAACCATTTGTTGGATATTCATTTTGTCTCTTTTATTCTCGGACTCTTAAACTTTGGTTTGTTCTCTTCTCGGTTTTTGAGGTTCATGTTGACAATCATGTCGTGGTGGGCGTCGTCGAAACGGCAGGAATTTGAGATCAAGTCCTTAAAGAGATTTTTCTTCTTTTCAATTGTAAAGGAAAACACAAACATCAAGTTTTTGACGCTGAAGAAATATAGTTTATTGAGCAGACAATACTTTTTTTTTAAAGGGGGGGGGGGGGGAAACAATCGTATTTAATTGGTCCCCCGATTTATAAAATCGGGGACTTATGTTTTGAGGCATGTCCGTCCGTCCGGATTGTTCTCTGCAACCATCCATTGAATTTCTCTGAAATTTTGCATGAAGTTGTAACTTTGGTCAGGTTAGAAAGTGACATTCTCCGATTTTTGAAAAAAAATCTGGTTAGCCCCCCAGGGGGTCAAAAGACCCCGAAATGGCAAAAAATGACATTTTTTGCCCCATAACTTTTCATCTATCCATTCAATTTCTCTGAAACTTGGCCAAAATGTGGAGACAATTGCTGACCTTGGAAAAAATTTGGTTCGCGCCCCCAGGGGTTCAAAAGCCCCCAAAATGGCAAAAAATGACCCTTTTCTCCCATAACGTTTGATCCATCCATTCAATTTTTCTGAAACTTGGCCAAAATGTAGAGGCAATTGTTCTGGATATAAAATGAGCATCCTTGACCTCAGAAAAATTCTGGTTCGCACCCCCAGGGGGGTAAAAAATGCCCCAAATTGCCCAAATTTATTGCATTTTACACTCGCCACATCGAGTCACATACAGAGGGGAACCACGCACACGCGGCTTGTTCTTTCTCATTTTCGTTAATCGCCTTGCATCACTTCTTATAAGTGTTTAACTTTTAAAAGACCCGTTTTCTCTCTATTACATCATTTCCTCATCTGGTTGTCTCCCTTAACTTCTGTGCTCACATTCTAAAGAGTCTGCCCCTTTTGACCTCGCTGTGCAAATTTGTTTTTTTATTTGTCTTTGAATATCCCAATAAAACGGCGCTCCAAAACCACCCACTAATCCAAACTAGTTGATTCACTTACCTTAATCTATTACACGTGCTGAGCAAATCCAACGCAGATGAAATAGAAATAATACTATGTAATGTACAAAGTCCCAGCTATTATTAATAATTGGGTGCTTGTTCGGATGAGCGGCCGTACGAAAAAATTGTTTATAAAAACAATATTATATACTTATTCAGCGTTATATCTTTACTCACTGTACAAAAAAGTAGAAAAAATTATCCACTAGAACTTTAATTACAAGTATTTTTCCATTCTGCGTATCATAAGTGTAGTATCTGTTCCGATGGATACTGCACGCTTGTCCTGTGCAGTTCTAGGAGGTCCACCCTCCCAGGCTTCGCCTCCCCTCTTTGGGGAGGAGTAAGTTTATTGCTTACTGTCTGAGGCGCCCCTACCGGGGAATGCCGACGGGGCTGCCCAGGCAATTTCTAAATGGCCAGAGTGCTCACCTCTCGAGCGCTGGCTTTTAACCCCACTTGCTCGACCCGAGCTTGGGTCACATCTTACTTGTGGGAGTAAGATAAAACTGGCCTTGTGCCTAACTCCTAGCGAAGGAGTAAATAAATATCATAACAGTGATTCGTTGAGTAAGCGTCCATCTTTTTTATTAAAAATAATTCACGGGCAGATAATTCGCAAGGGAGATAATCATGCAATTAAAAAAAAACAATTACATATATAAAAATTAAATTTATTCCAATAAAACAAAATGAAAGTAAATAAACGAAATTAAATTAATTTATTGCATTAAAACGTTTTATTCAAATAAATTTAATTTTTTTGTATGTAGTTTTTTTTAAATTGCATGATTATCTGCCTTTCGAATTATCTGCCCTTGAATTATTTTTAAGAAAAAAGATGGACGCTTACTCAACGAATCGCTGTTATAATACGAAGAATGGAAAAATACTTGTAATTAAAGTTCTAGTGGAAAATTTTTTCTACTTTTTTGTACAGTAAGAATATAACGCTGAATAAGTATATAACATTGTTTTTATAAAAAAAATATTTTTTTGTACGGCCGCTCATCAGCACAAGCACCAATAATTGTTTTAACTCATAACATCCCGTTTCAGAATTTGAGATGAAGATAATTTGGATTGTTCGGACCACTGTTCTCATCTTGGATGTGATTCTCACAACGTTTCGGACGATTTAACCTCAGACTTACGAGTGTGTTTTGCTGAACTCTTCGAATCTGTACGAAATTTTGAACTGAACCTTTTATTTAATCCAAGGGAGAGATTGCTCTCATTCCATCAACCATGACCAGGTAGAAGTTTTAAGTAATTCATAATTATTATATTAGTGTCGCCCGTACTGAGGATTGAACCTTCAACCTTCAGAAAACTGTTATTTAGAACTGATTATTACTTAGTACTTTATTCATTGTGTCGCGGATCCATTTGCACAATTCTAAGTGATAGTCTTCTGGAGTTTGAAGGTTCAATCCTCAGTACGGGCGATACTAAGAATATAATTAAGAATTGCTTAAAACTTCTACCCAGTCATGGCTACTATAACAAGAGCAATCTACCCTAATGGATGAAATAAAGGGTTCCGTACAGAGTCCAAGTTAGACGAAATGCACCTGAAGAGGTCGGAGGTTATATTAGTCGAAACATTGTGAGAATAACATCCAAGATGAGAACAGTAGTCTGAATAATCTTAACATTCTGTTGAAAAATTTCCAAGTCCAGAGCATTAATCCTGTAAGGAATTACAAAAAAGAAAAATAGTTAAAAACTTTTTTTTTCTTATCCATTTTAAATGTTTCTAATTCCTTTAGTTTCGGACAGATTCTTATGAAACTTGACACTATGACTAGAAAGTCTGTTCTTTAATATGATGTTATTTAAAAGTACTTGGGGTGTAAATAAATTTTTTTTATTAATAATTTTCAACAGGATGTAAAAAATTAAGTTAATATCAAAATAAAAATTATTAAGGGTTCCAGTCCTATAAGGATTTTTTTTTCTTTAAATATTTATGCCTTCAATTTTTTAACAGATTGTTATGGAACTTAACAGTATTACTGGAAAGACTTTGTTCTTTAATAGTATGTTGTCATTTCTATTAAAAAACATTGTCATCGAACAAATTGTGTTAATTGTTAAAGGTAGATATTTCCAAATAAATTTCTAAAGATTATGTTCTGCACGCGTAGTTGTTAATTAATTATATAATAATAATAATAATATAACAAAATGTTCAAGATTATGAAAAAACACGGATGGTGAGTTTGATAGTAATGCAACACGGTCAAATAAATAGATACTGAAATATTTATTATTACCCGGATGTAATCTGGTTGAGTTATTTGCCTCCAACTGTGATGTTTTAAAGAAATTAAAGAATAGATTTAAACAAAGAGTTATCATTTTTGTGCGATACGGGACGTTAAGAGTTAAATTTCATGGTTCTATCCCCCCAAAGAAAATTAATTGTATGTAACACGGTTTCACTATTTTTGCTAACAATGAATGTGTTTTTTTGTTTTGTCTTTTCTAGCAAGAACCTCCTCTTGTAGACTTGGGTGAACTCGGCCCTGTTCGCTGTAAAAGATGCAAAGTATACATGAGTCCACACATGCAGTTTATTGATGGCGGCAGACGGTTCCAGTGTGTGTTTTGTAATGCTGCAACAGATGGTAAGTGTGTATATATATATATATATATATATATCCTATAGTAAATACATATAACATTAATTCGATAAACTAATTTGACGAAACTCACAATTAATATCACTTCTTGAATATATGATAATCAATAAATTTAATAAAAAAAAAAAATCTAGAATATTTAAAATGAAAGATTAATTACTTTACTTTATATTAAAATTCTTAAAATATGAAAAAAAAAAAAACGAAAATAAAACACACTGAAAATAAAAAGTAAATCAAAATATAAATTTAATTAAAAAAAAAATATATATATATATATATATATATATATATAATTATTAAAACTAACAGTTTATCGATCACCATACACTTATCCAATATTACACACATATTTTTGAGCACCACATTTATATACATAACATAACCTTAAAAATCTTTAATTTCCATTCTCTGCGGGACTTGGTTTCGCTGCTGTTCTGTCTTTTGGCAGCCATTTTGTTTTGTTAGATTCTCTGCACAATCGGAGAGATTCCTTCTGGTATTAATTATTTTTGACAAAGGGAAGTTTCTTTTCCCGAAATATTAAATAAATGATTTTATAATCATCCCGTCATCACACAAACAGCTAACAACACTCTTGCTGTTATGTAAGATTTTAAGAAAAAATAAATAGTAAGTCATATTTCGTATTCGATTTATTATTTTTGTTCCTTCCAACTTACATCTTACCCGGAATTTGCATTGCTCACAGCCTTTTAAAAACATACTACTACTATACTCAGCAATGCTTCAAGCATTATATATATATATATATATATATATTTATTTAGGTATATATTCCTTATAATATTCAAAAAAGGTTTTTAATTATTTTTTCCATTTCGTCTCACAATCATAATTTTTTTTTTTTTTATTCATCTTTTATTGTTTTTTGTTTTTTTTTAATTTAAAAAATGAAAATTTTTCAAATTTAAAAAAATAAATAAGAAATATAAAAAAAATTTTTTACTCTTGATTGTGAGACGAAATGGAAAAAATACAGGCATTCCCCAAAATTAAAAAAATAAATAAAAATTATGATTATGGACTGATTTTTCTTTGGTCATTGGAATGCAACTAAAAAGTGTGTGTGTGTGTGTGTATATATATATATATAAATATTAATTTTTACGTACATATAAAAGGAATCTATGGACACGTGTTTCTGGCTCTCAGCCGTCATCAGCATAGCTACTCTAGGCAAGGATTGAACTTACAATATTACTGTTTGCAGTCTGGCGTTTTGCCACTAGACCACAAACACCTTGCCGAAATATGTATGATTTTCATGGATTCCTTTTATATATACGTAAAAATTAATAAATATATATATAAAATTAAAAAAATAATTACGTGTCCTAAGGGGAGGGGGGGGGGGCGACTTAATGCAATGTTCTTTACCACTTAGGAAGTAAAAAAAATACTAAGAAAAAAGCTGTGCTTTTATCGCCAGTAAAAACAAAAACAACAAAATATATATATTTATATAAGTATAAAATTCTCACTCACCAATGTGATAAAATAATTCTAATATATAAGACATTTGCTTGGCTGTTTCTACAAGTTGACTAGTAGAGTGAATTAAATATTTGTTTTTCGTTTTGATTTCATCAAAGTTGGGTGACGTTTACTCTACTTAGCGAGTTGGATGCTTGTTGTTCTGTCACTTGTTTTTATGTAGAATTTTGTAACTTCGTTGTGCATTTTGTTATCGAGTTGTAAGTTTTCCTGATGTGATACTAGTTATGCAATTATGAATTACTTAAGACTTCTACCCAGTCATGGCTGACAGAACGAGAGCAAGCTATCCCCGTGAATTAAAGAAACGGTTCCACGCAAAATTCCGTGCAAATTTCAGAGTTCAACAAGACTCACCAGGTCTGAAGTTTCATCAACTGAAATATTGTGAAAATAACATTGAAGATGCGAACAGTAGTCTGAATAATCCAAATAATATTAAAAAAATGAGTTACAGTTCAAACTCATGTACAAGTTTTAAACGAACGTATGTGTTCGAAACAAATAGCGGTAGACATGATGATCATGAACTCAGATCGATCCGTGGAAGTGGCCCCCGACTTGCCTCATCCCCACCATAAAAATGGTCCGTCTTTGTCTGGTGTGTAGTTTTAAAAATATCGAAATGTCGAAATTATAGGTTCCTAGTGAGGATCAAACTCACGACCTATGATAAAAAGAAAGATTGGTTATTGCACTTCAATAAGCAAATTCAAATTAACAAGAAAAAGGTGAAATAACAAATTATTATCTGTATTCTCATTGGTTAAAAATTATCTGTATTCTCATTGGTTAAAAATTATCTGTATTCTCATTGGTTAAAAATTATCTGTATTCTCATTGGTTAAAAATTATCTGCATTCTCATTGGTTAAAAAGAATTAACTGAGATTATTTCATGTCTGAAATCTGCTGACTTGTGAGAACACGAAGAAAGGAGAGAAGTGAGAGAAAACGTCCAGTGATTGTGAGGCAAAAAGTCGATTATTAATTTTCATATTAATCGGGTGAAATTAAGCTTTAACGGTCCCGTTTAAGTGATGTATCCTGATTGAGTCTCAAAGCTTTTTCACAAAAATCTCTATTGCAATACAGTAAATTGTTAATGATAGTCTAAAAACTTGGAGGAACTTTTGTTCCGAAAACACTAACAAAACTAACAAAATGCACGTCTAACTGCAGACCAATCACGTCTCATAATTTTGAAGACAAATCGTAAATTTGACCACCGATATCAGTTGCAAATTATTCTTCTGACAATTATTAAATCCTTTGCGAAAATCTTTTTCATCTGTTCACTTCTTCAGTCTTTCTTCCGTCTTTCTTCCGTCTCACTGTCATTCTATCTAGCCTATTAAAACAGGTTGGTGTCTGCACATGCAAATTACCGACACCTACAAAACCCAAACACTTAGCATGTGCTTTTGACCTCTTGCAAATGGCGATTCAATGGATACAGGCGTTTTGGATCCGGTAATTGTGTCACAGAAACTAACATTCATTTCTAGCAGATTGTACATTTCGTCCTTGACTGATTTTTTTTTTTTTTTTTTTTTTTTTTTTTTTAAGCATATTTAGCTGACAATTATTTTTAGATCTTTCTAACAAAAAAAGATTTAGATTTTTACAAATTAATTAGAATGTTTGTTTTATTTATTTAAAAAAATATTTGGTGCTTATGTTGTTCAGCGGCCGTATGAAAAAATTATTTTTTTATAAAAACAATATTTTATACTTATTCAGCATTATATTCTTACTCACTGTACAAAAAAAGTAGAAAAAATTATCCACTAGAACTTTAATTACAAGTATTTTTCCATTCTTCGTATCATAACAGCGATTCGTTCACTAAGCCTCCATCTTCTTTGTTAGGAAGATTTCGAATTATCTGCAAATATTTTTATGGTAAGAAGATGGTTTGTTAAACCACCATTGAATTTCTACTACAGGGTTGTAATTTTTTAGTCATTGTAATATTCTTGCTTAAATTAGCCGTCATATAAAATGGTGAAAAACTAATGAGCACACGTTGTTGATAAATATATTCTTAACTAGTTGTATCTACCCGGTTTTGCTCGGGAGTGTTTAATTTCAATTTTGTTTTTATCGTCTTTCCCCAGACTTGAGGAAGTGTGGTGTCCCCCCTTAAGTGGCATTACTCTCAAATTCACTCTGACCCAAAATCAGAGCCCCATCTATGGGTTAAATAGAATCCATCCTTTTACAGATTATTTGCTTACAAAATATATGCCTACAAAACAAATTCTATAAGCCAATAAACATACATTTGCAGCATGAATAAATAGTTAAACATCTTAAGAATTTGAAGCATAAAATAGTTTAGCAAATGACTGGATTTGGCATTAACCGGAAAATGGTTGATATAAAACAAAACAAGCAAAACAAATTTATGAATATTAAAAATAGATAAATGTTGTATTAAAATATGGGGAGTTCATATTTTTTTTTTTTAAACATCTTTTTAAGATTAATAAATGAGGCTAAAAGCCTTTAAAAGCATGTTTAGATGCGATATTTATTACTGAAAATAAAATCAGAACAGATTTTTTTTTTTTTAATTTTTACTTTGATATTTTGACTAATCATTTCGCTTGATACCTAGCTTCGTCAGAGTATGAGGTTGTAACAGTTCCGTATGTTTGTAGCAGTCTGTAAGAATGGAAAATGGATGTGGTGTTGTTATTAACGGTTCACTCACTTTTTAAATATGAGGTGACACGCATGCTCGCAATATTTGTATTAAAATAGAAGAGTTCGTATTTTTTTCTTTTTAAACGTTTTTTTAAGAATAATAAATGAGGCTAAAAGCCTTTAAAAGCATGTTTAGATGCGATATTTATTAATAAAGATAAAATCAGAACAGATTTTTTTTTTTTTTTCATTTTTACTTTGATCTTTTGACTGATCATTTCGTTAGATACTTAGTATCGTCAGAGTACGAGGTTGTAAAATGTTTTTTAAAGAATTTTATTTTTTAAAAAAAAAAGGTAAAACTTTTTTGTTTTCATGTTTTTTGAAAATGGAGCAAAAACAAGTCTTGCAAACATGAAGTTGTGGAGGTATAAGTTTTTCCAGGTTTTTCGAAAGATTCTTTAAAAATTTTCTATTATTCATTAATTTGACTCCTACCACTTAACACACTATGCGTGTCATTGAGCAAAACAAAGACAAGTAGTGAAAATACCAACTTAACCTGAGAGGAAACAATAAAATATCAATAAACAACCAAATTTTGAACAATTTATTTGGATGATTCAGTAGTAAAAAGTCTATAAACGCCATAGAAATGACAATTCTTACATGGACCAATCAAATAAAAAAAATATTGGAATTCCAATAATTAGCGGATAACCCTTCAATATTCTCAAACCAAAATTAGTCCGAGTGATTCCTTGCACACCATAGTTTGTTGCAGTTAAGAGTTTCTATTTTGTATATGCTATAACTAAAAAATGAACAGATTTTTATTTGAATTATAGTAGAATAAAAACAAGCTTATTTAAAACCAAGCTAAAACACTGCAGGAACCTGCTGATTTCATATGACGTTTACATCTGTTAAGTGGACACACGTACACACAAATATCTTTGCTTTATTTTCTAACATGTAAAGTTATCTTGTGAGATTATAGAAGTCGGACCTAAATAACATTTAAGTTGACATATCAAACTTTGATTCTGACCAGCCTGATTGCATTTCTTGTACCATGTTAAATGCAATAGATTAATGTATTTCTAGTTTATTTTTTAAATTATGTAGTCCCACCCAAACAACAGGTAAGATAGAAACATTATCCAATTATGATTGAAAAATCAAAATTAGCAAGGGGAGTAACTTATATTTATAATTGAAGAATGTAAAGAATTGTCTCCCTTGCCACTAAAACTTTATTTCTTCTGTATAAGTTTAAAAAATGTGCAAACAAAACTTAAAACTAAAATAACTTTGGTGCATCCCGGGCAACGCCGGGTTGGTCCGCTAGTGATCAATTAAAGATGTAACAATTTGAATATTTTCTTTTTCTTGATAATATTATTCATCGACTGCTGAATATTTCATTTGATCTTCGTTATCATTTTTTTGACATAAATGTTGTTTTAATTTCAGTTCCGCCAGAATATTTTGCACACCTTGATCATACTGGTCGTCGGGTAGATTGTTATGATCGACCAGAATTATGTTTGGGTTCTTATGAATTTGTAGCAACCAAAGATTATTGTAAGGTAAGCACTCTCCACACATCCATCTTTTTTTTCTACCAGACTTAATGGGGGGGGGGGGCGTCTTTCGTAGATTTTTTTTTTCTTTCGTAGATTTTTTTTTTTTTCTTTCGTAGATTTTTTTTTTTTCTTTCGTAGATTTTTTCTTTCGTAGATTTTTTTTCTTTCTTTTTTCTTTCGTAGATTTTTTCTTTTTTCTTTCGTAGATTTTTTCTTTTTTCTTTCGTAGATTTTTTTTTTTTTTTCTTTCGTAGATTTTTTTTTTTTTTCTTTCGTAGATTTTTTTTTTTCTTTCGTAGATTTTTTTTTTTCTTTCGTAGATTTTTTCTTTTTTCTTTCGTAGATTTTTCTTTTTTCTTTCGTAGATTTTTTCTTTTTTCTTTCGTAGATTTTTTCTTTCGTAGATTTCTTTTTTCTTTCGTAGATTTCTTTTTTCTTTCGTAGATTTCTTTTTTCTTTCGTAGATTTCTTTTTTCTTTCGTAGATTTCTTTTTTCTTTCGTAGATTTCTTTTTTCTTTCGTAGATTTCTTTTTTCTTTCGTAGATTTCTTTTTTCTTTCGTAGATTTCTTTTTTCTTTCGTAGATTTCTTTTTTCTTTCGTAGATTTCTTTTTTCTTTCGTAGATTTCTTTTTTCGTTCGTAGATTTCTTTTTTTTTGTTCGTAGATTTCTTTTTTCGTTCGTAGATTTCTTTTTTCGTTCGTAGATTTTTTCTTTTTTCGTTCGTAGATTTTTTCTTTTTTCGTTCGTAGATTTTTTCTTTTTTTTTTCTGAGTGTATTCTTATATATCTATGTATATTTCTCAGATGTTTTTATTTTTTTGTCAGATATTTTTCTTGTGATAAAAAATATGCTTATTGTGAATATCTACCTATTTAATGATATTTCTGTAGGTTTCATAAATTTCCGACTGTTTTAACTTCGAATAACGATTATTGAAACCATTTTTTACTCTTGTTAAAAATAAGTAACAATTTTAAAGATATACAACAGTTTTTTAAAAAAAGTACTTTTTACGCATTCAACTTTTCTGTTATTTTGAGATTAAATTATTTGGTGTTTATCATTCTATATTGTCTTCCTTTTTCAGAATGGAAAACCTCCAAACCCACCAGCGTTTATCTTCTGTATTGATGTCTCTTACAACAGTGTGAAAAGTGGGTTGGCTCAGCTGATTTGTTCCAGATTAAAAGAGGATATTCTCATTAACTTACCAAAGTAAGCATGATACCGTGTTGGTAAAAGTCCAGTTCGCGATAAGCTAGCATATGAAAGGAATATGTTTAGCACGACTCTTTTATAATGAAAATGTGGCAGCTCAACTTACTAACTGAAGCAATATTTCCACTTCACATATAAAATGAATTGACCATTATTCTGATTATTATAATTTCAGAGAAACCGGTGCTGAAGAATCGGAAATCAGAGTGGGTTTCCTTACTTATGCCAAAGAAATCCACTTTTACAATGTAAAGGTAAGTTATATTTTACATATGTGTGACTCGGATAATTATTTTAGCTGTTTACTTATAGATGAACGAGAAGAAAAGCCGTCTCGGGTTAGATTAATTCCTTTAACAGAACAGTTTTGAACCACTTGTTTTCTTATCAACATATAATGCTACTAAACCTTACGTCTAGAATCTTTATTCCAATTTTGATCAAAATCCATTACTCGATTTTGATTCTTGAAAATGTCTAAAATTTAAGCCTTAAACTTAAAGGGTCTTAAGATGACATTGGAATTCAGGGATTATTATTATTATTAAAAACTGTGTTTTGCGCCTACGGTAGTCAAATGACATCCCGTAGCTGCAATCAGTCTTCCATGCTAGTTTCAGGCCATCTGGCCTTGTCATGCGCAAGTTGTCGTAGGCAATGAAGTTGTTTCGCTGTACCTAGTGGTCCTAGTCCCGCCTGCTTGAGGTCAGCACGTAGTGTGCCCAGCAGATTTGTGCAGTGCCGTCCTAGTCTCAGTTGGTAGGCTTGCGAGCCAGTAACGGCAAATTCTAGTGTCCTCTGTGCGGGAGTGTCAGGGTCCATTCGTAGGACATGGCCTAACATAGACCATCTTTGTTCAGCGACCTTTGTGGAGGGAGGGGTTTTTCGTTGCACAGCTCGTATAGTGCCTTGTTGCTGATAAGTTTTTTTTCAGCCAGCGTTTAATAATTATGGATTGAATTCAATGTAAATTTTTGACTTTACCAATGTGTGCCCATATTATGGCCCCTAAAAACCCTTTAAAATACCCCAAAGAAATGAAATTTGGAGAATATTTATTAATTGATGTCTCATACCTATTGTTCAAATTTCATAAAAATCAGAATCATCTGAATTTTCTCAAAGGGGCTTCCACCCCCACCCCCTCTTTTGCCCTGTTTGCATGAAACTAAATTAAACTAAATATAGTCCATATTACCCACCCTTATGCCTAGCAGCTGTGTTCTAAAATTCATAATGATCCGTTAATTAGTTTAGGAGTGAATCCTGTACATGCAAATATATAAACATATGCACATATCGAGCTTTATATAATACAGATAAATAAATAAAAAATTTAATAAATTCTTGTTTGCTGACTATTCCCACGCAAATTGTTATGACATGATAGTCAGTCCTCAGATTACGATGGAAATACATTCCTAACGATGGGTCATACTCTGTTTTTCACGTTGGTCAAAACAAACTAAAACATTTATATTTTTCATATATATGAACAATTTCTAGATACATAAAGGGTGATGCACAGTCCGCATCGCTGATTTTGGATATTTTCGCATCATATTGGCTTAGACGGCTAGCAGACCTGAAACAGACAGATTCAGGTTGGCTTCTTGAAAGCAAAATATTACATCTTAAAGCTTTTCATGTGCAAAAAACTCTACCTCCTATATTGACATAGAATGTGTTTAGGCTTATTACTAGGTAATAAGTTGGTATATAGCCATTCCAAAAAGTGCTCAATACTGAAGTAGTTATTCAGGGATGTGAGATCACTGCTTTTTAACAGAATTCAGAAAAGGCGAGATTTCTGCTTTTTTTTTTTTATTAAAGAAAAGTCTGATTTCTGTCATCACTCTATTTTATTCCTCTTTTCTTTATTCCTCTTTTCTGTCTTTCTCTCTCTCTTTTCTGTCTTTCTCTCTCTCTTTTCTGTCTTTCTCTCTCTCTCTTTTCTGTCTTTCTCTCTCTCTCTCTTTTCTGTCTTTCTCTCTCTCTCTTTTCTGTCTTTCTCTCTCTCTCTTTTCTGTCTTTCTCTCTCTCTCTTTTCTGTCTTTCTCTCTCTCTTTTGTCTTTCTCTCTCTCTTTTGTCTTTCTCTCTCTCTTTTGTCTTTCTCTCTCTCTTTTGTCTTTCTCTCTCTCTTTTCTGTCTTTCTCTCTCTCTTTTGTCTTTCTCTCTCTCTTTTCTGTCTTTCTCTCTCTCTCTCTTTTTTCTGTCTTTCTCTCTCTCTCTCTTTTTTCTGTCTTTCTCTCTCTCTCTCTTTTTTCTGTCTTTCTCTCTCTCTCTCTCTTCTGTCTTTCTCTCTCTCTCTCTTCTGTCTTTCTCTCTCTCTCTTTTCTGTCTTTCTCTCTCTCTCTCTTTTCTGTCTTTCTCTCTCTCTCTCTTTTCTGTCTTTCTCTCTCTCTCTTTTTTCTGTCTTTCTCTCTCTCTCTCTCTTTTCTGTCTTTCTCTCTCTCTCTCTTTTTTCTGTCTTTCTCTCTCTCTCTCTTTTTTCTGTCTTTCTCTCTCTCTCTCTTTTTTCTGTCTTTCTCTCTCTCTCTCTTTTTTCTGTCTTTCTCTCTCTCTCTCTTTTTTCTGTCTTTCTCTCTCTCTCTCTCTCTTTTCTGTCTTTCTCTCTCTCTCTCTCTCTCTTTTCTGTCTTTCTCTCTCTCTCTCTCTTTTCTGTCTTTCTCTCTCTCTCTTTTCTGTCTTTCTCTCTCTCTCTCTCTCTCTTTTCTGTCTTTCTCTCTCTCTCTCTCTTTTCTGTCTTTCTCTCTCTCTCTTTTCTGTCTTTCTCTCTCTCTCTCTCTCTCTCTTTTCTGTCTTTCTCTCTCTTTTCTGTCTTTCTCTCTCTTTTCTGTCTCTCTCTCTCTTTTCTGTCTCTCTCTCTCTTTTCTGTCTTTCTCTCTCTTTTCTGTCTTTCTCTCTCTTTTCTGTCTTTCTCTCTCTTTTCTGTCTTTCTCTCTCTTTTCTGTCTTTCTCTCTCTTTTCTGTCTTTCTCTCTCTTTTCTGTCTTTCTCTCTCTTTTCTGTCTCTCTCTCTCTTTTCTGTCTCTCTCTCTCTTTTCTGTCTCTCTCTTCTCTCTTTTCTGTCTCTCTCTTCTCTCTTTTCTGTCTCTCTCTTCTCTCTTTTCTGTCTCTCTCTTCTCTCTTTTCTGTCTCTCTCTTCTCTCTTTTCTGTCTCTCTCTTCTCTCTTTTCTGTCTCTCTCTTCTCTCTTTTCTGTCTCTCTCTTCTCTCTTTTCTGTCTCTCTCTTCTCTCTTTTCTGTCTCTCTCTTCTCTCTTTTCTGTCTCTCTCTTCTCTCTTTTTTCTCTCTCTCTTCTCTCTTTTCTCTCTTCTTGTCTCTCTATTCTCTCTCTTCTCTTATCTCTCTGGAAATATTAATTTTGCCATACTTCAAACAATTCACGATAGCAGCGAGTAGAAGACTTGTTTCATCAAATAATTACTTCTTGTCTCTTCTCCCCCCCCCCTACTCACTTGGGGTATTTTTTATGCTAACAGTCATGTCTTTTACCTGGACTGGACCAAAACATTGAACATTATTTTTACACAAAAAGCTAATTTTAACGGATTTTAGCGAATTTAAAAGCAAAAATGAAGTTAAAACATCAGTCAATACTTTCAGTATGAAAAAAAAAAGGTACTGTAGATTAACGCCTTTCATTACCCCCCCCCCTCCCAAATAAGATTCTGTGAAAAACCTGAAAATAAGAAACAATTATTTTAGAATTTAGAGTGGGTAATCAGTTTTGCATATGAATTTTCCCCCAACCCAAGGTTAGGAGTTCGCCTCGATTTACGATTTTTTGCCATTGGCCACTCACAACTCTTATTTATTAGTAGAGCTGATGCACATATGTTGTTTTTATTAATTACATCGACACGTTCAGATTTCGATCTATATGACCTCCACAGAGCCACTATTATTTTATTTAACTCATGTAAGCAACAAAAACATAATTGATGCGTGCATATATTCGTAATCTACATATGATGAAGTACATTATCGGCGAATATTATTAAGCCAACATTAGACTGTATTAAAAAGTGGTTTATCTTTAATAATTAAGATTGCTACGTTTTAATTAAAAAAATGTTTTCCTTCTAGAATTCTCTTGCCCAACCACAAATGTTGGTTGTATCGGATACGGAAGATGTATTTATGCCTTTGATGGATGGATTTTTGGTGAAATTATCAGAATCTGAAGCTGTTATCGACAGGTAATGATCATTTTTTTTTTTTTTTTTTTTTTTTTTTTTTAAATTTAGTTATTCAATATTTCCTAATTTTTTTATTTTCTATTATATAAAGTAATGCTGTGTGTGTCTAGCTAAAAGTCAGAAACTACACAAGATACACTTACAAACTTTACATCATCGAATTCAGTGTGACCTCGACCTGGTTATAGTAAAAACACAAATACTGTAATATTCATTCTCTTGATCACCAGGGACTAAATTAGTGCAGAGTGAGTGCTAAAAAAAAAATTTGGTGATTATGCTGTTCAGCGGCCGTATGAAAAAAATTATTTTTTTATAAAAAACAATATTATATACTTATTCAGCGTTATATTCTTACTCACTGTACAAAAAAAGTAGAAAGAATTATCCACTAGAACTTTAATTACAAGTATTTTTCCATTCTTCGTATCATAACAGCGATTCGTTCACTAAGCCTCCATCTTCTTTCTTAAGATTTCAAGGGCAGATAATTCGAAATCTTAAGAAAGAAGACAAAGGCTTAGTGAACGAAACGCTGTTATATGCAGAATGGAAAAATACTTGTAATTAAAGTTCTAGTGGATAATTTTTTTTTCTACTTTTTTGTACAGTGAGTAAGAATATAACGCTAAATAAGTATATAATATTGTTTTCATAAAAAAATTGTTTCATACGGCCGCTGAACAGCATAAGCACCAAAAATTCTTTTTAATTCTTACTGATAGTTGTTTTAAAAATTACACTGAAACTAGGTCAAACAGTCAGTCAGCTTTTTTTCCCAGATTGGGAAATTCATCTCGATTTACTATCCCTGTTTTCTTAGAGTAGAGCTCTTTAACTTCACGTGAATACTTTCATCTTTCCCCACCACAAATAGTGTTTATACCGGATACTGAAGATGTATTTTTGCTTTTGATGGATGGATTTTTAGTTAAATTATCAGATTTTTAAGCTTTCGATGACTGGTACCAACCATTTTAAATACATGGCATCTCAATATCTCTTTAGTCTTTTAGCCCAAATTCCTCAGATGTTTGCTGAATCTAGAGAAACAGAAACCATCCTTGGTCCTGTCGTCCAAGCCGGCCTTGAAGCCCTCATCAATGCGGACTGTGCTGGAAAACTTTTCCTTTTCCACACTTCGCTCCCGATTGCTGAGGCTCCGGGCAAACTTAAAAACCGTGATGATAGAAAACTTTTGGGGACTGAAAAGGAAAAGGTATGTACGAATAAAACTATTCCTCTTTTTTTTTCTTTTTTTTTTTTCTTTTTTTTTTTTAATTATTTTTTTTTTTTTAAATTTAGTTTTAATTTCTTGAACATCAAATTTTAGATAAAGTATGAATCCCCTCGTAATGTTTGGCGAGTTTTAGGAAGTGTATGACACTGAGCTGGGTGTTCCTACAGTGGTCGCTGTTTGTATTATCTTATTCGGTTTAACGTCTGTTTTCATCATCATCATCATCATCAACCGGTTTATTTGTTGAATCAGGCTACAATTAATCCTCTGATGAGGGTGGGGCCTGATTGTCTATTCTCGAAATCTAAGTCTCCCTCTCCACTCCTGTCTTTGGCAAGGCTTGATGGAATCCATACCCATGGCCTTCCTATCACGTTTGACTACGTCCTCCCAAGTCAACTTGGGTCTGCCAGTGATGATGTGAGAGCAGGGATTCAAAGGAAACGTACTGTTCAGGCCTCACCAAACAGATCTATCTGACCATTGCTCTGTCATTATGGCCAATTTACAATTTACAAGCTGACATCTGTTAGATGGATTTTAGAAAAAATGACTTTCAAATTAAACTATCTCTGGCCAGGTCTTTTATTTATCCCTCTTTCAAATCCATCCTCATTTCCTCCCATGTTTTCCTTGTCCTTCCTCTCCCAACCTACCCTGCTACCTCAACTGTTCTACATCTACTAACCCAAGCGTTCATTCTTTTAATGTGACCAAACCAACAAAGTCTCCTCTTCTGCAAACATCTCACTATACTCTCCAGATTTAATCGCCTTCTGAGGTCATCAGATCTGTCTTTAATTCTCACATTACACATCCATCATTTCATTCTCATATCATTTCTCCCCATTCAACGCCTGGTGCTACCAGATCAGGCTGTCTGAAGATATCGGCTTCCTGACCCAAAATGCACCAAACATTGATGTTTTATTGTTTTTTTTTTCTTTGCAAAACTCAAGCATGTTCTGCAAACCCAAAAATAAAAAAACAATTTCCCTCCCCCTCTCTCTTTCTTTCCCCAAAACTTTTACCTAAATGACCGGATTCAGCATAACATAACCAGAAAAGGGTTGATATGCCTTAAAACAAAACAACTAAACCAGACCCCTATAGAGCACATATCCTCAACCCTCACTAGCTACGTTTCACTTCCATATATCATCAAACTGTGTATACATGCCTAATAGATGCTGTCTTTGATCGACAGTGGTAACACTCTGCTGGTTAGTAATGGCGGAAGTTCCCTGATCTCCTAACTCTTGCATTCTCACTAATACCTTCTCTTCCATGTTCTCCAGTTTGTATCAATATGATGATGGAGAAAGCTAAATATAATTGTGGTTTTGACATGGGGAATTTCGTAGAAGT
The DNA here is from genome assembly GCA_963556195.1 of Sepiola atlantica. Lineage (NCBI taxonomy): Eukaryota > Metazoa > Mollusca > Cephalopoda > Sepiida > Sepiolidae > Sepiola > Sepiola atlantica. Next base: position 31,320,555 of record OY744554.1, on the reverse strand, counting down.
CATCGGACAGGCAGAAGCTGACATGGTGATTTAACAGAACAAGTTGACAGTATTTATCTTGTAAACTTTCTAATCGTGACCTCTGTAGGAATATTATGCTCTGTATCACACATTTCTAGACTCTACCGAAAATGATGATGGCAGTTTTTTTTTTGTTATTCTCTGCGACCGCAAAATGTTGTATCGACCATTTTGGGAATACTCGGTGTAAATTTATTTTTACAATTTGAAATGTACGTTTTTTTTTTTTTTTTTTTTTTTTTTTTTTTTTTTTTTTTTTTTTTAAATTTTATTTTTTACTGTGAAATATGAGTAAGATATATCACCATCAGAGATGGGGAGTCGGCTAAAAAAAAAAATGAACTCTGTTCGTTTTTAAAATCCCGACTTTGACTCCTACAAAAATTGCTGACTTCCCACCTCTGATCAACAGACTCTGTTTTTTTGACTATCATCATCCATGTTATTAAAACTTCAAATCATTAATTTAAATCCAATTGAATTTTACCGATCTTGAATACCTGCATGTTTCGTCTTTTTTTGTTTTTAGCAAATATTGTTGGAGTTGAAGGTATATTTTTATTTTATTCAATATTAAAGAAATATTAAAATTTACTTTTTATATGGGTGTTTTGTTTTTTTTTTCTCCTGGTTGTAAGTCTATTTGGTATTTTGGTTGTTTTATTTTGTTTTTGTTTTTTAAGAAATTTAGTTTAGTGGTAAATTTTAATAATTCCAATTATTAAAATGGAGGTTAGAAAGTTTTTCAGGTAATAAAACAAAAAAATTAATGTCCAAGTAATAAAAATTTGAGATAAATAAATTTTAAAAAGAAAAAAAAAACCTTCAATTCTTATTTTAATATAACCATCTAAAATTGAATTTTTGGTGCTTGTGCATATCAACCCTGACATGTTAGTCCGCTCTTAAAAATAAAATAGCTAAAGAAATGTATAAACTTTGTTATGTACTTACGTGGTAGATGAAAAAAAGACTGTACACCAAAAATTATGCAAATTCATCAAGTATTTATTTAATTAAATAAAAAACGATTTTATCACTCGGTAGATATTTCCACCATTTTGTATCTTAGATTTTCCAGTGGTCAAGGACGATAACTCATATTTTCACGATTTCGGGGTTTGGGGTCTCCATTGTTTACAAAAATGTCAAAATGTACGTAAAATCATTTTTTTTCTTTTTCTTATAATTTAATAACTACTGGATGAATTTGCGTAATTTTTTCTGCACAATCTTATTGTCAGCTAACACATAAGTACATGATAACGTTTATACATTCTTTAAATATTTCAATGTCAGAGTTGATATGCACAAGCACCGAATTTTTACATAAAAACATTATTATACCAAAATATCGAAGCATCTGTGTGTCGATGATTGCCACAGGAACTACAATAAAGGATACTGGGATTTATTTTTAATGGAGGTTAGACTCTTCTAGATCTGCTGTGTTCTTACTATGCCAATTCATATTAATAGTTACTTTGTGAAAGAACTCTTCCGCACATGCAGATGGTGATTCTTCACTATAAAGAGACTAACTACAGACTGTAGCTGCACAAAAGTGCTTTAAGACGCATCACGTAGTGCTGGGCACGTGGGGATCAGTCGAAGATGATACAAAAAGTACTTTCGGAAAGGTACTATCCCTCTACATCAGGGGCGGGCAACCTTTTCAGAGTGAGGGCCAGATGAGACTTTTGGAAGGAGATCGCGGGCCGGAGTGAAAAACGAAATCTCAGAATTACTATATTTTGTTTACATGAATAAATTGTACAAAAATTGCATTGAACACTCTACAAATCTGATATTTTTTCTCAAGAGACTTCTGTATGTGATGTTATAAAAGGCGCCGACAAAGAGCCATTTTGGAACCATAAAAAATAATGACGGGGGGAAGTAGCAAGTTGATCCAGCATTCGTTTTGACACACCTCACATAAGTTCTAAGTTTCATGCCCTTTCCTCGTCTCTAGTTTCCTCTTTGTCTCTCTCTCTCTCTCTCTCTTTTCAAGGATTTGAAATTAATAGTTAAAGAAAAATGAAATATACATGCATCATCGCTCGCTGATATTTATACATGTTTATTCCACTGTAAATCTTAATCGAAAGTATTTTACGTCTATGTCAAAAAATAATATGAGGTTTACTGGGAGGTCCGCAGGCCGGATTGCAATAATAAAGCATAGCAGGGTGGCGGGCCGGCTGCTAAGCCTTTGCGGGCCGGAGGTTGCCCGCCTCAGCTCTACATGAATCCCTTACACCTATATAAATAGACATATTCGTTTATTCATTTAAAAAAATATTTATCTTACAATGACAATTATTTTTATGGAAGGAGACAATTTTTTTCTTAATATTATTAAACCGATGAATCGGCTACTCTGGTGCCCCCTCGACGTAAATTTACTAGACCAACTCGACAATCAACTAAACCCCATCCATTCACTGTGGAGGTCCCCAGATGCCGGAGGGCTTTCTACTCAAATAGCTTCTTTCCTTGTACTGCTGGCCTCTAGAACTCCCTCCCTGCCCCCTGTTTTCCCGACGGTACTGACATGCAGAAATTTAAAACAAATGTAAACAGACATCTCGCTGAGCAGATCCCAATTTAGGTTGACCCTTCCAAACCTTCCTTTTTTTTTCAGTAGCCCCTTACGTCTACACTGGCGGCCTGCCTTGTTTGGGGTGAACTATGTTGAAAAAAAAACTAACATGCATGTAATATTTCTCCTGAAATATTCTTGTTACTAGTAAATTATACAGATAGATGAAGAAAGAAACTGTGGAATTTCCACAGGTCCTTTCTTCATCTAATTTCTCTTTTATGGTGATTTTCATTTGTTTCTTATTGGTGAAATGGCTTCCCTTATTTTTGGGTGTTGGTTTTTGGGTTTATAAATGTTATACGTTGTTAGCTCGTTGAAATTTAAAAAAAGAATATCTTTACTAGTATGTTAAACTTTAAAATAAACTTTCATGTCGGATTCACATTTTTTATGACGATCAACATTTGTCACTGATAATTTGAAGATTTTTAAAATGGGCAGTTTTTTGTTTAGTGACTGACAGATGCATTATGGACATATTTTTTAACTGTATTTTTATTTTGAGGCACAAGACAGATGCTACACTTTGATACTGCTCCGGAGTTGTTTTTCTCTAAAAGAATTTTAAACATTTTTTTTGTCTGTCTAGTATAAAATATTTTAAAGATAAAAAAATATATATATATTCAAAACATGTCCATCTTGAAAATCTTCAAATTATCAGTGACAAACATGGATTGTAATTCTTTTCTTTTTTTAATTGTGTATATCTTTAGTCAAAAAGCATTAAATATGATAATTTTATGCAATAAGTTGCTTTGAAATAGTGCCGAGTGGTATTTCTTAAGATTCCCTGAAAATTAATGTTAACACAAAAATATGCGATTCCTTTTCAAAATTATAAAGATATGTGGATGCATTTAAAAATGCTATTTCAAATCTAACCGTGAACACTGGACTGGTTCTTTATGGAGTTTTTTTTTAATTTTATTTAACGTTTATAGGGATTTTCCACTTATAATAAATTAAATAATTGTTTAAAATGATATTGCTTTAATTTGATCATGTAATCAAAACAATAGTGAAAATAAATGTTAAAGTAAAATAAAGAAATCATGTTTATTTTTTTCAATTAAAAATTTTTTAGAATAAATTTAAATTTAAAAACTATGTAAACTTTTATTTATTTTTATGCTTATTTGTTTTATTTTTACTTTTTTTTATTTAAAAATTCTTCAATTTTTAAAAATTAAAAATGTAACTTTGTTTAATTTTTATTGAAATATTGTAAAAAAAAATAAATAAATAGATCCCAATAAATTTCTGATTAAAAAAAAAAAAAAAAAAAAAAAAAAATTAAAAAAAAAAAATTTTTTTTTTTTAAAAACAAACAAATGTAATTATCAAACGGGAGGATTTTTTTTTTTACATCCATTTTATAATTGTTAATCGTATTTATTATAATTGTTATTCTTTTTCGTTTTAGACTCTTTTGACCCCACAAATCAATTTCTATACGAAAGTTGGACAACAGTGTGTGGCAGCTGGTTGCAGTGTTGACATGTTCCTCTTCCCAAATTCTTACGTCGATGTCGCCTCAATTAGTGAACTTTGTCGCCTTACTGGAGGAAACATGTACAAATACAGTTACTTTCAGGTATCATCTGCTTCTTCATTCAGCTCACTTGCTTATTATTAGCTAGCTCTACCTACCCGGTGTTGCCCAGGACTCTTACTTTCATTTTTGTTTAACTCATTGCCCTCCCTCCACTTTTGCCGGTTCTCTTAATTAATTTCTTGCAAGAAAATATTATCTTTATTGGAAAGATAATTCAATGAAAGAGGTATTATTTTTTTTATTATTAAATCTTACGAAATGCTGAAATTTAAATCCCATAAATACTTATAGTTATTATTTTTTTTTTTTTACCAAATTATTTTTCTTTAATAGAATTTTTTTAATTAAATTATTACAGTATTGTTTGGTTACTAAGTTATTAATTGAAACTAATTGTTATAAAACTATAATTGGTGCTAATACAGATGAGGGCACATATGAAAAGCGCGGTTACACAGGTGAAAATCGCAATTCCAAATAAATTAACTGGCAAAATCTTTGATATACTTATGTATCAGGCAAAGATAGGTATCTACACCAAAAATTAGCACAAATTATAGGGTAGAGTTTTAATTAAAAATAAAAATCAGTTTTATCGTATTCTATGGATCCGCCATTGATTAGAGCGATGTCAATCTGTCATATAAACACGATATAAATCAATTGCGGTGGGCAAAATACGATAAAACTGATTTTTATTTTAAATTAATATTCTACTGGATAATTTTTCCCAATTTTTGGTGAGGATACTTATTTTTGCCTGATACGTAAGTATAAACAAGTTTTTATTTGGAAATGCGTTTTTCATATGTGCCCTGATCTATATAAGCACCTTATAATTAGTTGATACGGTAATGTTATTTTAATCTCTATTCGTAAAATGATTGGATGTAAAAAGTTTTTCCAAAACTTTCATTTTCTAATATATGAGGATTTGCTAAGATGTAAAACCAGTCTAAATGACTTTCTATTTGACATTTTAAATGCTTTCAAATTTCGAAGGGTCAGGAAGTAATCCATTCATTTTATTTTTCTAACTATTAACAAGTCTGCCATTTTAATCTTTTGGTAACAATATCGTGATACTTCGAAATTCGATAGTACTTTTGAAACTTATAAGAAGCACAGATGTGCATGGCATTTAAAAAAAAAAAAAAAAAAAAAAAAAAAAATTACCAAATTATTTTTAAAATATGATTTTAAAACTTAAATTTGTCTTTCTTTTACTATTTTAAATAAATTATTAATTAATCCTTATTTTTTAAAGTTTACAAATTATGTTTCTTCATATTTACGTGCACACATGATATTTGATCACGTAATTTTATAAATTCAAGGTGATTTAAAACCAGAAACTTGTCTTTTCAAGTTTAATCTATGGTCTGTTAAAAAATATCAAATTGGCCACAATGTTTCACCATTTTGGATATCTCATGAAGTTTTAAATCAAACACTTCATGAGATATCCAATAAACTTTAAATTCAAGCATTTAAGTCTGGTTACACTGATTACATTATAAAAAAAAATATTTAAGATTGAATGTTTTTTTATTTTTTTTTATTTTTATTTTTTTTTATTAAATAATTCCATCTAAGAGTTTGAGATTTTCAAGAAACATTATGCTTTTAATCCAAGGTTATTTAATATTTTGATTGCACAAATTTGTTTAATAAAAAATAAATTTTTTCTTTGAATTAAGCAATTATTCAAATATTGGGATCTTGAGAGTTCATGAGATTTTCAATAATCACATCATTTTAAATTTAATATGTTGACTAATTTGATTGCACTGATAAATTTTAAATAACAAACAATTTGTTTGATTTTTTTTTTTTTTTTTTTTTTTTTTTTTTACCATTTGATAAAAATATTTTCTGACTTATAAAATTTTCAGTAATCACATCATTTTAAATGCAATATGTTGACTAATTTGATTGCACTGATAAATTTTAAATAACATTAAACAATTTTTTTTTTGTTTGTTTTTTTTTTTTTTTTTTTACCATTTGCTAAAAATATTTTTGACTTCCAAAATTTTCAGGCTGAAAACGATGGACAAAGATTCATGAATGATTTGAAACGGAATGTATGCCGACCTTTTGCGTTTGATGCAATCCTTCGAGTACGCACGAGTACAGGTAAGATCACTCATACTTCCACGTCCACTCTGACATGGTCCCATCTATTTGTTAAATAGGATCAATCCTGGGTAAGATACGAAGCTACCTCAGACACTCCTAGTTTTTCCTCCTACACTATTTCTCAATTGATTCCAGTGGGAGAACTGATAAGACTGTATATCCGTCACGTGGAGAGTCTTCAAGCAACTGTCGACAATTTTACCCAACATGGGGATCCTATCATATGCGAGAGTGGCAGCATGTAACACATGTCCGACCTGTACTTTTGTATGGCTGCGAGATGTGGTCGCCGACGAAACATCAAAACAACAGGATTTTGGCTGCATCGGATGGAGGAAATTGCTGGTCTCGCTGTAAAGGCTTCCATGAAAAATTATGTCACACAGTGACATCTCAACTGGTATGGCCACGTCTCCTGTTGTCAATCATCGGAAACGCTCTAAAGTGTGTCCCATGTCAATGGCCCTAAGCCACGTGGTCGGCCACTTAAGACATGGAGGAGGACAATTGATGACGACCTGATCCTAGCGGGCGGCACAAGTGAAATGGCAATCGACAGAAGTTATTCACAAAAAATGAAATAATGATGATCAATTGTGCCCCCCCCCCCCCCCCCCCCCCGGAAAAAAACCGTCCTGGCTATGACACAAAACTACATGTTGATGACCCCAATTGGGAATTTTGGAGAGTGTGGAGTCATCCATTGACTATCATTATGCCAAGGTCCACTCTAACCTGGTGTGGTATTACCTGTTGGTCCCATCTATGGGTTAAGTAAAAACTGTCGTTAACAAACTATTTGTTTATGTTTACAAAATAGCCACCTACAAAACAAAGTGATCTACAAACCAATTGTATATAAAACATCTATACGGTTTTGGCATAAAGTGACCCAACAATGGTTGACATGCTATAAAACTCATAACTCCCCCCCCCCCTATTTTTTCCTTTACTCCTCACCTTCCATGTGCGATGTTTGTGACAAAGGAGGAAGAATTGTTGTTTACTGAGTCGGCTGTTTTATGTGAGTGGGATGTGGATATTTTCAATTCTTTAATAGTATTCAACTGTCAATCTATCCATACCATTATCCTCTATCCTTACGTGTTTTAGGCCTTGATAAGTGGTACTAGTTAGGAAAACATAACACAACCAACTTTTTATTGGTCATTTTATTTTTATTTTTTTGACCAATTTGCTACTATAGACTAAAAGAAACAAAAAGATGGAATAAAAACATATGCGAGTTCTCCACTTTTTAATATTTAAATAGATAGGATATCTTTTATAAACGGCCATCTACCCCCCTCCAGCCCCCCCTCTCAAAAAAAAAAAAAAACGCACGCACACACACACATGGCAGTGTTTGGTTGAGATGCAATAACCACAAATTCTCTGGTTCCATTTTTTTTTTTTTTTTTTTTTTTTTTTTTTAATTTAAGTCTTAGAAAACATTGTACATGGCCCGTGGTATTAATTGCCCATATTTTACTATATCCAGGTTAGAGAAGGGGTTACTTGTCAGGAGTGACAACTTAGCATGTCTTGTATATCTGAAGTCAAAACCGGAAGAGAGGGAGCAAGATTGTTTCAGTTTTTGGGTGTGGCATCACGACAGCACATGACCCCATAAAGTCCACCCCCACCCCACCTTGATATATAACGTATTTTTATTTTACTTTTTCCATTATTTATTCCTTTTCAAAAATTTCTTTCTTTCTGTTATTCAGGAATCAGGCCTGTTGACTTTTATGGCAATTTCTATATGACGAACACAACAGATGTGGAATTAGCCACAATAGATTGTGATCAGTCGTTATCAGTGGAAGTAAAACACGATGATAAACTTGATCCTGCAGATGGCGCATACATTCAGGTAAGTTCTTCCCTCCCACCCCCACACACACCCCCATAAAAACATTCATTGAAGATCTTGTTCACAAAAATACCAGGCCACGGCCATGACAGAGCAGCAAACGAATCAATTAAACTAAAACAAACGACATGCAAAATACCACAATAACAAATAAGATCTATATAAATTGTAGGATTTTAGAGAAAGGGGAGACGCTTGTTGGTCAGCAGAGGAATAGGGCTATGGCTTTTCAGACAGACATTGGAGCTTTAACCAAGGATTGAGATGGTCACATTTTTTTGTAATATCTAAGTTGCTGGACTTTGGAGACAGGAGAGAAGCTAGCTAGCTAGTCAGCAAAGAAATGTGGCACTGGTTATGTCAGATGTGAAACTTTAACTAAAATAAACTTTCGTGGCCTTTGGGCTAGATTTGGTGTAGTAACTGTCCTCTCCAAAGATGGTTCAATAATCTCTAAAAGTTTTCATAGTTAGGGTAATGTCCAATATGAACAAGAACATTTGATCCTAGTTTGTAGACGATTCAGAACTCACATAAAAGCTGAAGGAAACTTTAATGAATAAAGTTACAAAATAATATATTTATTCTTATCCTAAAAATGCTTTTCAGTAAAAGGACACTTTCATGTTTCCAAGAGTCATTTTTGTGTATGTGTAAATCTGTTCTCAAATATCTTACACAGACCAATATTTGCCTTATATGTCTGACAAAATATATATTTTTTGGCGGTTATTTTTTTAATGCAGACTGCAGTAAAAAGAAATAAAAAAATTTTTAAATAAAAAAAAAAAAATTAAAAAATAAATAAAAACAGCTATTGATCACAAAAGGAGGGTGAGGGGGCGACTGATTTTTTAATTTTTTTATTTATATATAAGATCGAGTACCTATGCTCAAAATTGAAACTATTTAAAAACATAAAATAGTTTTTTCATGTCATTTAATTGTAAAGAAGTACCAACATTTCTGAATTATATAAATATTTTAGAAAAAATGTTGTCAATATTTAATATAATTTTTAGTAATTATTACTCTTACTGACATAAATTATTTTAAAGGAAATACTGTTGGGAAATTAGTAAAAAAAAAAAAAATTAAAAAATGTTGGCATTATTTAATTTTTAGTAATTACCGGCATAAATTATTTTACCTACTCATTTGTGACCTATTTGCGTTAAAAAATGATAATATTTAAAAAGTTTTAAGACAATTTACTTTACAGTAAATAGTCATTGAGATAAAATAATCAGTGGTAGCCATTTTGATTCTGTTCAGGAATTAAGTACATAGCCGGAGCGAAAGCAAGCAAGAGCTGAAAATGCAGTAGCCAAGTATTCGGCCCTTACTCGCTTCCACTCTGGTTATCTACTTGGTGCTTGACCAATATCAAAATAATACACTGTTTTTTAATAATTTTCCAACTTTATTTTCTGTAAAATAATTGCTGACGATGACGTCTATTATTATTACTATTACCACCACCAAATTTTTATCAGATTACAATTTAAAAAAAAAAATAAATAAATTAAAAAATTTAAAAAATAAATAAATAAATAAATTAAAAAAATAAAAATAAATTAAAAAAAAAAAAAATTAAAAAAATTAAAAATAAAATAAATAAATTAAAAAAAAAAAAAATAAATAAATTTTAAAAAAATATATATATATGACTATGAATCGAGAATATTTTTTGAATGAATTATTGATATTGAATGTTATATTCTTTGTTCAATTGCAGGTTGCCATTTTATATACAAGTGTCGGAGGTTTCCGAAGATTGCGGATTCATAACCTGTCGCTTAACTGCTGCACACAGTTTGCTGACTTGTTCCGAAATTGTGAATTGGATACTTTAATAAATTTCTTAGCAAAACAATGTAAGTTTTCTTTACATACTAGCTGTATATACCTGACAATACCCGAAATGTTTTTACTTTAAATTTTATCCTTTTTTTAGTGGGAAAATAATATCACCTTTCTTAACTTTTCCAAAGCAATCACCTAGAGATGGCATCTCAATAAAAAGCACCGGTCCTCATCACCACACTGGTTAGGCATCAGGAAGAGCATTTAGCCACAGAAATCTTGCCTCAACTAAGGAAATGACTTCCAAAGAAAATCGTTCATATTTCAGTCTATGTACAGGGTGGGCCAAAACAAGGGTCCTATCTTTAAATTTGAATAACTTGAATTTGAATAACTTCCACAAAATAAAAGTTAAACTCACCAAACTTTATGTGTGTGTAGACTGACCCTTCCGAGATTTTTTGAAATAAACAAAACAAATTTTAGCCGAAAAACACTTCTTAAAACTTACAAAAACTAAAGTATTGTTTTTTACACGGTTTTGAGTTTTTTAAGCAAAAATAATGTTTTCTAAATGAGGGTACGTTTCTTAGGGCTAATACGGCTCATGCTTGCTTTGGAAGGGGTCCTTTACTTATTCTAAAAAAAAAAAAAAAAATAAATAAATAAATAAAAAAGTTATGAATTTTTAAAAATAGGACCCTTATTTTTGCCCACCCTATAGTTTAAATGTTGGATGAACTTGAGAGATAGACTTGGATAGAGATAGTTTAGTTTGGAAGTCAATTTCTAAAAGGCGTCCAACACATGCCAGCATGTAAAATGGATATTAAATCGAATATGTTCATCATGATGAACATTTTGTTCCAGAAAAAAATCGGTTTTGCAATAAAATCAATTCTGACTCGGACAAAGTATTTTCTGGAAGGAATTAAATCGAATTACATTTTATTCTTCCTAACAATATGCTGAAAAATTCCACAGCATGAAACAAAATCAAATATTGATTTTGTAGGAAGAAAGCTATTGATGACAAAGAAACGATAAACTAACTTTGCTTTATTAGACCAACTGTATATACCCAGTGCTGTCCAGGAGTCTTTTTACTTTCACGTTTGTCTCGTTCACCCCCCTCCCCCTTCATTTTTGTTTCTGAAGTTATTGTAAGAAAATAGTAACTTTTCTAAAAAAAATGAATCAATAACTGAATATATGTTGTTTAAAATAAAAACGGTTTTGCAATGAAATTACATAAGCATAGAAATAATTGTAATTTGTTTTTTAACTTATTTTTACCAAATTATTATTTTATTAAATATAACTCATAATATAAAAGGATATAAATTATTTTGGTCAATTTTTTTTTTATTTTTTTTTTACATGATTCACCCCAAACAAGGCAGGACACCACTGTAAACGTAAGGGGCTACTGAGAAAAAGGAAAAGGGGAGAAGGATTGGTGGTTCAGCTTAAATTGGGATTTGCAATTGTTGTTACCATAACATAATTTTTTAAAATTAATTTTTTTTTTAATTTTTTTTTTTTTTTTAATTTAAAAAAAAAAAATGAACTGAAGCGAAAGAAAGTTTGATATCGTAAAAAATGTGCTGGAAGGAAAGACACAGTGGCTGGCCAGCTGTGATGCTATTTATACGTGAAATCTAAAATCAGACTGAAATAATTTTATAGAGTAGATAATAATAGAGGATAACTAGATATGAGATGCTGTGAGAAATTGGTTATGAGAAATGTGGAGAAAGTATATTTAGATGGTGAGACGACGATTGAGATGGGTCAAAATTTTTGGTGAGTGCAAGAGTTAGCAGTGGATGGAGTAAGGTAAAGGAACTTCTGCCATTACTAACCAGCAGAGTATTACCATTGTCGATCAAGGGAAGAATCTATCAGGCATGTATATCGAGGTGAAACCTGGCCAGTGAAGGTTGAGGATATTAATTAATAAATAAAATAAAATTATATATATATATATATATATCATGTCATGCCCTCCGTTCAGTCTAGAGAGACTATGGACACCCCTGTAAGGGGCTGGCTGTGCGTGTAATTGTGAAGCAAGGGTTGCGCAATTCATAACACTTCTCCTGAGTCGGCACTGCTTGATTCCAATGGCAAGCAATTCAAGACGACTGGAAACAATGCCGAGATAAGCAGAGAGCACATACAGCACCTGGTATTCCCAAATGGTCACCCATTTTAGTACTGGCCAGGCTCGACGTCGCTTAACTTCGGTGATCTAACAGGAACCGGTGTGTCAACGTGATTGTGCCGTATATATAATATATATATATATATAATATAATTATTTATGAATAATATTTTCAAATTAACCCATATAAATGTGTTTCATGCCAACCCTGCAATCATCAGTATGGGAGGAGACAATCCCTGCCCGTCACATGGTTCGAACCCCAATACGACTGATGTTTGACTCAGTAGTTGGAGCACGCACACATGTGTTCACCATGCATTGCCGTAGAAATAGGACAGGGAATTAACGTCTAAATGGCAAATTCAGCACCATATTAGCAAGTCTTCAAGAAAACTCGATGGGCAAGGTCGAGAGTATTGCATTAAGCTATAAATAACGACTTGTTGTTAACTCAGTGCTCAATCTAGCGAGAGGTTGTAATAATATTTTCAAATTAACCCATATACACGTTTCATGCCAACCCTACAATCGTCAGTATGGGAAGAACAATCCCTGCCGGTCATATGGTTCGAACCCCAATACGAGTCATATTTGACTCAGTAGTTGGAGCACACACCGATATATATAATATTTATAAATGAATATTAAATTATATTACATATATATATATATATATATATATATATGCATTTTATTTATTGAAATTTTTTTTTTTCAGCCATTCGCAACACTTTGAACAGCACGCCAAAACAAGTCCGAGATAATATGGCTAATGAGGTTGCTCATATCTTGGCTTGTTATCGTAAGAATTGTGCCAGCCCATCATCGGCTGGTCAGTTGATATTACCAGAATGCATGAAACTTTTGCCTCTTTATTCAAATTGTGTTATAAAGAGTGATGCCATTCGGGGAGGTAAGTACTTTACAAACTTTTTTTAATTTGACGGTTCCCAATCTTATTTTGCTTGTGGACCCCCTGAGAGCTATTTCATAATCTGTCAACCCCATGTATTCCTATATAATTTTTAAAACTCAAATATGTTTGTAGGTTAGTAAAAAAAAGACCCGTGGTGCCATGTAATAATGGTGCTAAGTAATAATCAGTTCTAAGTGACAGTCTTTTGAAGGTTCAATCCTTAGTGCGGGCAATGCTAAGTGACAGTCTTCTGGGGTTGAAGATTCAATCCTCAATATCTGGTGATACCAGATCAGGCTGCCCTGTGGCTCCCTGAGACGAAATTCACCTACATTGACGTTTTTTGTTTTTTTTGTTTGTAAAACTTAATTATGTTCTACAAAACCAAAAACAAAAGCCCCTCTCCCTTTCTCCCTCCCCTTTTTATTTTATTTTTCCTACCCTACTCCCGGTCCTGGATATGACCTTAAACTACATCCGATGGTGAGATCCGGCTTACGGACTTTGGGGAATGTGGAGCCTCCTCTTAATTACCATTGCTCCCAGGTCCACCCTGACCCGGAGTGGTAGTACCTGTTAGGGTCCCAACTATGGGTTAAATAGAAACAGATTTAACAACCAAACCAAACACCATCAATAAATATTTGAACATATAAAGAACTTGAAGCATAAAAACTTTCACCAAAATGACTGCATTCGGCATTAAATAACCTGAAAAGGGTTGATATGCCGTAAAACAAGACAACCAAACTAAACACCATGAATAAATATTTGAAGATATAAACAACTTGAAGCATAAAAACTTTCACCAAAATGACTGCATTCGGCATTAAATAACCTGAAAAGGGTTGATATGCCGTAAAACAAAACAACCAAACCAAACCAATCCTCAATATGGACGATACTAAGAATACAAGTAGGAATTACTTAAGACTTCTACCCGGTCATGGATGATGGAACGAGAACAAGCTACTTCCATGAATTAAATAAAGGGTTCTGTTGATGCACCTGAAGAAGGTCAGAGGTTACATCGGTCGAAATGTTGTAACAATCTCATCCAAGATTAGAACAGTAGTCCGAATAATACAAATTATCAATCGTCATCTCCAAAATTTTGAAACCGTAAAAACTAATAATGAATCAATTTTCATTAGATTTATAACGTGAACTTATATTACAAATCTTGAAAATTTCAATAAACACACGTACATCTCTTAGTAAACGAAACAAAAATGAATAGAAACGTTTTTTATCGTGGGCCCCCTTGTGGACCCTGGTTGGGAATCCTTGATCTAACTGAATCTAGAAGATTAGAAAATTAAAAAATGAGTGGAATTGGGGAACAAATTCTTGCATAAACACAATTATATTATTATTTCAACTCTGATTTATTATTAATTGACTAGCGGGACGCGTGTAAATTACACGAAATGATGTTTTCAATACGAACTATCTTGTTCCTAACCTCTAAAAAATTCCAGAGGATGTTGTCTAATAAATAAAAGCGGTTTCGTGTCCGTCCATCTTAGATGTAGAAAAAAAAAAATCTTAGAGGTTGGTTAGGATCTAACTATAAACGAGTCGAGCCGACGTCAAAAACCGACCTCAAAATCCTATGTCGCTAACCATGGGAAATACTTGAAAACATTACGAAAATTAGGTGACTTGAATGCTTTTCCAAATCTAGGTGCGGCACGCATGCGCAGAGCTTTTGATGTAAACGTGACACAGGAACAAACACGCTATTGTATTAATATATAGATAAAGAATTTTATTTCAACTTTTAGCTTCTACAACTTTCTGAAAAACATGCTGAATTAACCTACTTTAAAAGAAAAAAAAAATAGATGAATAAAATATTGCGTAAGTTATCGCAGCACACAAACTCTAATTTTCTAAACAAAATCCACAACAATGGCTGACGATAATCAATGAGACAGTATTTGTTTGCAAGAAAAAGTCTAGGAAAAAAATAAGTTGTATTTTTTTTTTTATTATTCTATTTATTCATCCATCTTGGGTGAGTTTGTTTTCATGACTTGTTCTGTCGATTTCACTTGATAAACCCGCCTTTGGCTTTGATGACTGCCTCAAGGTTACCTCGGAATAGGCCACAGGTATGGCAGGATGCTGAGTCTTGCGGCAGCATGTATGGCTTATCTGCGTCTACCTGGTCAATCCAGGGTGTCACTATTTTGCTTAAAACGTGGATGTACCCATCACTGTTCAACCCGAGGTCTTCAGAGAAGAAGTGGGGTGGTGTGATGTCACCTTCACTGCTGACGACATTGAAGACCATGGCATCAGATTGTCGATCATGTGTTTTTCTCTGATGTCATCACGTAGTCAAATCCAAAATCTTTCAATTCCTTTCTGACTTTTTCTATCATCCTCCTGCTCTGAAATCTTCTCATTTTTCCTTCTGGCACAAATTCCAGGGAGAACTCTGTGTCTCTTCCACAAACATGGAGGTTGTAAATTGTCCATAATCTATTATTTTGCGAAAATGAAACGTGCCCTTTGTTTTTTTGGGGGGTTCTAAACGCGTCCTTTGTTTTTTTGGGGTTCTAAATGCGTCCTTTGTTTTTTGTTTTTTTTTTGGGGGGGGGGGGGTCTAAACGCGTCCTTTGATTTTTTGGGGGGTTCTAAACGCGTCCTTTGTTTGTTTTTTTTTGGGGGGGGTTCTAAACGCGTCCGTTGTTTTTTTTGGGGGGGGGGGTTCTAAATGGGTTCTTTTGTTTTGTTTCGGGTTCTAAACGCCTCCTTTGTTTTTTGGGGTTCTAAATAAGTCTTGTGTGTTTGGGTTGTAGGCACGCCATTCGGTGTTTGGGATGTAGGCGCGCCGTTCTGTGTTTGGGATGTAGGCGCGTCTTTCAACTTATAATGTTTTACTGAATCTAAATGTGAATATTACTTTAATGTAATGTTAATTTTCCTAAGTGTTTTCTGTAAATATTAGCGAAATTTCAATTTTTAATTTGACATTTTCTAATATTTTAAATATTTTCAAGTTAAATGCAAACAATGGTTATCAAACTTTAATGAAAATAATCTAATTTAATTTCCGCAAAGAAAGTCTCCAATTTAATTTTAATTTCTTTTCGATTTTTCAGGTAGTGATGTGCCAACTGATGATAGGAGTTACTTAATTTTGATGTTGAATGGAATGAATGTGAGATCGACAAATGTGTTCTTTTACCCCAGACTTTTACCCCTGGTAAGTTTGATTGTATCATCATTTAAAACTATTTGGGTTAATTGTAAACATACTCCCTGTAAAGGGAGACAGACAACATCTACAGACAGCTCCTACTAACATTGACAAGAAATTGAGACCCTGTGCTACTATTAAAGGAAGAAACAGACAACCTCTATGCTCGCTGCTACTACTAAACATCATCACAACACAACACTACACACGCTGGCCATATGTGTTAAGTGGCGAAGATTCGTCCGCTATGTTACAGTCTTAGTTTTGGCACATTCAGCTTTACTCAACACTTCACAAGTTATTTTTTCTGATGTTCGTGTTAATTACGTCAGAGTTCATCAAAACCAACACACCCTTCCAAAAGTAGCCGCATCTGGCAACCCTGATCCTACAAGCGCTAAGCCAGCATGATAGCGGGTCTTATCTATCGTTTTTGGTCCCCCCGATTTATACAATCGGGGGACCTATGTTTTGAGGCATTTCTGTCTGTCCGTCCGTCCGGATTTTTCTCCGCAACCATCCATTGAATTTCTCTGAAATTTTGCATGAAGTTGTAACTTTTGTCAGGTTAGAAAGTGACATTTTTTGCCCCATAACTTTTCATCCATCCATTCAATTTCTCTGAAACTTGGCCAAAATATGGAGGCAATTGTTCCTAATAGAAAATAAGTATTGCTGACCTTGGAAAAAATCTGGTTCGCACGCCCAGGGGGTCAAAAGCCCCCAAAATGGCAAAAAAAATGACCCTTTTCTCCCATAACGTTTGATCCATCCATTCAATTTTTCTGAAACTTGGCCAAAATGTAGAGGCATTTGTTTCGGATATAAAATGAGCATCCTTGACCTCAGAAATATTCTGGTTCGTGCCCCCAGGGAGGTCAAAGGGGGGTCAAAAATGCCCCAAATTGCCCAAATTTATTGCATTTTACACTCGCCACATCGAGTCACATACAGAGGGGGACCACGCATGCGCGGCTTGTTGTATATTATTGAGATGACCCATCACCTTTTCAGTATTAGAAATACTGCATTTAGAATTTATGAAGTGTATTAGCTAAAAGTTTGAGATTATGTTTTTAAACTTTCTTTTTAAACATGTTTTAACAGCACCATATCGATGAATCCATTTCTGATGAACTGTCCGAAGATTACTTACCAAAAGCTGTCCGATGTTCTCAGGAAAGACTCGATGACCATGGGATTTACTTACTTGGTAAGTGTGTTTGTTTTATATATAATTTTGTCCCAGTAGGTGTATATATTTTGTCATAGAAGTTTTATTTATTAGAGGTTATTTTTATTCATGAACCTTTTTTTTTTTTTTTTTTTTTTTGATAATTGTAAGAAAAAAGGACACTAAAGTGAAATCATTTATTTAAATAAAATGAACAAAAAATATAAGCAAGTAAGGAATGCTAAATATTACTAAAAGAATAACATCTATATCGAAGGTTCGATCTCTGTCTAAGTTAGCCATGCTGATGACGGCTGTAAGCCAGAAACACGTGTCCATGGATTACTTATATGTACATATAAAATAAATAAAAATATATATTAACGGAAAAAATAGGTCCTATGAAGTTAAGGGCGACTAATAATGCAATTTTCTGCATCTTAATCACTTAGGAAAGTGAGACTATCGAAATAATAGTAAGCAAAATAACAACGAACGCTACAATCACCAATAAAAAAATATATTAAAAGAATAAGTTATTCTTCTTAAACTGATTTATCTCTTAAGGTGATTATTTAAGAATATCTACATATTACTGGACTACCAAACCGTATTAAGTAAATTGTAGCAAAGTACATTAGTCTATTGCAAATAACATGCTACAACAATAACAAATGGAAATTAACTTGTGAGAATAAAAGTTAAAGTTGTCAGCTTAAATGCTATTTAGGTGCGACTTTAAAAATTCGTCCAACATAATTTTATAGAAAGAAGACAGATCTACTTTTAGAACATTTCAATGAATAAAATATTAGATATTTCTGAACTTGTGTTTTTGTGCGTTCATTGCACGTGTCGTGATCATCTGCTTATTGTCTTCGTCTGAAT
>OY744554.1:31139685-31297185 GCA_963556195.1 Sepiola atlantica | reverse complement strand
TATTACAACAGAACAAACACAGCAGTACCCCTCCTCCAAAGGAGAAGGTAATTTCTGAGAGAATGGTACTATGACAATAGAAAACATACTGCACTCGCCCCCCCCCCTCTCCAAAAAAAAGGAGGAGGTAATGCCTGGGAGGATAGTATTATTACAACAGAACAAACACAGCAGTACCCCTCCTCCAAAGGAGAAGGTAATTTCTGAGAGAATGGTACTATGACAATAGAAAACATACTGCACTCGCCCCCCCCCTCTCTCCAAAAAAAAGGAGGAGGTAATGCCTTGGAGAATGGTATGATGACAACAGAACAGCATATGTGTTATATAATTAAAGGCTTCAAATGAAAGAAAAAAAGGAGCTTGAAGATCAAAGATACCTACAGAAAGTCAACTAAAATAACAATTCACCAACTCGCACAAACGATGAAAAAAAGAAAAGGATGAAGCAACGAAATTGAAAACTATCGGCTGTTAAAAATATTTCTTTTGAAATAATAAATGTCTGTCGGTCAATATTATTAAGAAAAAATAACGCTTAAATACTAAAATAGCAGCGACAATTCAAAACAAATGTTTCTTTATTATTAATTGTAGCAATTTAATTCTTTTTAAAAGGATAAATATTCTCTGCCTTCTAACCGTAAAAATAATTGTCCGCTAAATATTCTTCAAATCAATAGAAGGTGTCTTTTTTAAATGTATTTATTTTCAATTTTACTGTTTTAGTTGATGGGACGACATAATTAATTTTAAAATAGGCAAAGTCGGAATTGTTTACCTTAGCGACATCAGGTTAATGATGCTGATCGGATAATTTCATTTTTTTTAAATGTGTGTGTGTGTACATGTGAACATGAAATACTTTAGCGTATTATTATATAGATTTTTTTTTTTTTTTCCTTCCTTTCAGTTGATCATTGTTCGACAACGCGACAAACTTGAGCCTTGGTTCAACCATTTTCTCGTGGAAGATAAAGGCTCAAATGGCTCGGCTTCCTATGTTGACTTTCTGTGCCACATCCACAAAGAAATCCGAAACCTTCTCAGTTAACATCTATAAGCATCGCTAATGGTGCACGCCTGGATCGTGATGATGACAACGATGTCAGTGGACACACTCCATTGCACATTCTTTATGCATGCATACAACACGTGTTGGGAGGGGGGGTAAAAAAAAAATATATATATATATATATATATATATATATATATATATATCCATTATCTTGGAAATGGAATGCTGTAATAAATGTACTTTTCTTATATCATCAAAGACTATATTAAAAAAAAAAAAAAAGTTGACCGGCTGAAATAATTGACCTACAAAAAAATTATCCCAATAACAAAATATAAACCCCTCTGTCCCTCTTTACTTGCATACACTCTTCCTCTCCCCCAGTAAATCCCCCTCTCTCCTTGCATACACTCTTCCTCTCCCCCAGTAAATCCCCCTCTCTCCTTGCATACACTCTTCCTCTCCCCCAGTAATCCCCCCCTCTCTCCTTGCATACACTCTTCCTCTCCCCCGGTAATCCCCCACCCTCTCTCCTTGCATACACTCTTCCTCTCCCCCCCCCCAGTAAATCCCCCTCTCTCCTTGCATACACTCTACCTCTCCCCCAGTACATGTTCATAAAATGAAAAAAATAAAATAAATTGAAAAAAATAAAAGCTAGGTGATGATCCATGTTTCGATCATATTGACTTCAATTCTGGTAAGGAAAATAGATAATATATAATTGCACATTTTGTACATTGCTTATCTTAATTGGCGAACAAGTGGTTTGACCTTGACATTTTAGGAAGGTCACGTGTTTCAGCATTCGAATAAAACCCTCAACAAAAATGAAACGGAACTGATCGGTGGTGCCCCGGAAAAAAGACAGAAAACGATGTTGGAAGATTTATTTTTTTTATTCTTTCTATTTTTTTTTTTTTTTTTTTTTTTTAATAAATTTCTGGCAACTACTTTGAGGATGTCCGCAAATAAAGAAAAATACTCTGATGTTTTGTAGTATTGTCAATCAAAATTATTTATATATGTATATACTAGAAGAATACCCGTCCAAGGACGGGTAAAATTACCCCCCCCCCCGAACAGAACAGTTTTACATCACTTTTATGTCCCCTTACGAAGAGTAAAATAAATACATAATGATACCCATTCCAATTTTGATAAAAATCCATTACATTAATTTGATTCTAGGAAATGTCTAACATTTAAAGCTTAAGGGAGTCATAAGAAGAAATTGAAATTTAGGGAATCTTGCTTCATTGGTGTCTAATGACTATGCAAATCTGAAATATTTGAATTTTAAAATGGAAGGTTGTGCCCTTTAAAATATCCTTAAGAAACTGAAATTTAGGAAATATTTTTGAATTGATGTCTAATACCTGTTGTGGTACTTATATCGATCTTGACCCAGTTTCCGTGAGTTTCTTGTCGGAAACGTTCGGCTATCCTACGCAAACGCCCGAGAGATGACAAGCCGATTTGTACCAGACGACAATTTTGATACGGTGCTGCGTCCTATGATTATAATGTTTTGCTTGTTTTGTTTTTTTTTGTTGTTAGGGTTAAAAATATTTATTTGATAACAGTAATTCCGCTCTGTTTTGCTTGTTTTATTTGTTTTGTTGTTTAAAAAATTTCTTGCAAATATAACTAAAAATTATAGGATGCAGCAACGTATCAAAATAAAAAAAATATTTATTTGATAACAGTAACTTCGCTATGTTTTGCTTGTTTTTTTTGTTTTTTTTTTTTTGTTTCTTTTAGAAAATTTCTTGAAAATATAACTTACAATCACAGGACGCAGCACCATATGAAAATTGTCGTCTGGTACAAATCGGCTCGTCATCTCTCGGGCGTTTGCGTAGGATAGCCGAACGCTTCCGACAAGAAACTCACGAAAACTGGGTCAAGATCAATATAAGTACCCCTGTTGTTAAAATTTCACAAAAATCGGAGGTATCTGACTTTTCACAAAAGTATTCCACCCTCTTTTTACAAAATTGAATTAAACTAAATATAGCCTGCATTGCCACCCTATATGCCTAGCAGTCGTGTTCCAAAAGTCATAGTGGCCCGTTAATTAGTTTAGGAGTGAATCATGTACACACAAATATATAAATGGAGATTATAGACAGCCAACAACTTCTTAAATATAAGAATAAAACTACAAATGACTGCATCCCCATAGTCTTCACTCATCGGCAACAAATGCGCAAACTTGGAGACTTTACAATTCTGTAATTAGAAATAATACTAACCCAACTATCAAATTTATTAACTATACTTCCCTAACCTAACCCCCCCCCCCCAAAAAAAAACACTTATACAAAATAGTACAAGGCAAATATACTTGCAAACCTGTCATGGCCTCCGTTCAGTCTTGAGAGATAACCCCAGTAAGAATGGCTGCGTGCGTAATTGTGAAGCAAAGGTTGCGCAATCTTCAACCACACTTCTTCTGAGTTGGTACTGCTTGATTCCAGTGGCAAGGAGAAGTCCAGGACGACTGGAAACAATGCTGAGAGGTAAGTGGAGAGCACATACAGCGCCCAGTATTTCCAGATGGTCACTCATTTTAGTACTGGCCAGGCTCAACGTCGCTTAACTTTGGTGATCTAACAGGAACCGGTGTATCAACGTGATTATGGCGTGTATGCAATAAACATCGATATTTTGTTTGTCAACATTTAGTGATAGATCCCTCCCCAATCCCAAATACAACCACCACACCTCATTACCTGTGATAGCCCCAATCTTAAATGTCACATCTTTTGTACAAATGTCCAAATAGCGAATACATGGGTGAAACAAAATTAGCTTTTAGACTCAGATTTAATAACCAAACCTTAATATCAAACAAAATTCCCCAAATCGCTAAACATTTAAAAAAAATTTTAAATACAGAACATGCATTTGACTAATCGACACCAAATTTTTTCTTTATGTAAGAAGCTAAAAAAAATATATATATATATATATATATATATATATATAAAATATTGCTTCAAGGTCAAAAATAGTCAATGATAAGTGTCAGATGGGTAGATTCCGACCCAGAAAACAGCAATTCTTCCTCCTTTGTCAGAAACATCGCTCATGAAATTTGAGGACTAAAGGACAAAATAAGGGAAGCGAGAGTTACGAGGCTGCCGAAAGTAAACCAAGGTCCTCTTCTGTCCACATATGCACGCAAACAAAAAAAAATCAAAATGGATATTAAAACGAAACCCACAAATCAGGTCTGAACTTTGATGTTGGATAAGTTTTTTTAACAGACTGAGAAATATCTCGTTTTGGCAAAAATACTTGTTATTGTAATTTGTAATTAGCTGTTATAAGAACATGATAGCTGCACGTATGTTGAAGAATAGATATTATAATAAAAAAAGGGAGAAATTCTCTTTGTGGCTCAAAGAAGACACGGAAGCGTTATCTAAGAACATTCAAAAAGAGCGTTGTATAAAGTTGAAAATACATAGTTATTCATAAAAGCTGCATATTCAATCATGTCTAGAATCCTTATTCTAATGTTGATAAAAATCTATTACATCATTTTGATACTAGAAAATGTATAAAAATTTAAGGCTAAAGCTTAAAGGGACTTAAGAAGAAATTGAAATTCAGGGAAATCTTGCTTAATTGGAATCTAATGACTACGGAAGGTTGTTCCCATATTATGCCACCTAAAAAAACCTTTTGAGATACTCTAAAGAAACTGACATTTGAGGAATATTTATTAATTGTTTATACCTATTGTTATTTATAGATTATTGATACATATTGTTAAAATTTCACAAAAATCAGATGTATCTGAATTTTCACAAAGGATTTCCACACCCTTTTTATTCCCTTTGCATAAAATTAAATATAGCTCTCAGATTATAGTACCTTATGCCTAACAGTCGTGTTCCAAAATTCATAATGATCAGTTAATTAGTTTAGGAGTGAATCTTGTACATACAAATATATAAACATCTACACATACCTAACTTTCTATAGAAAGATGTGTGTGTATATATGTAATGGTTTATTAGAGGTAGTGTGGAAATTAGCATATTTTTTTTTTAGATAAAGTTATATAAAAATATAATATATATATTCATTTTAAATTATCTACACTTTTTATATAAATATTAGAAAAATGTGACCCACTGGGTCATCTATTTAGCTCAGGTTAAATTGCTTGAATCGGGGAAAAAGTGAATTTGCAAAGCCAATTAAGTATAAAAAAATAAAGACAAAATAAAAAAAAATTAGCATTTTTCTTTCTTTCTCTCTTTCTCTCTCTCTCTCTTTCTCTCTCTCTCTCTCTCTTTCTCTTTCTCTCTTTCTCTTTCTCTCTCTCTCTTTCTCTTTCTCTCTCTTTCTCTTTCTCTTTCTCTCTCTTTCTCTCTCTCTCTCTCTCTCTCTTTCTCTCTCTCTCCCTCTTTCTTTCTCTCTCTCTTTCTCTCTCTCTATATCTATCTATTTCTCTCTCTGTCTATCTATTTCTCTCTCTTTAACTATGGATTAAATAGTATTATTGCTTGTGGTGATATTCCCTTTTGCTTATGATGGATTATTCGAATCACTTTATTTTCTTTATTACCTTTGACTGCCAATGAACACAGAGAGAATGGAGGAAACAAGAGTGATAGCCCACTCTTATTCTATAAGTCGTCTATCAAACGGCATACAGTAATAGAAGGTTAGTAAGACATGGGTAACTTGAAGAGTTAATTGCAAATTACGGTTAATTAGAACAATAAAAATGGAACAATCCCCAAACTAAGGAATGTTTTGAGTGATTAAAATATATAGGAAAAAGTCTAAGGGAAACAAATGTTGATTTACTCAGTTTTAGTATAATAATGGATTAGTTCTGAAGACGACTATTTTATATTTAATTTTTTTTATGTAATTTTTTTTTTTTTTTTTTTTTTACTATTAAGCATAAGGATGAGACAATTGGAAAGAATGTATATCGACATGAATGCAATGATCAAGAAATTAGCAAATTTATTGTAGCAACGAAATAAATGACAAAACAAACAAATAAAATAATCCAAAGCAAACGAGAAGGCACTTCTGTAGTATTTATGAAGCAGCAGATTTTCTGTCCTTCTACTGAAAATAAAGGGAAGTAATTCAACCGGAAGTGACTTATTTACAACTTAAAAAAAATGCAAGACTGGTTTGTTTTTGGGTAACAATTAACAATTTCTTTTTTTTATTATATGAAGTAAAAAAAATTAAAATAAAAAACCCTAACCCTAAACCCTTACCCTAACATAAAGAAATCAGGCGGTGTGCCTGTAAAAAATCTATTGTTTTTTACGGCTGGTTCCTCCGTGAGTATTTCCAAATAAATCCATCACTTCCATTGCGGCTTGCCATCTGCATCTGTCTTTGACATGACGGGCATGTCCGACTGCAAGAAATCAGGCGATGTGCCTGTAAAAAATCTATTGTTTTTTGCATCTGGTTCATTAAATTACCAATGTCGCGAAGATTCATCTCATTTAACTCCATTTTCTAAAAACTAAATTCTACTTCAACTCCCGGTAAATTCAACTTCCGGTGAATTCTGAATGAATGGTACTTGGAGAAAAAAAAACGGAACTCTTCAATTTCGATTTCTTAATCGGCAGCTGCTTCATAAATACTACAGAAGTGCCAACGAGAATAAAATGTTCTTTCAAATGAGTCCAAAACAATAAGTCACTTATCTCTTCGAATTTTCCAGTGAATTCAAATCATCGTTCTTTTCCAATATCTTTTTTTTTATCGTATTGTTAGGGATAACTAACGAAACAATTATCTCCCTTGGACCATTTCAGAGTTATCGCCCTTGTCGATAGTCTGGGGAGAGAAAAAGAAAACATTGACCATGGATCAGTCTTATTTTCATCTCGCATTACAGCGGCAATTAACTCATTATTTATTCTGTGTTCAGTTGTAATAAATTTGTTAAAAGTATCTGCTGATATTTTATCCATTTTTCTTTACAAATATTATTGATTAAACCTAAATTACGAGGTTTACAAAACGTATCACCGAATATTAAATCATTAAACGATTTAACTTTTTTTAAATTTCAATATCCACGTCCGAAATCTAAAATTCTACAAACAGCACTTTTCACGATGCCAAGAGTCTTCGATCTCTTGTCCGTCTTGTTAAATCGGACCCTTCTCGCTTGACTCTGTGTACGTCTTTCGCTCCGACATTATTTTCCTGACTCTTCCAACGAAAAACGATCAGCATGCCAAAAAAAAACAAATTCATCTGCTTAAGTCATCCAATTTCTTTGTCTCCTTTCTCCCTTTTCTTCTTTTACTTAATTCTTTCCCTCAGCTCCAGGTAGTCCGTGATGAAAAGAAAAGAAAGCAAACAACTGGCCGATAAACATCAAAGCCACGTTCCTTGTCACACTTCTTCCGTCTCTCTCTGCTATACAAAGACACGTACACAGACACGGCAAGAGAAGCTACCACGTTGTGCATGTTTCGCGCATGTAACTAGCTTTTCTTCCATCAATATTTTCGTTTTGATTTCATTTTTTTTTTTCTGCGTTTTCATCGCAATATTAATTTTAGCGCTTTTTTGCATATCACACTACACGATAACAAGTCAGAATTAGAAATCGTATTGATTTTTACTGTTAGGTAGAAGCATTTCTACCTAGGAAAATAACGAGACATTCAAAAATTGACATGGAAAAAAGAGATAACTTGTCAGTTAGTTCCCTTGCGTTCAATTGGCTTCCAACAGAAACAGACATTTTAGAAAGACATATCAAGCTCCAACGTAAATGTACAAATTAATTAGTAAATCCTCTTCTTTCAATTGTAAAAAGTAAATAAATAATTAATTCTTGACCATACTAAGTTTTCTCATTCAAATTATTTCTCATATTTTTGTTTATTAACTCACATTAACATATTTAAATTTACAACCACCCAGATCACTTGTCACATAAAATCTTTTTACGGTAAAATTTATTAAACCTTTGTGATGACGTTATCGTTTCAGCTCCCACTATAAATGTCAATTAATAACTAAATCCTCTTCTTTCAATTGTAAAAAATAAATAAATCATTAATTCTTGCCCATACTAAGTTTTCTTATTCAAATTTATTTTTATATCTTTGTCTAACTCACATTCACATATTTAAATTTACACAACCTAGATAGATCACTTAAGATCTATAACTTTGTAATATAAAAGTAGTGATGTATTAAGTTGCCTTCCACAAATGCATACATGGTCGGTTTAGTGCGGGGAATCCAGGTTTCCAAAAGACGGGCATTCTGGATTGGCTGCAAAACTAACCTGGTTGTAATGTTGGAAAGCTCCCAAAAAGAGGAAAGTTCCTCTGCTCAGTTTGTGGAAAAGGTAGTTGTGTGCAATTCAATTTTTTGTGGTACCAGTAAGCATTGGGTACATAAGTGAAGTGGAATTACTGCTAGTTTGAGAGGATAAACAATTTGTGTGCAAGAAGTGTAAGACAATGGAGATGGATGAGAACTCAGATGTGGAGAAAGCATATCTGGATGGCAAAGTTATTGAGATTGTTCAGAAATTTTGTTACCTTGGTGATACCATTGGAGCAGGTGCTAGTGTGATTGCAAGATTTATGACTGGATGGATAAATTCAGGGAATAAAAAAAAATAAAAAATCGTATGATACCGATAGTGGAATTGTTGAATTCACTTCAGACAATGAAACCATTTCCCATCAGAAAGAAGGGAATAATGCTGGTGGGGGGAGTCTGGGTGTAACAAAAGTTCAGATTAATATGGGGAACCTAGCTCCCTCCAAAAATGAGCACTCTGAGTGGGTTTACTTTAGGCAGTCTTGTAACCTCCCTCCCTTAATTTGTCCTGTAGTCCTCATATTCAATGAGTGATGTTTTTGAAAAATTGGGAAGAATAGCTCTTTAAAGTAGTATGTGAAGATTTTGAATCCTCTCCTCATTCAACTGAAAGTCTACTATCCATCTCATTAACCCTTATCCTCAGATGGGTTTTAGGCCTTGATTAGTCAGGAATCATTAGTAAAAAATAAAATTAAGAAAAAAATAGTCATGATCAAACTCGTCAGCATTCTAGAGTGGGAGTACCTCAGATGATTGGCCATACACTACCTTCCCAAAGGAGGAGGCAATGCGTAAGAGAGTGGCCCCTATATGTGCCACATAATGTTTACCCTTCTTCCCACCAAGAATGCATATGCTACAAGGTCGGGCAGATGCGAAGAACACGAAGGAACGCTGGCTTCCGGTGGAAAAAGGTTGAAGAAAGTGTCTACGGATGCCTGAAAGTGATACAATTTTTTTTATTCATATTAATGAAAAATAATTTATTTGATTATAATAATTTATTTGATTAAAAAGTTTTGAAAAACCTTTAAAAAATTTTCATTGAAGAAAATAAACAAAATAGAATAATCTTTCTTTTTTTCAAGAAATAATGTTTCTGAGCACCGGAATGTGTTGTTTTTTTAATTATTATTTAATGTTTTTTTTTTAATATTTAGTGAAAATAATGTTTTTTGGGAGGGTTAGGGGTTAGGGTTAGGGCATTTCCATTTCTAAGAAAAAAGTTTGATTCCGGAAGTTACTCCATTTCCAATAAAAAAGGTTTTCACTATTATTACAAAAAAAATGTTTTGAAAACAATCAAATAAAAACAAATAAATTATTTTTCAAATAGTCTGTATTATGTTAATTATTAGATTATGATGAAAGAAAAGTCTGAAATTAATATGACAAAAAGAAAAGTCTGAAATTAATATGAATAAAAAAAATTTGTTGTATCACTTTCAGGCATCTGTAGACACTTTCTTCAACCTTTTTCCACCGGAAGCCAGCGTTCCTCCGTGTTCTTCGCATCTGCCCATGGTAGGTTTAACGTCAGTGAATTCAGCTCTTCCAGAAAGGGATGGTTGCAAAAGTTGCCATTATCAGATAATGCCTGGGAGGATGGCATACCTGAGACTGAACCGAACCATAGTCTACTCTGATATTTACCCGCATCACACTGCAGCAAGGTCGTTGGCGTTATCATCATCGGTTTAAATTCAGTTTTACATGCTGACATGTGTTGGACGGTTTTAAGAAATTGACTTCCGAACTAACTTATCTCTGGCCAGGTCTTTATTTATCCTCTCTTTCCCTCAGGTCCATTTTTATCACTTCCTTTTCCTTTGCCTTCCCCTGTGAACTAAACCTGCTACCTCAACTGTTCTAGATCTACTAACCAAGAACTCTTATCCATTCTTTCATCATGGCCATACTATCAAAGTCTTTTGTTCTGCACACATATCCCTATACTGTCCAGATTTATCTTCCTCTGAAGTCATCAGATCTAAGCCTGTCTTTAAGACTCACATTGCACATTCATCGTGTAATTCTCATATCATTTCTCTCTCTGCAACGCATGTCCTCAACCCTCACTGGCCAGGTTAAGACATGAAGTCAATTTAACAGTCCTCTCCCTCGAGGGGGCACTCTAGAAGGTTATGAAAATAGCCTTAATTGGATCTGCCGGCATTCTCCAGTGGAAGCGACTGACAATAATTCAATCTTTTCTCCCAAAGGCTGAGAGGATGTCCTCTTAGAACTAAACTGAACCGTACTTAGACACAAGGATCAGGTTCCTGAGCAAACCAGACCTTAGTGACAAACTGTGTCAGGTTTTAGGGTTTACTCCTGTGGTAGGTAGTATATACTTGCTTCCCACTGCAGCAAGTTGTGGCACAAGGTCAGGAGGTGACGAACACTTTTTCCCTTGAGAGTACACTCTGGTTGGGTATAAAAATAGCTGAGACCGATCGGCATTTCCTAGTCTTACTTCGCTTCAGGTGACTGGCAATAAACCTCAAAGAGAGAGGTAATGCCTTGGAGGGTACATCTCGTTGAACTGAACTGAACCCTACCTCATTCAGACAAAAAGGGTCAGGCACTCAACAAGAAAAAACCTTGTGTCAGAATGTGGCACGGTTTATCCCTGACTAGGTAAGCATTTCCTACACTAGATGGGAATCTATGTGCACTGCAGTAAGATATGCTAAAAGGCTGGAAGATGTGGAAAACCAGCTCCCCACGAGGGGGCACTCTGGTCAGGAACAAAAATAGCCAAGAACAGACCCGTTGACATTTCCCGGTAAGAGTGCCTTAGGTGACTGGTGATTAACCAACCCTTCCTCAAGGAGAGGAGATAATGCCTGGGAGGATGCTCCTCCTAGGACTAAGCCGGACCATACCTGATTCAAACATAAGGGTTGGGCCCCCAAGCAAGCCAGACATTTTGTCAGAATGTACAAAGACAAAGCTCGGCTAGGTAAGCAGTGAGGATGAAAAGTGCTAAAGAAAATAGTGATATGAGGGACTTTTTGTTTTGTTTAAATGGATGCGCAGTATCATGCGTTAGATTGAGTCGTGGTTCGGCTTTGCACTTGAGCCTGAACTGTTAACTGCGTGAGTATTATGATACATTTGCGCAGAAGCAAGATTAATACGCGTAGACGTATCTTCGTGCCCAAAATGACAATTCAAATCAGTTCTCGTTTTGATCGCCTCTTGATAGGATGTTATCCTGTGCTCTCCGTTTCACTACTAGAATGGAACTTCCAGGATACAGCATTTATTCATAAAAAAAGCGAGCCCACTGAACAATTCTGGTTGTATTCCAGTTTTCCCTTGAATAAAAGTTGATACCTATTTAGTTGTGGAGATGTTGATCTTATTTAAGGAAGATGGTGACCCTTTTTTCTTTTTCAATATTCTTTTTCAGTCAGATGCGGCCAGACACAACTACCTCTACCAAGTTACCTTCTTCATCCTGACTTTCTGCCTAACCACATAGCCTCTCTATGAAAAAAACTAAACAAACAAGGGAGCAAGAGTACAATAAGGACCCCAGTTCATTAACACAACACGCGGAACATGTTCCGGAAGTGACCGGTGTCTTCCGGTTCGTCTTCCGGTTGACCTCGCAATACACGTGGTCGCTATTTACAAAAAAATATTTTGTTTATTTATTAAAATAACTTGCGTAATCTTCCGTTTTGCCTCCTCGGGCTACGAGCAAAGTGTAGTATGGTAAAATCCTTCTAAATTGAGGTAAGATCCAGAATGCCCCTTTTTGGGAAGCTTGATTTTTCCCTACAAAACGGAAGATTACTTAAGTCTGGCGATAAATATTTCATACACCCCCCCATTTCTGCCCTCGTGGGGAGATAAGTAAATAGTGACACAAAAACATGTGACAAAACATGTTTTAAATGAAAACATGTTAATATTTTATTTGTTTTATTTATGGACAAATAAATATTAACATGTTAAAAGAAAAAAGAAATTCCGAAATATAGAATGTACTGCATTTATTAAAGTAAATAAAAGGTTTATTTACAAGTTGTTTTGTAAATAGCGACCACGTGTATTGCGAGGTCAACCGGAAGACGAACCGGAAGACGCCGGTGACTTCCGGAATATGTTCCGCGTGTTGTGTTAATGAACTGGGGTCCTTATTGTACTCTTGCTCCCAAATAAGCTACAATTCGCTTGTGGATAGAGTATTGTTACCACATCTGGGCTGGTGCTCCAACCACGAGCCTCTTCCCCTTAGACAAGTTGCAAAAAAGAATTTCTAACTTAATAGGTCCCGCACTGTTTGCTTATGGCCAGTTATGACGTAGGAAGGAAACACGGACGTGCATGCATATTAAATGGAAATTAAATAAAGTTTGAGAAAATATTAGCTGGTGCTTGCAAGTGCTAACTTAACATGAATAGAGTCTTTTTAAATGAAAAATCAAGGAAAACATTATTAAATAACAAAACATTTATATAACTCTAATTTTACATGAATATAAAAGTAATTTTTTGTGAAGAAATGTTCATTTGCTAAAGTTTATACAACTTGTGTTTTTGGTAAGAAAATGTTCAGTAAATATGCAGACACAAGCGCTAAGGATGTGTATATCTATATTTGTTAGTGTGATAATGCATGTGTGAGTAATATGTGTATGTGAGTATTAGACAATGTGGCACTGTAAGTATGCATAAGTTTATAATAGCTAAGGCTAGTAGTCGTAGCCTCACTATAAGTATAAGCACGGTAAACGGTAGTCATACTAGGAAAAACTCAACACTTCTTTTAACATTAAACAAATCTTTATTGGGTATCCTATACCGTTGGGGTATAGCATAGAAAAAGGTAGGACTGGTGTCCGGTGGAAGGAAACGAAGTTCTTTTACTGTCCGGGGAGCGGTGCTCGGAAATCCAGTGGATGAGGGGGCAGGAGATAGGTGAAGAAGTGTTCCTTCTAGGTTGACGGCCAGGATCTCTCTGACGATCGGTTCCACCGTTCAACAGGGGTGCAAATAATCTGCAAGGGACTAGCTGAAATCAATACGCCCTGTGAGCCGATTGGTTAGTTTACGACCAACTTGCCCACAGTGGACGCATAAGAAATAGGTCCTATTTCAGACTGCTACAGGTTTACCTGGTGTTATTAGTATGTGTGTAGATGTGCGCAAAAGGATGGAGCTTGTAAGTGAGTTTTTGAAGTGTTCTTTTCTTTCCGGGTCCCCCCCCCCCCCAACCAAAAGCACGGGAGGGGGGGGGATACGTTCTTGGTGTTCCGAGGTGCGCCAGGTTGATCTCTGGAGAACTCTGATTTTGTTAACCGGGTCACTGATTTTATATAAGTATTGTTAATCAAGGGAGGCGCGAGAGCGCTCTATCCCTTAATAGACTCTAAGAATGGCCTATGCTGGAAATCTCATTTCTTTGATCAATCATAACTCAAAAACCAATAAACCAAATTAGTTAAAATTTTGCACAACATTTTTATTTGATAGGTTCTATAAGTGTGTAGAATTTCAGCATCATTAGTCAAGGCAACCCAGAGATCCAGAAAGTTCAATCATGAAATCATGTTATCTGTGTGTACGTACGTACGTACGTACGTATGTGCCACCCTGTATCTCATCAACTATTTGATGGATTCAGCTGATTTTTGGCAGAGATAGAGGTTCTAAGGTCTAGTAGATGACATTTTAATTTCAGTTTACCATATACCTTAGTTTTCCAGAAAATTCTCAAAAACCTTATGAGAAGGCATTATATTGAGGCATAGCCTTTACAAAAGTAGTGACATTCCATGAAAAATGCCAGTATACTGAAATCATATGCCCTTAATAGGGTTAAGATGAAAATTCATATACACTAAATGTACAAAAGCAAGGAAATTCCCAAATTTTTACACTTTTATCGTCATTAAGGGTATGACTACATATCAACCAAACCATTTCATTATCATATCACTACAGTATAAATCTCTATGCATGAGTGGATGAAGTGTGTGAGGTGTGCAGAAGAAAAATTCCTACAAGTAAAATACATAGCCCTGTTGTGTTCGCATACCCTTAATGACAATAAAAGTGTAACAATTTGGGAATTTCCTTGCTTTTGTACATTTAGTGTATATGAATTTTCACCTTAACCCTATTAAGGGCATATGATTTCAGTATACTGTCATTTTTCATGGAATTTTACATAGGCTTGCTAGATTTATGTTTTAAAACGATTTTAATTGGTTGAAAAATATTGAGTTAACACGTTCTTGTGAAAACTTTAACTTTTAAAAGTCAAGAGGAGAGTGTATCCCAATGAACCGGAGAAAGTAAGTGGGTAGCTATTCAAGCCATTCGCTTTTTAGCATTCGCTCGAATCACATCTCGATCCACCACATGCTAAGCTCCAACCCCTTCTGCATTGCTGCAGTGATGTATGCTTGTTTTACAAGTACTTCCACGGAATGTCCTCTGATGAACTTACTACACTTGTACCCTCTCAACGAAAATACCCCCCGACGCACCCGATTAGCAGCAAAATCATACCTCTACACTGTAGAGGTACCTAGAGACCGGAAGATTTTTGGTACTTCTTTAGTTTCACTTCGACATGTTAGGCATCTCTTTAAAAAATATCTAAAAAAATGTATAAACTTTATGTATTTACGTGGTAGCTGAAAAGAAGACTGTACACCAAAAATTATGCAAATTCATCCAGTATTTATTAAATTTAAAAAAAAACACGATTAAACAGGATTTTATCTGTCGGACGCCATTTTTTTTTTAACCATTTCGGCAAGGGAGATAATTCAATTTTTTTTTTTTTTACAAATTTCAGACAAAACAACTTATGAGATTAAAACATAACATTTTATTAAACTAAAGTAAAAAAAATCAAATGTTTGAAATTTTGAGTTATGTCATTTTCCGAAAGTTTTGAAAAACAAAGAATTAGAGTTATATCTCTTGGCGACCGATAAAATGTGACGACCGATAGATAAAATATGGCAACCGATAGATAAACCCATTTTTTTAAAATTTATTTAATAAATACTGGATGAATTTGCGTAATTTTTGGTGTTCAGTCTTCTTTTCAGCTACCACGTAACTACATAACAAAGTTTAAACATTTCTTTAGCTATTTTTTAAAGAGAGGCCTTGCGTAACATGTCGGAGTGAAACTAAAAAAACATCAGATTTTCTACGCTAATATTGCTTATTTCCTCAAATACCCACTCAGGTTTCCCCCTATAAATCTGGTCCCTATCATAATCGCTTCTTACGTTTTAGTGGCACTATGCTTTTTTAGGGTGGATAGATGGGGAGTGAACAAAAATGTTAAAAAATCAACTACGAAAATGACAGTGAGGAATCTAAGGGAGATAACTCTCTTCTGACTATTCACCGGAAGTTAAAGAATTAAACCAAATTCTTTTTTGATTTGTTGTGTCAGGTAAGTCTAACAGTTTTTAAAAGCATTTATTTTGAATAACCAGCGGAATAGGCTTTAAATTCAAATTCTTCACACATTTCGTTATTGTGCTTATTCGTTTTGCCAGGCCTCGCACGAAAACAGTAAAAACACACACAACACAAAAATTACGAGTGACTTTTTAAAAAAAACAATTGTTTCTTAGGTGCTTCTATGGAATTTGAACCCAACCAAATCGACTTTTGCCGAACGTAAAACTTATGGTTGGAGTCATGGTTAAAAAACAAGGTGCTTTGTTACATTAGGACCCGCGCTAACTTTGACCCCGTCGTTAGGGTCAAAGTGGAAGTAAGGATTAGCGGTAGAGTTGGGGCTAAGGTCCTAAATGTAACTACCAACAACAACAGTTCGGTTCAAATTCTGTACAAGTACCAAGCAATTAAATTTTTTAAAAACG
This sequence comes from Sepiola atlantica, assembly GCA_963556195.1. NCBI lineage: Eukaryota > Metazoa > Mollusca > Cephalopoda > Sepiida > Sepiolidae > Sepiola > Sepiola atlantica. The sequence continues at coordinate 31,280,931 of OY744554.1, read as the reverse complement.
GTTTAATAATTAATTAATTAGATCGAATTTTACTATTACCAAGAACTAAGTAGTTCTTGATACTACTTATAATGAATTTCACTACTTACGTAGTCAGTCCTGAGTGTCGACGGAGAATTTCGAATCAGTCCCGGAAATGTCCGAAGCCGTTAACGATTTGAAAGCCACCTTCTTTTTTGATGAAGTTTTTTCAACTTTATTTCTTTTTTAATCCTAACCCAACACTTCGCATGCTTAGTGCCGTCTGTCTTTTTACATTTTTGTTGCGACTTTCAAAACGTAAACTGCTTGGGCCATTTCCGGAACTGACTAGGATTCCCCGTCGATACTCGAGAGTGACTACGTAAATACTGAAATTCTTTTGGCGCCTATTCATTGCAAAAATCTAGTTCTTTTCTAGAATAGTGTCGCCTTCAAGAAATACTATTGCGCACACAAGAGCTATAATACTTGACTTTACTGTGTCATATGAACAATAAATCAAACCAGAAATTAGAATCGATTTGTCAGTTTAAAGGCCTTAAAATTACCATCAAATGTTAAAGGCGTGGTTCTTTTTTACTAGAGTGGCTCCTACGAGAAATACTTTTGATCTTTCGGGTCAGGAGCACAAATGAATCAGAATATCAGAAATAACTTTCAAGATGACAGTTTAAAGGCTTTAAAAACACATTTGAAGTTACCACGACCAGACGTAAACATCATGTCGGACATGTTTGCTTTCATTATCCTTATATTGATCAAATTATGAGACAACTTCTCGTTCGAGGCACCGGTTGAATAGAGCAGACGCTAACTTGACGACAGTTGTCCGCCATTTTGGCTGTTAAACTACACAATCGCCATCAATTTACTATTACGTAGTACTTTTTTCGTCTTGAGCAATACAAAAAACAATCATGGGTTTATGAGCAATACAAAAATCTGGAACGTAAACAATGTAGGGTATCTTTCAGAATGATCAATACGCTGAAAACGCTCAAAAAAACAAATATACAACAAATAAAAGTAACTGTCGTCGATAAAAGTTAATTTAAAACTGACCTGTGATATTTGTTTGTATTTTTAAACCGTTCCAACTGCTATTTAGTAGAAATCAATAGTTTTCTCACGCGAACTTGCAAAAAAAAAAAAAATGGCGCTTGCTCGTAAGACATGGCGTCTTACGAGCAAGCGCCATTTTTTTTGTCTAAAAAAAACGAGTAAAAAATGAACAAGAAATTTTTTTTACAGCTAATAAAACCCCATTTATAGTACGTAAAAATACAAACAAATATCATAGGTAAGTAGACAAATATCTCTTCTCGACGTAGGTTAAACTCACTTGTTGCATATTTATTTTTATAACCCCGTTCTCGTTAGTTTTTTGGACCCCGTCCGCGACTGTACTGATCATTCTGAAAGATACCCACAATGTATAATGAAACGAAAGTAAAGTTGTGTAGTGAATTATAAAAATAATGGGCACTTCTGCAGTCTTTATGAAGCAGCAGATTTTCTGTCCTTCTACTGAAAATAAAGGGAAGTAATTCATCCGGAAGTGACTTATTTACAACCTAAAAAAAAATGCAAGACTGGTTTGTTTTTGGGTAACAATTAACAATTTCTTTTTTTTATTATATGAAGTAAAAAGATTTTAAATAAAAAACCCTAACCCTAAACCTAACATTAAGAAATCAGGCGGTGTGCCTGTAAAAAATCTATTGTTTTTTGCGGCTGGTTCCTCCGTGAGCATTTCCAAATAAATCCATCACTTCCATTGTGGCTTGCCATCTGCATCTGTCTTTGACATGACGGACATGTCCGACTGCAAGAAATCAGGCGATGTGCCTGTAAAAAATCTATTGTTTTTTGCGTCTGGTTCATTAAATTACCAATGTCGCGAAGATTCAACTCATTTAACTCCATTTTCTAAAAACTAAATTCTACTTCAACTTCCGGTGAATTCTGAATGAATGGTACTTGGAGGAAAAAAAACGAAACTCTTCAATTTCGATTTCTTAATCGGCAGCTGCTTCATAAAGACTGCAGAAGTGCCAAATAATGGTACTTATATCGATCTTGACCCAGTTTTCGCGAGTTTCTGGTCGGAAGCGTTCGGCTATCCTACGCAAACGCCCGAGAGATGACGAGTCGATTTGTACCAGACGACAATTTTGATACGGTGCTGCGTCCTATGATTTAAAGTTATATTTTCAATAAATTTTCTAAAAGAAATAACAACAAAAAACAAAACAAGCAAAACATAGCGAAGTTACTGTTATCAAATAAACATTTTTTGTTATTTTGATACGTTGCTGCGTCCTATAATTTTTAGTTATAGTTGCAAGAAATTTTTTAAACAAATAAAACAAGCAAAACAGAGCGAAATTACTATTGTCAAATAAATATTTTTAACTAGGTACGTGCAAATTCAATGGCCGATTCCCAAATAAAAAAACATTTTGACCCCCCCCCCCCCCTTCACTTAAAAATACACTAAAATTCAGGAAATCAACCAATTTTACTGAAATTTTCAATATTTATTAATCAACAATCACGGAATATAATGAAACCATTATTTTTTTTTTTAAATCTTAGTGAAAATGTATTATTTTTTAAAAAGAAAATACACCTTTACTAGTTATATTTTTATATATTAATTAAAAAAATGCATGATTTTTTAACTGTTGCTTATGTAAATAAAGGATCGTAGATGTTAACAATTAAATTTTTTTTTCAAAATATTTCGTATATATTACGAAAAAGGCCAGTAAATACCGTGTTAATAAAATCACTATAACTCGAAGAAAAATTAATTTTTTGAATTAGCGATATTATTATTGAATAAAGCATTGTTTAATCAATATTTTCACCAAAAAATAATATAATTGCAAAAAATATTTCATGTGATTTTAATGATTAGAGTTTTTTGGAAAAATAAAAAATGCGACATAATTATATTTCTCTTTCATAGATGAACGTGGCATCATCAGCGCAAGAAATTTTTTTTATAATCTTGAAAATAAACCAAAAATTGACAAATTTGAGATCCAGGAACTTAACGAAAAAAAGAATTTTAAAAATTGAATAATTTCTACTAACGATGAACTTTCATTAGTATGGTAGCCCGTTCTGTAATAACCAGGTGGGATTAGCCTTCCAACAATCACTCACTTTTACAGCGCAAAATTTTTTTTTTAGAGATTCAACAATTTCGTTCATTTCACAATTCATCGTCAATTATTTGGAAAGATTTGTATTTGTTTTGTCATTTTTTCATTAATAAATATTTAAGTTAAAAACAATTATTTATTAATAAAGAGAATTCAAACATGACATTTTCTTTCAAAATTGAATTCTGTTTATCAATAAATAACTGTTTTAACTTTTTTTCAATGAATAAATTGTCAGTGTAGTCATTGACTTTAATTTACTTTTTCACACTTAAAATAAAAACACTTTATTTTTAAAAGAATCAATGTAATTTATCATTACGACACGTAAAGAATAAATCGAGTAACTAAAGTTTTAAATCATGTAAAAAAAATTGATAAAATTGACGCAGTTCGTAACGTAAAAATATTTTTAACATTTAAAAAATAGTTTTATTTCAAATTCTAAGGAAAACATTGGTAAACAGACGTCATCAATAATTTCAGAGTATTACGAAATTAAAAACTGAACCTTTTCAGTTAAAAATAATTGCGTACACTCACAAATAATTAAATAAGCATTTCCTTTTTTATTATAACAAAATAAGGGTACTTAAATTTGTTTATAACCTTAAAAAGAATAAAGAAATTAATGGATAATAATTTTTCAACTTCTATAAACTATTATTACATTTTTATATATAAAGTTAAAAATGATAAAGTATGACATTTTTTGTCTTCCATATATTTTGCATAGCAATAGTCAATTTGTAAACAACGTCCTTTTCCGATGAAGTTATGGCGGATTTTACTCATTTATCACATTTGAAGGGATAATTTTGCTAATTTTTAGTCAAACGTGGGATTTTTTTTTTAATTCAGTGCCTTATGACTTTAATTTAATAATTATCTTTGAAATAGTTCCCAAAAACTTATATTTATCTTTTAAGGGATTTTTACAAGTAATTTTTTCAAAGTTCAAAATTCATTGAATTTTTGGGGTTTTTGACCGTCGTAATTACATATTTACATATTACATATTTTATTATAATTTATTTTTCACACGTAAATATGCAATTTTTTTCGTTTAGAGATTAAGTTTAGGCTTTTATCTTTCAAACACAATCAAAGTTTACGGAAACTAATTAAATAATTAATGATAAACGCTTTTTAATAAGCATAGTCCGTACAAGAAGGCGCCATTTTTGCACGTACCTATTTTTAACCCTAAACCTAACAAAAAAAAACAACACATTAAAATCATAGGACGCTGCACCGTATCAAAATTGTCGTCTGGTACAAATCGGCTCGTCATCTCTCGGGCGTTTGCGTAGGATAGTCGAACGCTTCCGACAAGAAACTCGCGAAAACTGGGTCAAGATCGATATAAGTAACCAATTTTTTTTAATTAATAATAAAAATTGGTACTTATGCAGTTTACGAACAGCGTTTTTATCGGCACATTACGGCAAAGTACGTAAACCGGCGGAAAGTGCCAAACGAAAACTTTGCTTTTTTTGTTGTTTCAAAAACGCTGATCAATGTTAAAACGCTAAAAACAGGCATCGTATGTTAATTTCAACGAAAAAAATTCAATGAAAAATTGGAGAAAAAAATGTAAATTTGTGAGAAACTTTCAAAATGTAGGGGAAAAAATTCAAATCAAGGAACAAAACATTCATCGTATGTGGTAAGTTTCATTAATAAATATTTATTTTTGTTTGGTGAAAATATGGTGCAAAAACTGATAGCAATCAGATTTTTATGATTTTTTTTTCTTGTCATATAGTAAAAAAAATGAATTACCCTATCGCTTAGCCTAAGTCCGACTGGCAAGACCCTCCAGACTTAGGCTTAGTGGTAGATTAAATCAGGGCCTCCTACCTCTAGAATTTCCCTCGGCGCTCTTGTATAAGCAGTAACCGATCTGAGGGAGATAACTCTATTTTTCTTAGCCGCCATTATTCCGAATTCGCTTATACTTTGGCAAGGGAGATAACTTTGTTTATCACAGCATGAAAGAAAATAACTTTTATGCCACAAAGTGTATAAACTTTATAACAATTAATAAAAAACATGTTATGGTTTTGAAATGCGTTAAAAACCCTAACCCTAAATCTAACCCTAAACCCTAACCCTAAACCCTAACCCTATCGCAGCATGAAAGAAAATAACTTTTATGCCACAAAGTTTATAAACTTTATAACAATTAATAAAAAACATGTTACGGTTTTGAAAAAAAAAAAGTTATTTTCTTTCATGCTGCGATAAACAAAGTTATCTCCCTTGCCAAAGTATAAGCGAATTCGGAATAGTGGCGGCTAAGAAAAATAGAGTTAACTCCCTCAGATCGGTTACTGCTTATACAAGAGCGCCTTTCCCTCTATGACCGTAAATAGTATAAGTGACATCCATATATCTGTCCAGGATGTTGCCAAACTTATCAAGAAATTGGATGCCAGCAAGGCAACTTGTCCTGACAATATCCCAGTCATAGTGTTAAAGAAGCTGGAAGTGGAACTAGCTCCTATCCTTACAAACCTGTTGAATCGTTGCTTAAAGGATAAATGCTTCCCATCATCTTGGAAAACTTTGTCAGTCTGCCCAGTAATAAAAAGATACTGGAGATCAGTCTTCTGCATCTCAATGCAGACCTATCAGTCTCCTATGCGTCATGAGTAAGTTGGTTGAATATGTGATAAATCAAGAAGTTGTCAACCACCTCAACAAAAACAATCTACTTAGTGCCAAGCAATATGGATTTCGTCCTGCAAGATCAATAGCTGACATGCTGACTGTAATATCGCACAGGATCAGTAAATCTATTGACGGGGGCTTTGTTTTCAGGTCTGTTTTCATTTTTTTTTAAATTTCTAAATTAGACTTTGTTTTTGTTGGTGATTCATTCCTTAAATAAATAGTAAAAAAATGACTTACCCCACTATTTAACCCTACGTCCGACTGCCCCCCCCCAACCTTAGGGTTAGTGGTAGAGTAAGTCATTCTTTTTATTATCTTTAAAGCCTCAAATAATCGACCACCTCCGAAAAAATATTGGCGCCGTGTTTGATTTTCTTGTGTTCGGAAAAGTCAACTTAATGGTAACAAATTCAGAGATAATAAATCTTACAATAAGTTTCCACACTTTAAAAGTATACAGGTCGGTAGAAAATTAAATTTTCATGCGTTTGGTAAAAGTTATTTGTATATTTTTTTTTTTCGATTTCTAGGCTGTTAACTATACTGCATGATTACAGTTAGATCTTTTCTTGAATTAAAAAAAATATAACCGGTCTCATTTTTTTAAAATTTATTTCAGATCACTCTTTTGTCTGTACCCTGAAAACATAATTGAAATAAAAACAGGGGGTTCAAGAGGAGGGAATTCCCAAGCCTCATCAATGGACCCCGTGTGGCAAGTGTTCATGCCGCACAGGCTGTCTTATAGTGACAGTGGTTACTTAGTTGGCTGTGTGTGGCCAAGCGAACATTTGATCTGTTTAACTGGTATTGTACTGCTCGATGACTATGACACGAAAGGTAAATTATTTAAAAAAATTTTTTTTTTTTTCAAATTTTATTTTTTATGAAGAACAGTTTATTATCCTCTTCAAGTTTTGTGGTACTTGTAAGAAGTGAGTACACATGAAGTGCAGTGGAATTACTGGTAGGTTGAGAGAGGATAACCAGTTTGTGTGCAAGAAGTGGAGGACAATGGAGATGGATGAGAACTCACATGTAGAGAAAGTATATTCAAATATTGAGTTTGTCGAGAAGTTTTGTAACCTTGGTGAAACGATTGAGCACAGGGTGGAGCAGGTGCTAGTGTGATTGCAAGAGTTATGAGTAGATAGTACCGTCTTGGCCTTCGGGCCTTGATTTCTGCCATCTTAAGGTTTGTCCTGTGCAGTTCTAGGAGGTCCACCCTCCCAGGCTTTGCCTTCTCACCCTTTGAGAAGGTGTTAGTTTATTGCTAATCACCTGAGGCGCCCCTACCGGGAAATTATTTTTTTTGCTTAAAATTGTCTCCTCATACCCCCCGAGGTACAAACTTTGAAGATCAGCGCCGGTCGATTGGCGTCTTGATCAAATCACAACATGGAGAGAGTTGTAATCGAAAGGCCTTTCAACACCGACGGTCTTCATCAGTACAGCAACCTTTTCTGCAACCAGGTACCAAGTGACCAACGGAAAACTCGAAACGGCCAACTTCGAGATCGTCACGAGAGGGTCGGGTACATTTTAATATCGCTACGACCAGGATATCACAGACTCAGGAGTGCTACATTTTATTGGTTCCCCACAGAAGTGGTACATTAGCAGCTAAATAAATCTCTGCTGGCTCATTGTAAGACTTGCCTCGAATCCGAGTCTCCAACTATTAGATGTCTCGGACAGTTATAGGGATGGCCATGCTTTAGCTGCTTGATTGCCAGGCCTGTTATAGGAATGGCCATGAATGATTTATTTTGTGTGAGCAAATTTTAGAATCTTCTTATGCATTTCATTTATGCTAATTTTACTCTTACAAGCACCTGCTCCACCCTGTACTCCCTAATGCTAATTTCCAGTTTTACTATTGATTTTATAGGTGAGATATGCCTAAAGTGCTGTGAAGCCAATCAAAAGACGGACATGTGCTATACAACTCCTCACATAATTGGGTCTTGGACTGTCAACGAAGACGATAAAATTGACAGAACTATCTTTTGTCCTAAGAACAGCTTCAGCCAAGAATGGTTAGAACTGGAACTTCTTCATCCTCATTCGCTGACCGCTCGAGTCTACACAGACTTTACTAAAGAAACTTACAGCTGTTCTACATGCATTCTCTTTGACCCCGATGACCTTCAGAAGTCTTTCTACATCCAAGAGCTGACCCATTCTAAAAATGGACCTCCCCAGCTGACCAGTGAGTTACCTTGTCCAGTTAAAAAAATTGTCCAAATGGTTCACAGGAATTCCAAGTTTCTGACCCACTGGGAAAATGACCATTCTATGGTCAACTACTTTGTGCCTACTTCATGCCTAGACACATGTGCTCTCGATTGGATCACCACGCTTTTTATATTTCCGTTCCGAGTACTTGGATTTCTGCTTCCGACTTGGTTTTTTCAGTAAGTAATCTATATACTATTAAAAAATGATGGTGTTTTTGGAGTTTATCTGTTCATACGCACATAGAAACGTGATTGGTTGACAAAAAATGGAATAGGCAGAGTGTAGAATAGGCTCATTTTAACATTTATATCAACTTTGTTACCCATCTTTGTTAAATATGTAATAAAAGAGGAGTGTTAGTAATTGAGAATAAGTTAATGAGCTTGGATGAAGAGAAAGGTTTGAGAGTCCATAATATGAAGAATAAATGTCCTAGTTGTAGGGAACGAAGAAGAGTATATAACAGGAGAATGTTCTTAGGGAAAAGTCTGTATATACGTAGGTGTTAGTTTAAAGATAGGCTGAGGTCACATGTTGTTTGTAAGTAAGTGTGTACTGCAATGATATTTGTATTCAATCCACGTGTGGCAGGTCGGCCATCTTAAATATTAAAGCCTTCTTGTCGATGCTGAGAGTCTGTGGCTTGGCGGGTTTTGGTTTGCGTCCCAAGAGTGAAGTTTGATGGTCGAAATCAGCGACATTGATTACACAGTAGGGGCCTGCTTGCAGCTAAAGAGAAAGAAGAGTGATGAGCACTCCCTTAAATAATCCTCAGGACAGGTGATCTGCTTGCATAAGAGATTAGGTGTGTTAGAAATGGTTTGCTCGATTCCGAAAAGGAAATTTTTCAGTGAGAGATGCTCCTTGCTCTGGCCGGCCAAAGATGATGGACAGTGACCAAATGAAAGTTGTAGTTGAACAAGATTGTCATTTGACAACCAGACAAATCACAGGCATTTTCAAGATTTCCAAATCGAGTGTAGAAAGTGAATTGCATAAACTCTGTTTTGGTTCTTCCTTCCTAAAAAAACGAACAAACTTTTTGGCCAACCCAATACTTTAATTACACATAATGCATGTTAAAATATACCTTAGTCCTTGGATTAAGTTATATTTCGTAATTAACTGAACAAGTTACCCATCTATCTCTGAGCTATCTATGTATTTCTTTTGCCCCTCTCACACTATGTTGACGCAGGGTTGAGGACATGCGTTGCATGGAGAGAAATGATATGAGAATGATACGATGGATGTGTAATATGAGTCTTAAAGACAGGCTTAAATCTGATGGTCTCCGAGAACGATTAAATCTGGACAGTATAGGGAGATGTGTGCAGAACAGGAGACTTTGATAGTATGGCCACGTTGAAAGAATCGATGAGTTCTTGGGTTAGTAGATGTAGAAAAGTTGAGGTTGCAAGGTCAGTTCACAGGGAAAGACTAAGAAAAACATGGAAGAAAGTGATGAAAATGAAATTAAAAGAAAGAGGGATAAATAAAGACCTGACTAGAGATAGGTTAGTTTGGAAGTTCAGTGGCTCAACTGTCTCCAAATTCAACTCTGTATGGTCTTGTCCCTTGTTCAACCACTTGCTTCCAAATTTTCCTTGACTGGTCAACCTTCTTGCGATCCAAAACATCCATGCTTTAGGAGGATGAACACTCCACATGACCATACTAGTGTAACCGATTCGTTCTTATGACAACCTTTATGCTGGGCAAATGTAGTTCTTTCAGTAAATCCTCTGATCCGATGTGTTGGGTTTGGTCAGATTTCACATTACAGATCCATCTAATCATGGATCTGTCATTGCGCTGCAGTCACGTGAGATAGTACTGTGTGAGGGCCCCGCATTCACTGCCGTATAACATGACATGATGGTCCAATGTTTATGTGAGTGAGTGATCAAATTAAATTTTTAATCTTATAAGTTTTTTTTATTAATAATGATTTTTTTTTTATTTCTTTTTTCAAAATTAAAAGATCGTTTCATTTTATGTTCAATTTATATGCAAAACTGATCCCCCACTTTAAAGTCTAAATATTTTTTTTTTTGTGTTTTATTTATTTTTACTGCCAAGTCAGGCTGTTTACATGTAATCAGCTAAAAAAAATAGGGTGTTACTGTACCCTTACATCCTGCGCTAGTTCACCCAAAAAGAAAAATTACATTCTACTTGTTTTAGCGATTACATGTAGACAGCCGGAAAAACTTGTTGGTAAAAATAAATAAAACAAATAAATAAAACAAAACACTTATTTTAGAATTTAAAGTGGGAGATCAGTTTCGCATATAAAAGTACTTTTTCCGCTATTTTCTTGACAGTGTAAATAATAAACTCATGGAGAAGGTTTTGTCTGCACCGTCGTTCATGCGTGTCCTGAAAGGGAAACATTTCCAGATACGACCCCATCTCCAAGGAAAGACAAATTCTCCTTTAAGGAAACTCAGGTAGGTCAATTAAAAAAGAAAAATTATTTTTTTTTCGATATATTTAAAAAAAAAAGAAATATATGAAGGATACTAGCTGAGTCACTGATCTATGTTGGGTTTCTCATATTTTCCTCTTTTCCACGCCTATGCCACCCTTGGAATCGTTAATAAAATTCACAACCCTTTCTGTAATACAACCATATTTTGTACAACTGTTAAATATTGGGCGAGTATAATTTTGTTAGTTGAGAATAACCGGAAATAGGGTTAAGTCAGGGTCAGTTTAGTGTACTTAGATGTCAGCTTGACCTCCTGTGTACCAGAAACGGATGTGACATCACATGGCTAAAAGAGGAAAAGACTGAAAGAGGAGTAAGCAGTTTTTATTATTTCCCTGCCACGGTGGTAAGATGTGACACAAGGTCGGATCGTGGGATTGAAAAGCCAATGCCCTAGGGAATGAGCACTCTGGCCTACAAAAAAATGCCTGGGCAGTCCCATCGGCATTCCCCGGTAGGGGCGCCTCAGGTGATTAGCAATAAACTAACTCCTTCTCAAAGAGGATGGACCTCCTAGAACTGCATAGGACAAGCATTAAGATTGGTAGAATTAAGGCCCGAAGGCCAAGACGGTACCGATCTAAGGTGTGTAGCATCCATCGGAACAGATACTACACTTTGATCTCAGCCAAAAGGCAGTTAGTTGGAAGTTTCAGAGCGAATGCGCCCCCCCCTCACTTCGCCACTGGCAGAAGACAAGGCAACACCAACATCTCAATAAAAGGTCCTTGAAATTTAATGATTTCTTTGTGATGTGAAACATTAATTTCAGGTGCCCCGGTTGCGGGAGTAGTGGACGACATAACATAGGATTTAATCGTACTGTTATGATTTGTGATTGCATTGATAACAACCCATGTATTTTATTTGGTTGTGATTTGAGACATTTAGACTGGCAGAAGATAAGGCAACACCAACATCTCAATAAAGGGTCCTTTCTTCAAATTGATGATAAATAGGATTTAATTGTGCTGTTGTGATTTGTGATTGCATTGATAACAACCCGTGTGTTTTATTTGGTTGTGAGACATTAGACCTCCCTTTAGATGGGAGGTAATGTAACACAAATAAACTTCAGTCTTGAATGCCTGACTTGTCCACCAAGTTTCAGCCATAAATGTCCAACACTCTTTGTTTTATCACCATTGAAAGATAAGCACATCTAGATATGATGTGCAAAATTGTCAATAACTTTTACAAACTCCACTCTTGGCACAACCCCTGGTTTTTTGCTGTGACATCCATTTTTCAGTTCAGGTATAGTCTGAGGATTGTTTTGATAGACGTTATCTTTGAGATAAGCCCGCAGATAAAAATCTGGGATGTTAAGGTCCGGTGAGTGTGAAGCCCATTCAGGATCAACCAACTGTTAAAATGCCCCCATAACATGCCAGTTATGGAATCATTAATAAAATTCACAATCCTTTCTGCAATCCTACTATATTTGATACAAATAAACTTCAGTCTATATTTGCCTTTCCATCAAGTTCCGGTCATGAATTTCCAACAGTCTTAGTTTTATGCATTTTGTATTTTATTAACTTGTCAACTTGTTCAAATTTAAGAAAATTAATACTTTTCTGTGCTCATATTATGTCTTTGATATTTGGTCATGCTTTCTTCTTGTTTATTTCAGTTATTTAAATCTTGGTTGTCGTCAGATAGCGGATTCGATCCTTGGAGTGGTGTGTTTGTACCTAATTTCCAATTTGGTTTCATCTGAAGACATCTCTGTTCTTATCCTCAGCAAAACACAGGTAGCATTTTCTTTTCTTTTAATATTTTAGCCAAATGCCCTTTCTAAATTCAGATATTTTCCCCTATTTCGTTGACCGGAATAGTCTTATAAACAAAAGCTACGTAAAAACATTTTGTTTCATCATTCATTTTCGGCATACTTTGTTCTGTGTTCTGAAGAATAAAAATTTCATTTTCAATCATATTAATTGATTTCACTATTTAGTCCAGATCAATATTTTAGTAGGGGTGGGACGTAATGGGTGAAAATTTCAGATTCATGCGAGTAGTATTTTTTTGTGTTCATTTATGCATGAATAACACTAAACAATCAAACATTTTGAAAATTTTGCAAAATTCAGAAGGTGCAGGCCACTAGTTTTTGGCTATTTTACATTCATGAAAACCCTTTCACAGCCTGAAAATGGTCCTAAATTAAAGTACTATATCAGATTTAACCATCTATATCCATTCATAGCTTTTGAGGATGTTTTAGGACCTGCAATATCGCATGAAACCACTTTTTCACCGAAAAATGATGGATTTTGAGTCCTGTGGAGCCCTAACGGTTATTTTTGGCCTGCACCTTCTGAATTTTGCAAAATTTTCAAAATGTTTGATTGTTTAGTGTTATTTATGTATAAATGAACACAAAAAAATACTACTTGCATGAATCTGAAATTTTCACCCATTACGTCCCACCCTTAATTTTAGGGTTTTTTTCTGTCATATTTAGAGAAAGGGAGCAGAGTTTTTACCCTCTCATTAACATGTACTATCACTGTCACCCATTACACCAGGATAAATTATATTATACTAAAACTCTGAGGACCTTGTATCTTTGTTTGTACATGAATGTTTTAGATGGTGGGAGGAAAAGCAAATGATAAAAGAAGTAGTGAGAGGAATGGAATATATAATTAAGAGAGAGAGAAAGAGAAGTATTGTTACTGGATATCCGGTTTGACACATATCAATTCCGTGTTTGAAAGTTGAATTATTTCAAAAAAATTCTAGACCGGATATCCAGTAATAGAGCTGGAGTAAAAAAGACAAAAAAGACTTTCCTCAATTATATTCGATAAAGAGATTTCATCTCGAAATATCATCGGAAAATATAATAATAGCTGAGTTATCATGTTTTATTTTATTTTAAAACTAACTACATATCCGGCATTACCCGGGATTCGTTAATGTAATTTAGTTTTTCACATTTTTAAAGTTATACACACAAAAAAATTTTTTTAATTAGAATAAATATTAGATTATTAGTAAATTTAAAAAAATATGTAAGTCACATACAGTTGAGAAACACACATACACAGAAACATGTAAAGTGGTCACATAATTTATTAATATGAAGATGAAAAATAATGCTCATATAAGGAGAGATAACTCATATTTTAACCTTCAAGATAGAAGTAATCTCTCTTACATTATTTGAGTTATTATTAGAAATAAGTATCATTACTTTATATCCTAGGAAATTCAGTTTCAGGATAAATAATCAACAGCTTGTATTATTTAATGGAAAATAAATTGTAAGTAGGAGGAAAATATTTTACTTAATATTATGATATACAAGTAATTAAAAAAATAGTTTAATGTTTATTGTAAACAGATGTAATTGTTAATCTGGTAGCCCAAAAAGATAGACTAATGTATAACTTCTTTTTTATTAATGTTGTATGTGGTTAATGGCATAGAGAGGTCTGGTGATGCCCAGGGCTAACTCCTTGATTGTATGACACAAAGACTCAAGTATAAGTCCTAGTACTGAGAAATATTATGAGAAAGGAAGATTGTTTGAATATGATTGTATGCCCCCTCCCCCTCCATTTGGATGCCCAGAGTCATCACACATATGCATGCCACTGTATGCAAACACAGCTTTTAAGTCGTTATTGAAAATTGTCTCTATTGTAACAATCTTCCTAGCCGGAATAAGTATTTTTTTTCAAAGAAACTTGAGTAAAAAACATTTTGTTATTGTAAAGAACATGCTGGAAGGAAAAGAAAGAAAGTGGCTAGACAGAATTAAATATCAATTTGTCAGATGTGATGCTATTTAGGTCTAAATGCGAGAATCCGACTCACTTTTCTTTATATATTAGATGTGAATTTTTATTTATTTATTTATTTATTTGTTTGTTATGCCTCCTTAGGCATCTCCCCTTTAACTATCTTCTCAATTCAACTGTATATAAAAAAAAAATTTTAAATCAAAAAAATAAATAAAACTCTTAGTACAGTATCAATATCCAGATCAAATTCTGTCAAATATTTCATTTGACAACTCCCAAAAGTTCCCTCTCAATTTCTCTCTCCTACCACTTTCTCTGAATTCATCCAACCTCATCTTAAACTGATCCACGCTATTGCTGTTCTTAATCCGATCTGGCAACTTATTCCAAAAACATATTACTCTGTGAGCAAAAAAACTTAATTGGTTAATAGATCTAGTTTTTGAAAACTGCCTTGAAAATAACTTTCCAGATCTAGGAGAAATACTAATAAAATACCCACCATAGTTAGAAATGCTATTTATTATCTTGAAAATCTCAATCATATCACTTCTCATTCTTCTCTCCAGCAAAGTAGTCAATCCCAATTTGTCCAATCTCTCCCTGTAACTGCACTCCTTTACTTTACTTATTAGTTTTGTCACCCTTCTTTGTACGCCTTCCAGTTTCAATATTACATTCCAATTTCCATATCTAGTCACTGGAGCCCAGGCCTGGGTGCAGTATTCTATATGAGGTCTTATTGAAAATTGTCTCTATTGTAACAATCTTAGTAGCCGGAATAAGTATTTTTTCAAAGAAACTTGAGTAAACAACATTTTGTTATTGTAAAGAACATGCTGAAAGGAAAAGAAAGACAAAGTGGCTAGACTGAAACAAATATCGATTTGTCAGATTAGGTCTAAATGTGAGAATCCGACATACTTTTCTTTATATATTAGATGTGCATTGATAAAAATGTCATTCTAATATTGTGTCTCTTAAATTATTATATTTAAATGATCGTGTATTTTTCCTCAACTTTTGTTTGACAGAACACGGTGACCAGCTTGTCGGGAATATTGAATTGGATAATGGGAGCTCCGGCCGGCCTGAAACTCAACTACCAGCTCAATCTGTTTCTTGGGTCATTTTTCAAATACAACATCTACGTATGGACAAGTGAGTAGAGGGTCTTACGTAATAGAGTAAGTAGATGTTAGGAGGAAAATATTTTACTTAGTATTATGATATACAAGTAATTAATAAAATAGTTTAATGTTTATTGTAAACAGATGTAACTGTTAATCTGGTAGTCCAAAAAGATAGACTAATCCATCGGTCACTACATTAAACGAATGAGAGTGATTTATCAAAGGTGGTCGTGTAGTGGATACAAACGCGTGTTATATGAATAAACAAACACAGCTCTAAAAAACAAGGGACTTTATTCACATAGGAAGAAACATCTTGTCGGAGGTGTTTAGCTGAAAGAGAAAAGCCCCTTGATACGTAAGATTATGGAGTATTTTTGTGAATTCACCATCTGTTTATGCATATCCGTGTGTTTGTGTATGTAGTAGGCCTCTGCTCAGTCTTAAGAAACAATGGATACCCTTTGTAAGGGTACCTGCGTGGGGAATTCCAACATTACATTGGGTTTTGTGTACTTAAGATATCAGATGTTGCTTATTATGATGACCTCTTTTGGGAAAAGGTCGGGTAACATATAATAGAATATATCGAGAGTCGTACACAGTTCAAACGGTGACTTGGATAACATCTCACTCCCTCGTGACGAGAGTTGCCTCTCTTTTATCCGCTTGGAGCATCTCATCCTCGTCGCCAATATTATGATGTTGACTAGACCTCTTTTGGGAAAAGGTCGGGTAACGTATAATAGAATATATCGAGAGTCGTACACAGTTCAAACGGTGACTTGGATAACATTTCCTCTCTGTCTGTTGTGATGAGAGTTGCCTCTCTTTCATTCCCTTGGAGCATCTCATTCTCCAACCTCAGAAAGGGGTACTAGCTTACTCCACATGAGATAATTTCTTCACAACAGAAATTAATATCTTTTACGTTTCGGGTCCGGACTTAACGGTTCTACTGGTATTCTTTTTCTTTTGCTTGACCGTCTTGGAATAACTGTTTCAGCAATTGGTGGTGCTGGAATGTCAAACGTCTCGCACAATATGTCCATCAGGATTTCCTGATCTTCTCTGACATCTTCCGTAAACCTTGATCTTAATTGATTTAGATGACGTTTATGTTCCCATTTGGAAGTTTTCACCCAGTACATAATTCCACCAATTCTTTTTGATATTACCCCATCATCCCAAGACGTTTTTCCATTTCTGAAATTTCTGAAAAAAACTTTGTCTCCGGTTTTAAAGAACTTACACAAAAAATTACTTTTCTTTGCGTATTTCTTCATTGGACTCGGTAACAATCTGTCAAATACTGAGCGTATCTTTCTAGCAAACATCAGTTCGGCTGGTGACATGCCTGAAACTGTGTTTGGGTTTGGCATGATTCTGTACACCAACAAAAATTTCTGAATTGCCTGTGTGGGGAATCTATTGTGAAGCAAGGGTTACTCAATCTCAAACCACACCTCTTCTGAACCGGCATTGCATGAGTCTAGTGGCAAGGAGAAGTCTAAGACGACCAGAAAGAATGCTGAGATAAACACCTGGTATTTTTAAATATTCACCCATTCACTACTGACCAGGCTCTACAGTGCTTAACTTCAGTGATCGAATGGAAATTGGTGTCACTATATCAAAGAAATGAGTGGGATTTTCCTGACACACCCATTTAATAAAGGTAGTCGTCTAGTGGATACAAACGTGTGTTATATGAATAAACGAACACGGCTCTAAATAACAAGGGACTTTATTTACATAGAAAGAAACATCGTGTCGGAGATGTTTTGCTGAAAGAGAAAAGTCCCTGTATACGTAAGATTATTGAGTATTTTCGTGAATTCAGCGGCCTGTTTGTGTGTAGTATGCCTCTGTTTAGTCTTGAAAGACAATGGATACCCCCTGTAAGTGTGTCTGAACGGGGGATCTTTTGTGAAGCAAGAGTTGCGCAATCATCAGTTATTTATCTACCTCCCACAGCGGTAAGATGTGACACAAGGTCGGGAAAGTGGGATTTGAAAAACCAGCATCCGAGAAGTTGAGCACTCTGGCCTACAAAAAATGGCTGGGCAGCCCCGTCGGCATTCCTCGGTAGGGGCGCCTCAGGCAGTAAGCAATAAACTTACTCCTCTCCAAAGAGGGGAGGCAAAGCCTGAGAGGGTGGACCTCCTAGAACTGCACAGGACAGACCCATAGACCGGCGTAAATCAAGCCCCGAAGGCCAAGACAATACCGGTCTATGAGGTGCAGTATCCATCGGAACAGATACTACACTTTGATCCCGGCCAAAAGGAGTTGCACACTCACCAATCACACTCATTGCTCGATTCTAGTAGCAAAGCTCACCCATCTCCCTCGGATCAGTCGAAATATGCAGCTGATCTAGAAGTTGACCTGGGTTCAGTTGTGGATTGGGGTACGAAATGGCTTGTTTCGTTTACTCCTGTTAAGACTCAGTTCATGTCTTTCAATCGTAGGCGTGTCCTTTTTCTTCCTGAAATTCTCATGGATCGCTTTGCTCTTGAGGAAAAATCGACTCTGAAACTTCTTGGTGTTTCTCTCTCATCAAATCTTTCTTGAAGTTCATACATTAGATCCATTGCTCTTTCTGCTTCTCGTAAAGTCGGTTCTCTCTATCGCTCCAAACACTTTCTCACACCTGAGACTATACAACTATCTCTACAAATCTACAAT
Organism: Sepiola atlantica; assembly: GCA_963556195.1. Classification (NCBI taxonomy): domain Eukaryota; kingdom Metazoa; phylum Mollusca; class Cephalopoda; order Sepiida; family Sepiolidae; genus Sepiola; species Sepiola atlantica. Next base: position 31,262,777 of record OY744554.1, on the reverse strand, counting down.
CAGACCATGTATGGAGTACTGTTGTCATATTTGGGCTGGGGAATCTCTGTCCCATTTGAGGGTTCTTGATAAGGTGCAGAAATGTATCTGTAATTTGATTGGCCCTACCCTTTCTTATTCTCTACACCCTCTCTCTTACAGATGTGATGTTGCTACTCTCAGTAACTTCTTTCCAAGAACCGCAGGCTTGTGGAACTCTCTTCCTGATGACTGTTTTCCTCCTTCCTATAGCCTTGGTCTTTTCAAGACTAAGCCTAATAGGCATCTCCTGTGTTTGTGATAATCATATTTCGTTCTTGGTAGCTCCTTACATCAAGTGGCTTCATGCCTTGTCTGGAGCGATTTCCGTTTTTAAAAAAGTCCAAAAAGACTAGAAACAATGCCGGAGTAAGTAGAGAGCCTTTCTACATACAGCAACTGGTATTCCCAAATGGTCACCCATTCAGTACTGACCAGGCTTAACGTCGCTTAACGTCAGCGATTTAACAGGAACTGATGTATGAACATGATTATGCTGTATGTGTATGACGAACAGGGTGTGAATCAGTGTCAGTGACTGCTACTTGCGTCAGTAAAAACAGAAAGTCAATGGCAGTTGCTTTCTGTTACACTTACACAAGCTCCTTGCCTTTAACAATCATAAGAAACATTTCCAACCACCGATTACTATGGCTGATAGCACCGTTCCCGAGAGTTCAACATTTAAACTCCTTGGCCTAACATTAACAGGTAACATGAATTGGAATAAATACATAGAAGATACTGTCAAGTCTGCTGCAAAGAAGGTAGGCTCCCTCTACCGGGCTAGAAAACTTCTCACAGCTGCCAGTATTCCATATCTCTACACTCTACAAAGCCACCATTCACCCATGCATGGAGTATTGTTGCCACATCTGGGCTGGTGCACCAACCACTAGTCTCTCCCTCTTAAACACGGTCCCAAAAAAGAGTCTCTAATCTAATAGGTCCCTCTCTATCTATTAAGCCTGAGTTCCTTCACCGTATAGGTCCCACACTGTTTATCAAGCTCCAGCCCTTGTCTCATCGCCACAATATTGCATCCCTATGATTACTTTAACGGGATATATATATATATATATATATATATATATATATATATATATATATATATATATATATATATAAATATGATCAAAATAAACCAAAGTGAAAACTTTTAGTAGATGGAACCTATTGTGAAAAGGATTAGCTCAATATATGAGATAGAGCAATAGTAGAGATGTCTTCCTCTCCTCAACCTCCTATAAGTGCATCTGGACTTACCTACATTTTGAGCACTTTCTCCAATCTGCTCCCACGCAAAGAGTTTTTCTTCACATTCTACAATTTCACCGGACTTCTTTTCAATGGAAATTTACCACCCGGACAATTTGCATATCTTTTTCACGGAACTTTTCTTTTCATTCAATACGTTTTTTTAACAAAAATTATTTTAATAATTTTTTAATAATAATTTTCATATTTTTCAAATATTTGAACTTTGGTTTTTTCGAAAGCCAACTTATCCATCTGTATTTCTCCTCTGATGATAAGATTTCGATCTTTGAAAAGCCTTGGCTTAAGGAAAGAATAATAAACACTAGTTTATTACTGAATGCACCTTGCATTGAACAATTGAAATTTGAAATAAATTTGGACAATCGTCGCATATTTATCACTCTTTTTTTCTTCTATCTCTATATATATAAATATAAATAAGCAACATTTTGCTTACATTCCAAATACCAAGATTTTATTCATCTTACCAATCGTTTTTTTTTCAAAACAAAAAAACTTTGGTAAAATTAGGGTTCAACAGCAGAACAACCGATATTTGTATGTCAGTCCCGGACTTTTCTTCCATGGACTCATCAGGAAACCAGAAAGTTCTTAATCAGAAAAAAATACATAACGATGCAACAAACAAGAATATAAAAAACAAACAACTCACATCGAATTCATCTCCATTGAGAGAGAGAGAGAGAGAGAGAGAGATTCAGAAATCGCTACTCAGAAAGAGCAGCCATCTTGTATTATGAAGAAAAGCCATGAAAAATTGCACAATATTGCACAATAAAAACTGCTATAAGAGTTAATAGTTAACTTGGTTGAAGGTTAATAACATTTTTTTAATAAAAAAATACCTTAATCAATTTTAAAATAGTAATTATTATATAAATTACGTAATTTAGAGTTAAATTGGAGAGAGTCAATTCAATGTATAGATGTATGAAAAAACTACATGGCACTAATTACCATAAAAAATGAGTTTTAAAGGGACCAAATTACAGTGAATTACACGCTATATATAAATTCCCGAAACAGTTTTTCATGGTAAACAACTGATGATCCCTTAAAATAGTGTTAGAAACTAACTAATATAATAACTGTAAAAAATAAATTGACTTACATGAGTGATTTTCCACTGGAAGACTTGAGACTATAAGTTTTTTTTTTTTGTTTTTGTTTTTTTTTTTAGTTTTTTTTTTTATATAGTTTTAATGGTTGAGAAACTTCCGAGACTATATATATATATATATATATATATATATATATATATATATATATATATATGTGGGAAAGGTCATTTTTTAAGCATCTTTAGAATTTTAAACTTAAAGAAAAAGGCAAATTGCCTTCAAAAAACCATGTGTTAGATGCAGATATTTTTATTAAAATCAAAATATCTGCATCTAACATATGGTTTTTTGAAGGCATTTTGCCTCTTTCTTTAAGTTTATATATATATATATATATATATATATATATATAAATTTTTATATAAAAACAATTAAATGGTATTTATTAAAATGTTATTTCATAGAGTACTCATTGTTATGAATGAAAAAATATATAACAGAGCTAATACAATTCTTAAAGTTAAAACTCGCACACAGCTCCCAACATTACATTGGGTTTAAGATATCAGATGTTGCTTCTCTTGTTGAAAATAAGAACTAAATCACAAAATAAGAAATATCTGACCATTGTCTCTTAAGTGCATGAAACCCAGTGTAATGTTAGGATCTGTGCGGTGTGTTGTAAACACACACCAACCGGGTTGTTATAAATATTTTTTTTTTCTTTTTGAAGATGAGGTTCAACTTGAAAATTCAAAGAACATAACACCACCGAGACCATCCTGGTTTGACACATTACGTTGGAAAATACATAGTTAATTGAAAATTATTGAGATCTTTCAATATTGTCATTTATTCTATTTACCTCGTCTCGTATCCGACGGTGTTTTTCTGCCAAACTGCATTGTCATAGCATTTAAACATAACTCGTTACACACTACGCACAATGTTTCAAGCAAACTACAACATCTTTCTCAGATTTATAACATACACACGCACGCAGTTCTGTTTCTTTATCTTTTCAAACATGTATCTGTCAAGATCTGCAGCAAACCCGAAACAAGTATTACGACTCCCCAAATTTAAAACACTTGTTTGAAAACGTAAATGTGACAAAAAATTTTAGACTTCATCGAGGAAGTTGGATTGTACCAAAAAATTTGATTGCGAGTTCTTCATTTTCACCTTTCATTGTCTTTCAAGACAATGTAAAATAATTTGAATTGTATTGAGACCTTTATTCGGCATTACATAACCCATAGTGGGTTGCTATGCCGTAAAACAAACCAAATCAAACCATCTTTTCCTTTTCCAAAGATGCTGTATTATTAATTTGTGTTTTGTTTTTGGTGTTGTTTCAGCTTATTTGTCCGTCGTCTTAAAACCGATTCTCAGTTCTTTCCTCCGTTGCTGCCTGATGTCTGGGATTCTGGGTTTCACTCTGCAGTTGAGTCTCCTCCAAGACATCATCTCATTGGTCACTATGCACATCTACTGCTTCTACGTGTTTGCATCACGGTAAGTTTTATGCAATTGTTTTACTTTGGATGAGGAGAGGGGTGTACGGATGCTGTTTGCCTCTCAATGTAGTTGATTGCTGCTGCTGCACTTAAAAAAAAGACGATGGACAATTGTCATCATAATTTGTATAATTTGAATTATTCGGACTGCTGTTCTCATCTTGGGTGTTTTTATCACAACGTTTCGGCCGATGTAACCTCTGACCTTCTTCAGGTGTATCTTGTCAAACTCAGGATTTCATCTCTGACTTCTTGTTTTCCAGTAGTCCATGTCTCTGAACCGTATACCGAACGGTAGGATGGATATATATATATTTATATATATACAGGGCCTGTTTAAAAAGTATATCTGACTTTAGGCCAAACTGCTCGGAGTGCAACTGTTGTTGAGAGGGTGCGAAAAAAGAGATAATGCGGAACGTGACGGCGGAGATGAACACCATTCCAAAAGAAGACTTCCAGAGGTATTTCTGGCAGTGGATGGATCGATGGGCTAAGTGTGTGCAAGCACAAGGGGCCTACTTTGAAGGGGATTAGGGTCTCAACCCCGTCACGTATTTGAAATATTTTTTCTGCCCTAAGGTTAAATACGTTTTAGCCAGGTCTCGTATGTTGCACAACTTTGGTGACAAGGAATTCGGATTTATTGGGACACCAAAATAACCGGACTTATGTCAGGAGAGACAGCCAGGGCAACATTACTCGTCGTGTTGTTGTTGTTTAATATTTGTCTGTTTTACGAACGTAACTATATTGTATAATGTATATTATTATTTATAACAGAGAAACGCGCAAGTACTTTCAAACAAATCAATTTATCCATTTTTTTTCTATAGTACAATTTGGGGCGAAAAAAACCCGAATGAGGTTTATTTTTTAAAGATTGAATAAAAAAAATATTTTTCATAAGTTGCCCCAAAAATATCAATAAATTATCAATAAACAATTCAGAGATCCATTTAATGTCTTAAAATTTCATACAAAATATCTGGCCTAGACCTTGGGAGTTGAAAAAATATCGGGTCAAATTTTCCTCCCCCCCCCCCCCCCCCCCGCCAAAAAAACAAAAAACAAAAAAAAAACAAAAAAACTCGGATTTATGTCTACAATTGGAATGTTGGATGTTTTTTAAAAAAAGACTTTGGTAATATTTGTTAATTACAACAATAGAGTGAGAAGTTGAAATCAAACTGATTTTTAACAAGTAACAATATCTTTATTTTTTTAGTTGCGACAGACAGATTAGTAGAGTGAGTAAGAGTCGTAGAAGTGTCGAGTGAGCAAACAGGAATTGACGGGAGATGAAATCTTATTTTCTGCCAGATCAAGAAATGAACTGATTAAATAACAGTTTTGGACACCCACACATCCTCGAATTGCCAAACCCCTTCCAATACGTCAACTAACTGTACCAAATATGGCCATGCCTTTGCGGACATGTCACTATAAACTTCCTTTAGCCATGCCTCCTCCAGTTGATTATTTAGTAAACAGATGTATCTGTTTCCGTTTTACGCAGGTGGGCTCTTCATTTTTGTTGTAACCAGCGGACGTAATTTTTCCACTTATGCAGGTGGCATGATGTAACCATGCAAAATGCTGCACGTTTAGTAGGATGCATAGATGCATGTGTTACATATCCAAGTCGGTGCACGGAAAGGTTGTTGATAAAACAGATGCACCTGGCGATTGTCAGTTGATAAGATAATTGTCGGATGACCAAAAAGTTATTTGAAAATAAAATAAAAAACTCACAACCAGACAAACACCTGCACAGGAAGAGGCAACATATGATCGATTGTCAAAAGATAAGTTTCTTCTGACAAAAAAAAAAAGGATGCATCTGCAAGAATCACTTAAACAGTGATGTCAGAAGAAACAGAGATGTCGGAAAGGTTAAAGATCATATTGCCAGGTGCGGTTGTGTCATGCCAGGAAAAGATGGACAGATTTTGGAAGTGTCAAATAAAGTTCAAGCTGTCACCGAGTGCAATCTCAATGAGGTCGCCCAGGTGGCGACAAAATCGTTATATTATAACAACCGAAAATCAAAAGACAGTCAGTTGACGATCGAACCTCGGAGAGAATCAACCATCTAGTTCCCTGTGCACAAAGCCTCTCCGACCACCACCCTCATCGTCACCGACAAATAAATATACATATTATATTTTTCTAAGATACCTGTGTTGTTATTTTTATTAAGCCCCGCACAATACAACACATGTTACAAACGGCAGGCCTGCAATGGGAAACGTATTTATCTAAGAGAAGAGACAACCCAAGAATTTGGTTAGTCTCTTTGATAAAGTAATGGCTTCTTGAAAACGAGAGAGAGAATCAACCATCTAGTTCCCTGTGCACAAAGCCTCTCCGACCACCACCCTCATCGTCACCGACAAATAAATATACATATTATATTTTTCTAAGATACCTGTGTTGTTATTTTTATTAAGCCCCGCACAATACAACACATGTTACAAACGGCAGGCCTGCAATGGGAAACGTATTTATCTAAGAGAAGAGACAACCCAAGAATTTGGTTAGTCTCTTTGATAAAGTAATGGCTTCTTGAAAACGAGAGTTCATGCTGAAAAAGCAAACGACTTGAAATTCTACGGAAGTTATAACCACTTCAACTGATAGACGCCCTGGTCAGTCAGTTTTTATGTCCAATGATTAAACAGCTGATAATTCTCAAATGGTTTCTATGTGATCCAAACAGGACTGTCATTTGATGTCTATATATATATATATAGATATTCTGCACAAAACAGAAAAAGAGGATGTTAGTGTTTAAGGCTCTGAACCCTTTCTGGTTCGGTTGTTTTGGCATTTCAAACCAAATGTCATTTCAAAATAAAACATTCTTGTTTTAAACTGGGGTTGTGGTTTTGTTTGGAAGGAGAATCTTTTTGTTATAGCAGTGCCCGAGACCACATGACTGACACTACGACCAGTGTCGAAATTAAGCACCGAATTCGGATGAAAACAACGAGCGGATGATCACGATCTGTGTAGTGAATACACACAAACGCATCTTCGCAAGCTGACACGACATCTTTGATGACTTCCGTCATGCCCAGCGCATTGTGTATGCAAGCATTACTAAGACTGTCATTCCTTGAGGATTGTCCTAAGGCATTTCATCTCAAACACCAACCGGGCTCTGACTTCTTGTTTTCCAGTAGTCCATGTCTCTGAACTGTATACCGAACGGTAGGATGGATATATATATATATATATATATATATATATATATAGTCTAAAGAAGCTTTGAGTTATTTTAAACAAAAAGACAAAAAAAAAGGAAAATGCAGTTTAAATTCCCAGAGAAACTAACTAAATCCAAAATAACATTTGTTGGAAAATTCATAAATAAATAATATATAATAGTAAGTAAATAAAAATAAAAAAGGGGGATTAAGTATCTAACAGTGAAACAAAAGCAGGAGACCTTAACGTAAGCATATATATATATATAAAATATTTGTTATTGTTTATTATCTATGTACGTATACGTTTCGTCCCTTTTCAATCAGGACTGATCAGCATAGAGATATGACTATTCACTACCGGTCGTACGATTCGAAACCCTGGATTACAAGTATTTTTCAACTCAAATCCAACGTCGCTAACCGCGCGCCCAATATTTGAATAGCCGATAAACAATGATAATTTTAACACATTTAAAGCGGCACGATATCCAGGCATTCTACTTCTATTAAAGAAGGAATGATGCATATAAAGCAAGTGACGTCATGCTGTGTTTGTACTACCATTTAGAGTGCTCTACTTATTTTACGAGGAGCGACAAATATAAAATATTTGTTATTGTTTATTATCTATGTACGTATACGTTTCGTCCCTTTTCAATCAGGACTCATCAGCATAGAGATATTCATATTTGAATATATATAAAAAAATTCTAAATATAAAAAAAAAAATATACACATATATATATATATATATATATATATATATATATGTGTATATTTTTTTTAATATTTAGAATTTTTTCTATTCAAATATAAATTTTATAACATAAAGTAATTATAATAGCTCAATAGTGTAAGGCCAGAGCTATGTTATATTAAATATTCTTTATATAATTTTATACCATTTCAGTGTCATAAAGGACAGATTCACGTCATTTCATAAAACTTAAATAACGTGAATCTGTCCTCTATAACATTGAAATTGTATAAAATTACATAAAATAGTCAAATGCTTGCTTACAATAAGAATGCATTGGCTGCCCGGCTACTTCTGACTCACTCTGTACACAGGGTGTTTGAAAAATCGATGGCATAACTTTAGAATTATGTTCTAAAGACACCTCTTTGTGTAAGCTTCTTTTTTTTTTTTTAAATGGAAATCGCTCCAGACAAGGCATGAAGCCACTTAATGTAAAGAGTAAAAAAAAACTACTTCAAGGTAAAAAACTAGCCAACGATAAGTGTTATATGGATGGATTCTGACCCAGAAAACAGCAATTCTTCCCCCTTTGTCAGAAACATCGCTCATGAACTGTGAGGACTAAAGGACAAAATAAGGGAAGCGAGAGTTACGAGGCTGCCGAAAGTAAACCCAAGGTTCACTGTCTACTCTCCTTTGTTAGATGGATAGATTTCCGACCCAGAAAACAGCAATTCTTCCCCCTTTGTCAGAAACATCGTTCATAAAATGTAGGGACTAAATGACAAAATAAGGGAAGCGAGAGTTACGAGGCTGCCGAAAGTAAACCGAAGGTTTACTTTATACTCTCCTAGCTTTTATAATAGCATTCCATGACCAGTCAAATTTCCTTTGTCACCCATTTCTTTCTTTGCATGGTCTTTGGTTTGTGCGGGTCATATTTACTTACCTGTATTTGGTCTGTTGAACTCTGTTACCTGAAATAAGAAGAGCCAACATTCGCAGGATGCCGACCAGGTCCCCCATATTAGCTATGAAAGGAGCCTCTGCTGATCATGACACTCAGAGTTTTCTTTTGAGCCCTGCAGTTTTTATATTTGTTTGGTATCATTTTTCCATGGTTTTGTTGGTGTATGTGGCAGCACCAGACCCAGGCTTATTTTACCTGTGATCCTGTCACATCGATAGTGTTTATCTATCTCATATGTAGAAATAACAGTACACTATCGCACACATTCTACGTGTTGGATGTTTACAATAACGAATGTTGATCAATATTTGATTCAATGGTCTATAACTTGGAAACCAAGTGTTTCCGGACCGATATACACATATAAAACATAAACTCTTTCGAAAGCCTCGCAACTCTCGCTTTCCTTATTTTGTCTTTTAGTCCTCACATTCCATGCACAATGTTTCTGACAAAAGAGGAAGAATTGCTGTTTTTTGGTTCGGAAATCTATCCATATAACACTTACTGTTGGCTATTTTCTGACCTTGAAGTAGTATTTTTTTAGCTCCTTGCATCAAGGGGCTTCATGCCTTGTCTAGAGCGATTTCCATAAAAAACAAAAAAACTCAAAGTTTCCAAACACCCTGAAATAGCAGCTGTGTTCCAAAATTCATAATGATAGGTTAATTATTTTATGAGTGAATTTTATACTTAGAAATATATAAACATATACACAAACACTAAATCCCATCCATTCACTGTGGAGGTCCCCAGATGCCGGAGAGCTTTCTACTCAAATAGCTTCTTTCCTCGTGCTGCTGACCCCTGGAACTCCCTCCCTGCCCCCTGTTTCCCCGACGGTACTGACATGCAGAAGTTTAAAACTAATGTAAACAGACATCTCACTGCGCAGATCCCAATTTAGGTTGACTCCCCCCCAATCTTCTCCCTTTTCTTTCTTCTCAGTAGCCCCTTACGTCTACAGTGGCGGCCTGCCTTGTCTGGGGTGAACTATGTTAAAAAACAAAAAAACATACTTAAGTTTATATAAATAGAGATATAATATATGTTTTTGTATCTACAAAAGTCAATGTTTGTTTGTGTGTTCTAGAAATCGATATGTTAACAGTTAGAACATTCAAATAAGTTTAAATAAAGGTTAAATTTTTCAAGGAATTTAAAGACAAGACAGTATTGAAATTTTCGTTTGATTCCATCTGGGGTCACTAGGAGAAGTTATCGGTTATGTCCATAAAATAACTGAAATATATTAGAACATAAAGAAACGAAATTCATTTTTTAAAAAGCTTTTCTTCATTTCATTAAAATTAGATTAAACAAAGAATTTGTTGGTGAAGAATCTTTAAAAAAATTTTTTATTGGTATTTTTAATATTTAAAATAATTAAAGAAAAAAGGAATTTGTTTCAATTCGTTAAAGCCATTTGCCATTTTATAGACCACAGCACTGAGAGTTTTTTTTATTACTTGACCTCATATGGGAACACCCTGAATAGAATGCTGCGTTTGAGCGGACACTTGCGTTTACATAGGTAATAAGGTGAGTTTGAATTACCTACTAGACACCATCCTCGAGTGTCTTCGGTTTCTCTGTATAAAGGTTTGTCAGGATAACCTGACATGAGGATACTTCCCCCTGTAGGCCTGACCAAATATTCAAAATAACATAGTATTCAAATCCCAAATAAGATCCACTCAACACGGCTATACATTGGTTCATACAAGGAATGGTGCACGTTCTCCAAGTAATGTTACCTCAAGTAACAGCACTCAGCTGGATACTCCACCAGACTAGATGAATTCTTGTACTGGAATCTGGTAAAACCAAGAGACCACAAGAAAAATATACTATATAACAGAGTTAACTGGTCAATTGGGGAGAGAAAAATTAATGTTCATAACTTCTTTACTAACTCAACGTTTGACAGGAAAATGCAAAACTTTAATAGAACATTCGAATATCTATGTATCTCATATAGAGATTAAGTGTTAGCCCCAGGAAGGGGCCCCTTGATTTCTGAGAACTTCGACTGAAGTAAAATGAAACAAAAAATGGATAAAAATTTATCTACTGCGCTGGGGAACATAGAAATTTTACAAAGAGAAAAATGAGATCCGAACAGGATTCCAATCTGTGTCAACGTGCTTTCTTCATATTTTGTTTTTCAGTCCTCACATTCCTTGAATGATATTATGTTTGCGACAAAGGAAGAAGAATTGCTGTTTTCTATGTTGACTGTTGTTTTGATGGGTGGGATATGGAGATTTTCAATCCTCTCATAGTATTCATCATCATTCAACTGTCAATCTATCTCTTATCCTTGAGTGTTTTTTAGCCTTGATAAACAATGACTCCTTAGTAAAAAAAAAATCAAATGTCGAATTTCTAGAGACAACTTTAATCTTCCTTTATGGACAATATATGTTTGTTTATTTGTCATTGTTAAACGTTTGTTTATTCACATTATTAAACCGTGTCTCCACGATTCACATTCTTTATTACGCTAATATTTTAACACTGAATTCACCATCAGATGAATGTAATGTTATACAACTAGGACAAAATAAATTGTTCGTTCTGATTGGCCAGTGAAATTAGGAGAGAAGTCCAAATAGAAACAAGCAATGCATGCGTGGTCCCCCTCTGTATGTGACTCGATGTGGCGAGTGTAAAATGCAATGGGCAATTTGGGGCATTTTTGACCCCCATTGTACCCCCTGGGGGCGCGAACAAGAATTTTTCTGAGGTCAAGGATGCTCATTTTATATCCAGAACAATTGCCTCTACATTTTGGCCAAGTTTCAGAAAAATTGAATGGATGGATCAAACGTTATGGGAGAAAAGGGTCATTTTTGCCATTTTGGGGGCTTTTGACCCAGGTTTTTTCCAAGGTCAGCGATACTTATTTTCTACTAGGAACAATTGCCTCCATATTTTGGCCAAGTTTCAGAGAAATTGAATGGATGGATGAAAAGTTATGGGGCAAAAAATGTCATTTTTTGCCATTTTGGGGCCTTTTGACCCCCTGGGGGGCTAACCAGATATTTTTTTTTAAATCGGAGAATGTCACTTTTTAACCTGACCAAAGTTACAACTTCATGCAAAATTTCAGAGAAATTCAATGGATGGTTGCGGAGAAAAATCCGGACAGACGGACAGACGGAAATGCCTCAAAACATAGGTCTCCTGATTTTATAAATCGGGGGACCAAATAAGACACGGTAGAACAATCAATAATAATACAAATTTAAATTTTTTTATTTCAATGCGACATAGTTCAAATGGCACATCACCACTGCCACCCTCTGTGACCACAAAGTCTAAAGTCAAAGATCTATCGGATTGCTGTGCAACCCAACGCTTTGTGCAGCTCTGAGTGCTTACCGACAACGAGGATGCCAGAGCGAAGATTCGCCGTTATAGAAACCAAAATTCTTTACTGGATCTTGGAATTACCACATCTGCGATGACAAAATCTGAAGGCATTACGGCATCACACCGATCGAGGGGAAAATGAGGGAATGGCGGCTCAGATGAGTTGAACATGTGTTAAGGGCAGACGATGAGACCATCGTAAAACTTGCTTTTATATTAAAAGTAACCGGGAAGTGACTGAGAGGATGGCCGATGATGAGAAACACCTGCAGAAAATTGGCATTCGCACAGACTAAACCTGTGATAATACCAAGTGGAGACAAAAATCCATCATTGTGAACCCCGCCGTGGTTCGGGATTAACGCAAAATAGAAAAGATTTCAATTTCATTTGAAAAAGAAAAAGGAAATTATTTATTTATTCTGCCACATTCGGTGTCCCTTGTTTTAATTAATAATCTCATGCTGATTTTTTTTTTCTATTGGAGTCACCATTTATCAAGGCCAAGAGCCACTTGAGGATAAGACCCCCTGGTCGTATATTTTTGATAATTGAGATAGACCTTTTTAAAAAGTGTTATAATACTTTGAAATATTCATATATTTAAAGGGAAATAACTCAATATCCAAAAGTTATCTCCCTTGCCGAAAAAAGCATTTGGAAGCATGGGTTACCTGCCTATGATTTGGACCAGCCGGTAACAAACAGGAGAATTCCAAATGGAGAAACTCTTACCGACAAAGGCTTAGCTAACCTCATTTTCAAATGTAAAAATGCAGTAAGCTACATTTTTTAGTGATGCATGTGAATGGCATATAGTGCAGATGATAGATGCTTGGCCAAAGGAAAAAGGGGAGGGGGTATTTTGAACCACACAGAATCTTATTTCTCTTTAAATATATGAATAATTACCTTGTAAAAACATGGAGTCATGTTCAGACCCAAAAGTAATGTTCGTAGATTGTCTCCATGATAATCCCCTGTCTGATCGTTATCTCCAGTGGATATCTCAAGTAGCCAGTGCTTGGGTGGTCGGGTGGTGATCACTGAGAAAGATTGGACTCCAAGATTTTCGGTCAGGAGAAAAAGAGATGGGAAGGGCTGGCCCTCTGGGCATGACAGGAAGTTGAGTTTTTTGAGAGGGTTGGCAAGCAGTTGAAGCTGAGTGTCTCTCCAGGCAAGGTGTGCCTATTTAGGGCTTTTAGCTAAAGGACTGTGTTGATCGGACTTATACTTATAGCATGATTAACTAACCCAGAGTTATCTGCCCCTGCATTGACCAGACGACAATAGAACATGAAGATACAATGGAGCATGCTTCCGACACCAGCTGAGTGACAGACAATTAATCCCTTTCTCATTCAAAGTAATTCCTTCAGTTGTAAAATTGTTAAATAAAGTACTTCTTTTGCTGATCTCCATAGAATCGTTTTGGTGCTTATTTACAACAGGGTCCCTGTAGAAAATTATTTTCATGTAAAATCAGTATTTTGTACTTACTCGGTCATAGTTTCTCACTCACGGTACGAAAAAGAATTTAAAAATATCAAGTAGAACTTTAATTAGAACGATTTTTCCATTTCGATGTACAACGTCTATTTACCGACATTTTGGGTGTGAGCAATCGATGGAATAGCCAAGGGAAATAACTCCGTTCTTATTGTTAGAATTTAAAAAAGAAAGAAACACATATGCAATAATAAAGAAAGCAATAAATGTACATTTTATTAATCTATAAAATTATATCGTGGAAAGTACCCCGGTGAAGAAATCAAAAATAATTATTTAATTTTCATTTTTTTTATTCAATAAATATATATTTTATTATTATTGCATATGTGTTTCTTTCTTTTTTAAATTCTAACAATAAGAACAGAGTTATTTCCCTTGGCTATTCCATCGATTGCTCACACCCAAAATGTCGGTGAATAGACGTTGTACATCGAAATGGAAAAATCGTTCTAATTAAAGTTCTACTTGATATTTTTAAATTCTTTTTCGTACCGTGAGTGAGAAACTATGACTGAGTAAGTACAAAATACTGATTTTACATGAAAATAATTTTCTACAGGGACCCTGTTGTAAATAAGCACCATCGTTTTCATCCAATTTTTTTCTTCATATTTTGTCTTACCACTCACAAACCATTTCATAACATTTTTGCTAGTTTTTATAATTGAGATCAACCGTGTTAGAAAAGAAAACCAATCAAAACTGAATCTTTCTTTCTTTCTTCCGTGCAGTTTGTATTATTTCCAAGTTTACGCGTTGTCATCACTCTGGCGTCTTTTCCGTGGCAAGAAATGGAACATGCTCCGTCAACGAGTAGACACGGCTTCATATGACATTGACCGATTGTTTGTAGGGACTCTTTTTTTTACGATACTTCTCTTCTTATTACCAACGACCACCGTCTACTACACCCTCTTCACAGCTGTAAGTATTTTTCTTTCTTTTTTGTGTATGGCGGAGGAGGGAATATCTATTCTTATTTTAATGGGCATTGGGTGTACGTCCATAACTCAACATTCTAACGTCACAAAGAAAGGAAAGAATATTGGAATAGTACACTATAAACAAAAGAGAATATCATCACAGGCAGTAATACTATAGCTGTAGTTGGAGAGAAAAAGAGAAAAAAATTAGCGAGCAGAAAGAGGCTAATTTTGGATTTTGTCTTTTTATTTTTTTATATTTTGGCTTTGTAAATTGACCTAACTTTTTCCTGATTCAAAGAATTTAGCCCAAACTAAATGAGTGACCCAACATCACCTTTTTCTAATATACTATTAAAACTGAATAATACTGTATAATAATAATAATAATAATGATAATAATAATAATGATAATAATAATAATAATAATAATGATGATAATAATGATAATAATAATAATGATAATAATAATAACAATAACAATAATGATATAAATAATAATAATAATAATAATGATGATAATGATAATAATGATGATAACAATAATGATAATAATAATAATAATAATAATAATGATAATAATAATGATGATAATAATAATAATAATATTAAAGCAAAGATAGATAAAACCCAGGAAAACAGCAAATGCCGACTGTGTGGACAAAGAGACGAAACGATAAATCATATAATAAGTGAATGCAGCAAGCTAGCACAAAGGGAATACAAGAACAGACATGACAGCATGGGGAAAGAAGTACACCGGGAAATGTGCAAACAACTGAATTTCGAATATGCAAAAAAACGGTACAAACACAAACCAGAAACTGTACTAGAAAACGAAAAACACAAAATCATATGGGATATGAATGTACAAACAGACAAACCCATAACAGCAAGGAGACCGGATATGATAATAATCAACAAGAAAGAAAAATCCTGCAAAATCGTGGACTTTGCCGTTCCAGCAGACCACAGAGTGAAGATCAAAGAGGCGGAAAAGAGAAGCAAATATACTGAACTTGCCAGAGAATTGAAAGGAATATGGAACATGAAGAAAGTCAGTATAACACCAATAATCATAGGAGCACTAGGAACAGTCCCCAAAAACATGGAGAAAAGACTAGGAGAAATCGGAATCAAAGGGATAACTGAGACCATACAAAGGACAGTAATGATCAAAACAGCTACAATCCTGAGAAATGTCCTCGAATGCGGAAACCAACCCACATAAGCAACGAGTGGAGAACAAAACAACAGAACCGGGGAAAATACAACCGCACGAATGAGGCGCAAGCATAGGCTGACGCCACAAAAATTATGGACAGAGGGTCGAGGAGGGAAAGCGCAAACCAGACCTCCACTGGAAGAGCGCGGACAGCTCTGGGACCTTGGGAAGGCTTGTTGCCACTCGGGCCCCAGAGGGGACCAATGGCCCTTATCAGCGGGAAATCGTTGGTAGGTGGCTGTTGCGATTACCGCAAGGTCATCAGCGGTGATGAACGAAAAGAGGTGGAGCATACTGGAGGCCTGAGGAGACTTGTTGTCACTCGGACTCCAGGGAATACCACAGGTTGTCGGCAGTGGGCGACCACTGACGATGACCAGTGTGATAACTCCTAGTGAGTAAATAATAATAATAATAGAATAAGACTGAATAAAAATTGTTTGTCCATGAAATATTTATATCTAACATATAAAGTTATCTTTCCGGACTTTTAAAGTCAAAACCAAATAACAATGGATATGACAAATCGATATTTGATTCAGACTAGCCTCTTGTGTTTTTTCTTCCACTATGCTATTGACCAGGATAAAATTTAATTCACTTAAGTTTTTTTTTCTGATAATAATTAAGCTGGCTACGAGCTTTGTTGGACTGGGAGCATTTCCCGTTTATGATCCAACAAATAAAACTGAATCAGAATGTTGTTTATTATTTTGCTTGTTTGTCACCGTGCACACTTGAATGTTTTAGATGGTAGAATGAATTAGCGTAAATAAAGGGCGTGAAAGAAATGGAATGATGTAAATAATTAAAAGAGAGAGAAAGAAGTCTATTATGTCATCACAATGTATTCTGAAATCCTTTTACTTTGTGAAAATTGGACGTAATTCTATGATTTTATATGAATATTTGTGTGAACACTGGCAAGGCATAATTTTTTTTCCTGTCATTTTTTACGGAGGGTGTACACTATATATATATAAGGTCGATTCATAAATAATTTCCATTTTATTCAATTTGTAATACAAACCGAATTAACAAATTTTAATCAATTGTATATTCGCCATTGTTTTCAATGACCTTTTCCCATTTAGTAATCAACTTTTTAATGCCATACGAATAAAATGAAGACGTTTTTTAATTCAAATAATCTTTGGATGTGTTTTTTCACCGGTTTGTCTTCAGTGAAGTTTCCACCTTGAAGAGGTGAAGATCAGTCAGGATGAGGTCAGTCTGATAACCTTACTCATCTCTTTTAAATGGCAGCATATGGTCGGCTGTGAAGTATTGAGTTCTTCTGCCAATTCATGAGTGGTTAGATGAGGACCATTGTTAAAACATCTTCATCGATGTCTGATGGGTGCCCAGGCCTAGGATTATCTTCCAAGCTCAAATCTCTGGAATGAAACTTTATAAACCAATTTCTTACTTATGACATCTTAACCATATATACGGCATAGATTTATCTACCTCCCACAGCGGTAAGATGTGACACAAGGCCGGGAAAGTGGGATTTGAAAAACCAGCGTCCGAGAAGTTGAACACTCTGGCCTACAAAAAATGCCTGGGCAGCCTTGTCGGCATTCCCCGGTAGGGGCGCCTCAGGCAGTAAGCAATAAACTTACTCCTCCCCAAAGAGGGGAGGCAAAGCCTGGGAGGGTGGACCTCCTAGAACCGCACAGGACAAACCCATAGACCGGCGTAGACAATACCAGTCTATGGGGTGCAGTATCTATCGGAACAGATACTACACTTTGATCTTGGCCAAAAATATATACGGCATAATTATATTGACAAACTGGTTCTTGTTAGATCACTGAAGTTAAGGAACGTTGAGCCTGGTCAATACCAGATGGGTGACCATTTGGGAATAACAGGCGCTTTATGTAAGAGGATGTCGACACCTCTCTGCAAGAATTGCAAAAACCTAACTTCATCATCTCCCCTGACCGGGATATACTTGCGACTGGGGGTCGCTTGTGAATTTGATATTCCCTAGAAACTTCCTCCTTTGAAGGAAGTTGGTTTAACCAGCCATACCAGGTACAGGTAGGAGTACAATCAAAATGAATTAAATTTTTTAAATTATAAAAATTACATTTAATTTTTGCTAATGTTTTTTTTTTTTCGTAACAACATATTTGGGATCAGATTGTTTATGTATAAAAAGTCTGGTTACCAAAAAGTAAAAATAGAGGAACAAGTAATGCAGCAATACAAAACACTGGATTATTCAGTTTATTAACTTTAAGACGTGTAAAACAAAGTGAGAACACTAAAACACTAGCAGAACAAATAATATAATAATATAAAAGAGGGTGTAATGGATTCAGTTTATTCACTTTCATTGACAATGTCACACATCGAGAAGGTCTCTATGAACAACATCGTTTTCCTGGTAAAAATATGACGCGATGTTGTAACCTGTGTGATATTTTATGAGGCTGCTTTGGTAGGGTTAACCAGACTTTCGGACCACTCATTTTAGTAACGGTACCTGTATGTAGGAAGACGTCGACACTTCCCAACAAGAATTGCAAAAACATAACGTTGTCATCTTTCCTAACAGGGGTATACATCCAACTGGGGACTGCTTGTGAATTTGATATTCCCTAGAAACTTCCCCCTTTGGAGGAAGCTGTTTAAAACCTGCCATGGGTGAATGCCGTACCAGGTATGGAACACATATGCTGCATAATATTTCTCGCTGTTTCTGCAGCGCCATTTTCTCCCACAACATCACATGTCGAATACGCAGCTTCAGTCCTTCCATATTAAGGGCTATAAATTTATAATTTTGCTGCAATACAGCTCTGAAAAATAAGCAAAGGACCTTTTATTAAAATTTTGCTGCGTAAACCATAATTTGAGGTGTTTTAAAATGACCAAAAAACATGCTTCTAAATTGTAGCAACAAAGTCGAAAATTATTTATGAATCGACCAAATATAATATGTGTATATCAGGGCCGGCGGCACAGTTATAAAAGTGTGTGTGGGGGGGGGGGGGGACTTCTCCTAAAAAGTGGGGGGGGGCGGTTAAACACATGCATATCAATTTAATTATTGATGACCATAAAGTGTGTGTGTGTGTGTGGGGGGGAGTCAAAAAGTGTGTGTGTGTGTGGGGGGGGCTTCAGCCCCCTCTGCCCCCCCGGTGCCGCCGTCCATGTATATACATATATATATATATATTGTGTGTATTATTTAGGCAGCATTTTCTCATTTATGCAAACATTGTTAAAAATTACAGAATTCGTCTGTTTAATTATTTTGACACTTTTTGATACCTAAGGATGATTCGACGAAGAATCGAAAACGTCTGTGAAACCTATGGAACATTTATTAATTTTTTTGATTTTAATACAAAAAAGACCATCAGAAAAAATTTTAAAATAAAAAAAGGTATAATTAAACAGACGAATTCTGTAATTTTTAACAATGTTTGCATAAATATATATATATATATATATATACACACACACGATGTTCCAGCCTCCGACTTAACTTATTGTATATGTCTGCTGATTTGACATTTATAGAGTTTAAATTCTCTTCATTTCTATGTTAATTGATGTTGGCCTAGGGGTTGAATATCAGGCTGTGAGTCAAAGGTGACTTTGTAACTGCCTTTGAATTTTTCTACCGGCAAGAATTAACATCTCCTACACTGAAGATTGCATAAGCATGAAACATCGATGGCTGTACATAATAATAATAATAATAATAATAAAAAAAAAAAATAATAATAATAATAAATAAATAAATTTAAAAAAAAAAAAAATATTTATTTAAAATATATATACTCTAAAATGTCTTTTTATAAATAATTTTCAAAAGTTTTTTTCTTTTGCTTTCCCTATTTTTCAGTTACAACTGATCATCTTGGTCTTACAGTCGTGCCTTTCGACTTTAACAGAATTTGTCAATTCTGTTCCTCTTTATTCCCTACTACAATGGATTACGGGAGCCAAAACTGTGGCAGGTAAGCTTTTACATTCTCATAACAGTGGGTTACATCATCATCATCATCATCATCATATTCGATTTAATGTCTGTTTTACATGCTGGCATGTGTTGGACGGCTTTAAGAAATTGACTTCCAAACTAACCTAACTCTTCACAGGTCTTTATTGGTCCCTCGATTTATAAAATCGGGGACCTTATGTTTTGAGGCATGTCTGTCCGTCCGCAACCATCCATTGAATTTCTCTGAAATTTTGTATGAAGTTGTAACTTTTGTCAGGTTAAAAAGTAACATTCTCCGATTTAAAAAAAAATCTGGTTAGCCCCCCAGGGAGTCAAAAGGCCCCAAAATGGCAAAAAATGACATTTTTTGCCCCATAACTTTTCATCCATCCATTCAATTTCTCTGAAACTTGGCCAAAATGTGGAGGCAATTGTTCCTAATAGAAAATAAGTATCGCTGACCTTGGAAAAAATCTGGTTCGCGCCCCCAGGGTCAAAAGGCCCCAAAATGCAAAAAATGACCATTTTTTCTCATAACGTTTAATCCGTCCATTCAATTTTTCTGAAACTTGGCCAAAATGTAGAGGCAATTGTTCTGGATATAAAATGAGCATCCTTGACCTCAGAAAAATGTTGGTTTGCGCCCCCAGGGGGTCAAAGGGGGGTCAAAAATGCCCCAAATTGCCCAAATTTATTGCATTTTACACTCACCACATCGAGTCACATACAGAGGGGGACCACGCATGCGCGGCTTGTATATCTCTCTTTCTCTTGGATCCATCTTATTACTTCCTCTTATGTTATTTTTTTGCCCACCCCTGCCACCTCAACTGTTCTACATTTACTAACCCATACACACTCATCCATTCTTTCTTCTTCTTCATCATCATTATATTTTCAGTTTAATGTCTGTTTTACATGCTGGCATGTGTTGGACGGCTTTTAGAAATTGACTTCCAAACTAACCTATATCTGTCCAGGTCTTTATTTATCCCTCTTTCTCTCAAGTTCATCCATATCACTTCCTCCCATGTTTTCCTTGGTTTTCACCTGTGAACTGACTCTACTACCTCAACTGTTCTACATCTACTAATCCAAGCACTCTCTGAACCAGAACACATTCGCCATCTTCACCGATGAGGGACAGCCCTGATGATGTTCAGTAAAACCCAACGAACAAAAGGACACAACCTTTTGTTAGTGATAAGTGTTATGCCGTTGCTATGTTAAGCTCTCTCAGTGGGATCTTCTTCTTCATTTGATTTATTTTTGAACAGGCCATTGATTAGTCCTGTATAAGAGGGTGGGGTCTGTCTGTCAGTCTTGATCGAAGTCATCAACTCCAGGCTCGGCGGTCGCGAGGATCTAAGTTTACAATCCCCAGGGCTGCACGGTCACGTTTACACAACTCATCCCAAGAAATCCTCAGTCTTCCAGCCTTCAGACTTGATGCGATGGACATGTTTCTGACGCGGGAGATCTAGCCGGAGCTTCGCTCGACATGGTCAAGCCATCTCATTCTGCCCAGCTTAAGGACATCAGTTATTTCTTGTATACCAAGTCTAGAGAGAAGAGTCTCGAGGTGAGTGTCGTCTTCCGGCTTGACATGACAGATCCATCTAATTATGGCCTTTTGTTACGCTGCAGTCTCTTGATAGTGCTCGCCGATGCAGCCCATGTTTCAGAGCCATAAAGCACCTGTCTTCTAGTTGTGATCGCCAGATGCTTATTTGTCAAGATGGGCAGGAGTTCTCTAAAGCTCCTCCGGGCGGACTTGCATCGGGTAATAGCAGCAGTCTCACAACTGGGAAGAGATTATACAAGATGGCCACTATGAGTACACATTTGTGCAATCTCATCCTCACTCTTATCAATGTATGTGTGTGTGTTTATATATAAAAAAAAAATCCATCTATATCACTTCCTCCCATGGGGGGGATAACCAGAGGGGGGAGACATCCTTTATGACGTTTGTTTGTTAGCTTATTTACTGCTTACCAGAAAGAAATATATATTTGCTTGAAAGTGGATGCTAGTTTCCAAAAGCTGTGGACTTGTATGTTTATCTGATAAAACAGCAGCAGCAGCCGTAACTGCTGGCTGCTGCGTTTTTTTAGTGAAAGTTGTTTAAGCAATGTACAGAAATGCTCAAAGAATAAACAGCACATTTCGTGAAAGCTTTAATGTTAAAGTGGGAGGGTGTCACGGCTCTGTACTTAGTCCTTAGTTTTATATCTAAGTTTTCCAGGGATTTTTGTTTTTGTTTTTTAAGACTTTCATTTTGATTTCGTTTTCTTCAACTCTTTCAACGTTTTTTTTTAAAATTTGCATGAAACTTGAAAATGGTTCTTTTTCAAGCAATTTGTACAAGTCTTTTCCAAATACTGGACATTTTTCCTTTTTTATCTCCCACAATGCCAACAATTTTACAAATCTTTTTCAACATATACGTATCAGCAAATATTTGTTCGTTTTGTTGACTTTTATACTGGTTGTATTTTTGTATTAATTCTTGTTGTCAATGCAGGTATTTAAAGACATATTACCTATTTGTAGTTGTTCCATTATTTTACATCGGTGAGATGCATTGCAAATATCTTCAATTAATCTTAATTGAATTAATTCCTCTTCAATTGTCTGTTCTTCTTGTCTGAGATTTTCATATTCACAATATCGACTTGCATTTTGTAGACGGTGTAGAATGAACAGCACATTTAGTGAAAACTTTAATGTTAAAGTGGAAGTGCATCAGAGCTCTGTACTGAGTCTGTTGTTTTTCATCTGTGTCTTGGAGGCATTTTCCAGGGAGTTCCACACGGGTTGTCCAGAAGAGATCCTGTATGCTGATGACTTAGGAAGGTTTACTTGTTATGTTCACATCTTGGAGGAATCCTATGGAAATGAAAAGTCTGAGAGTGAATGTGTGTAGAACAGAAGACTCTGATGGTTTGGCCACATTGAAAGAATGGATGAGAATTCTTGGGTTAGTAGCTGTAGAACAGTTGAGGTAGCAGGGTCGGGCTAAGAAAACCATGGAAGGAAGTGATAAAGATGAACTTGATAGAAAGAGAGATAAATAGACCTGGCCGGAGATAGGTTAGCTTGAAAGTCAATTTCTAAAAGCCGTCCAACACATGCCAGCATGTAAAACGAACATTAAACCTAATATGATGATGATGAAAATGAAAATGGTCACCGTTTATCAAGGTCAGATGCACTCGAGGATAAGGGTCTTAAGCGAGTCGGACTTCTGCACTTTCATGAGAAAATCGTGCCTCAAGATTGTCTGGTCTGCATGAAGTCCCTTCGGATGTTTCAGCTATTTGTTAACCTGCAAGATTGCAGGTTTTTACCCCCGACATCATGAGCAACGAGGCTCAGCGGTTTGCATGCAAAGTCAGACAAGGTTTGATCCTGCACACAAAGGAACATTGCTACTTTTACTCTATTAATGTCTTTGCTTACCACACGTAGAGGCAGAGATGACCAGAGGACGACGGATCCTGATGCTGACTCCTTCAGGATTTTCACCAGAGCAATATTAGCCAGATTGCGGCCCTAATACCGCTTGGTGCCAAACCTGTCCGCCATCGGAACCGGAATTCCAGACAACATAGCTCAGACATTACCACCACCCTTACCATAACACTAACCCTTACCATAACCCTAACCCTTACCCTAACCCTTACCCTAATCCTTAATATAACCCTTACCATAACCCTAACCCTTACCATAACCCTTACCATAACCCTAACCCTTACCATAACCCTTACCATAACCCTAACCCTTACCATAACCCTTACCATAACCCTAACCCTTACCATAACCCTTACCATAACCCTAACCCTTACCCTTACCATAACCCTTACCATAACCCTAACCCTTACCATAACCCTTACCATAACCCTAACCCTTACCATAACCCTTACCATAACCCTAACCCTTACCATAACCCTTACCATAACCCTAACCCTTACCATAACCCTTACCATAACCCTAACCCTTACCCTAACTTTTACCATAACCCTTACCCTTACCATAACCCTTACCCTAATCCTTAATATAACCCTAACCCTTACCATAACCCTTACCCTTACCATAACCCTAACCCTTAATATAACCCTAACCCTTACCATAACCCTAACCCTTACCATAACCCTAACCCTTACCATAACCCTAACCCTTACCATAACCCTAACCCTTACCATAACCCTTACCCTTACCATAACCCTAACCCTTACCCTAACCCTTACCATAACCCTAACCCTTACCATAACCCTAACCCTTACCCTAACCCTTACCCTAATCCTTAATATAACCCTAACCCTTACCATAACCCTAACCCTTAATATAACCCTAACCCTTACCATAACCCTTACCATAACCCTAACCCTTACCATAACCCTAACCCTTACCATAACCCTTACCATAACCCTAACCCTTACCATAACCCTTACTATAACCCTAACTTTTACCATAACCCTTACCCTTACCATAACCCTTACCCTAATCCTTAATATAACCCTAACCCTTACCATAACCCTAACCCTTAATATAACCCTAACCCTTACCATAACCCTTACCATAACCCTAACCCTTACCATAACCCTTACCCTTACCATAACCCTAACCCTTACCATAACCCTAACCCTTACCATAACCCTAACCCTTACCCTAACCCTAACCCTTACCATAACCCTAACCCTTACCCTAACTTTTACCATAACCCTTACCCTTACCATAACCCTTACCCTAATCCTTAATATAACCCTAACCCTTACCATAACCCTAACCCTTAATATAACCCTAACCCTAACAATAACCCTTAATATAACCCTAACCCTAACAATAACCCTTAATATAACCATAACCATAACCCTTGCTATAACCCTAACCCTACTATGGTGAAAAAGGGTTGGACTTTAGAGAAGCTGCTGCTACTGCTTTTATCAGAGTAGCATAACAAATACTGACAAGTAGTCTACTCTTTGACTCTAAAAACGAATAGAGCATTCATCGGTAGCTGATATTGTTTAGTAAGATTTCACCTTCTTCACTTGTGTCGATAGCAGGTTTGTGTTCACATGCTTGTGTTTCTTTTTGCAATAATATTGTGGAGCCTGTGTTCGCGTGTTTAATGATATATGCTATTTCAAACCTAAGCCTGACTGACTGACAACACCTGTTATATAGATGCTTTGTTGCATCTAAAAGTGCTCAATATTATTATGCTCTAGATATTTCCTTGCCTAAAAACAAAATATTTTTCTTTCTTTGTAGGCCATGTGATATTCCGTGTACATTCGAGCGAAGAATCTCCCAACTGTACGTTAGGATTGGCCATGCAGGTAAATAATTGTCGTTTTTTTTCTTTTCCTCTCGATTAGGGAAGATTACGACCATCATTCAGCATCATCATCATCGGTTTAACATCCATTTTACATGCTGGCATGTGTTGGACGGCTTTTAGAAATTGACTTCCAGACTAACCTATCTCTGGGCAGGTCTTTATTTATCCCTCTTTCTTTAGAGTTCATTCTTATCACTTCCCCCCATGTTTTCCTTGGCCTTCCCTTGCCAACTGACCCTGCTACCTCAACTGTTCTACATCTACTAACCAAAGAACAGGTTCAGTTTACAGGGGAGACCAAGGAAAACATGGGAGAAAGTGATAAGAATGGACTTGAGAGAACGAGTGATAAATAAAAACCTGGCCAGAGATAGGTTAGTTTGGAAGTCACTTTCTAAAAGCCGTCCAACACATGCCAGCATCTAAAATGGATGTTAAACCGAATATGATGATGATTTGTAAGAAGTAAATATAAATCAATATTTTTGTTTCATTATCTTCTCTAATAAGAACCAATAAATATATATATATATATGTAAAAAAAACAAACTCTCATTCGTTCATTTACATCGAACTAACACCAAAAAAACAAGATGAGATCTAAAAGAAAAAAAAAAAAAAAATGAAAGGTATTTTTATATATCTTTATTTAATTCTGATGAAGAAGTATATCTTCGAAAATTCAATTGAAAAAAAAAAAAAAAGTTAATAAAACTTAAATGCATTGTATGGCGTTCAAATTGCTTGTTATTTTTAATAACTAATATTTCCATATATATATATATATATATTGTATAAATAAAAATTTATACTAAAATTTTTATAAAAATAAAAGTTTATACTAAAAAAAACAGCTCAACTTGTTATTGAGCACTTTTTATAAACACTGGAGTTTCATTGTTTAGAAAACAAAAAAATACATGTACTACATATATATATATAATATTAGTATTTCATGTATCCACATAAAGATTTTATAAGGAGATATAATTTTAGCCTGAAGATTCCCCCCGGGGATGAAACGCGGGAGCCTCTGTGTAGCTTGATTGCCATAACTTACTATATATATATATATATATATATATATATATATATATATAGTAAGTTATGGCAATCAAGCTACACAGAGGCTATATATATATATATATATATATATATATATATATATATAGTAAGTTATGGCAATCAAGCTACACAGAGGCTATATATATATATATAAATATATATATATATATATACTAGCAAACCCTACCCGCCCTCCAGGCAGCAATTAATTGGGAAGGAAGACGTTAATTAAAAAAAAAGTTTTTTACTCAGAGAATTCCATAATTTTAATAAACTTTGGTAAATTTGTAGATTAACATTCTCAGCTAAATTAACCACACCCTTAAAAATGAGATTCTTCCTTTTAGGATCTAGATTGTTAGGGCAGTTAATATGTTTTTAACACTAACCTTAAGTTTGACTGAAATGCCCTAAAACTGTCCCGAAAAATTGAATTTATATTTGAAAATTTTCCCCGCTTTAAATGATAAAATAATTGGATTTTTTTCTTCTTCTTTCCATCAAGTTAAAAAGGTAGTAATTTAAAATAACTTTTTGGGGGGTGAAGGGGGGAGCGGCGGATCAAGCGAGACAACCGCACTGTCCCTCTCACTCCTCCTTTCTCTTCTCGCTTCTGCTAGCAAGCCAAGACAACCACACTCTCCCTCCCAATCCCCCTTTCCTTTCTCGCTGGTAAGGTCGTCAGTGAGCGCATATCTAAACACCTTAAGTTTTAACTTAAGGTGTTTATATATTTTTTCTAATTTATTTATTAAATAGCTTTAATTAATTACTGTTAATATAGACAAAACTATTGCATATAGACAGCCAACAAAAGCTAATGAAATTTCAAAATAGTAATACTAAACATTAATTAATTATGAACGGTTTAAAAAATAGTTATACTAATTCGGCAGTCAAAGGGTTCTCTCTCGATCTTTTATATTCACTATATATACAGAATATCAAAACTCTATGTTGTATCATTGATTGGCCTTTATTCCGATGGATACTACACCCCATGAACTGGTATCGTCTTGGCCTTCGGGGCTTGATTTAGGCTAGTCTATGGGTCTGTCCTGCGCAGTTCTAGTAGGTCCACCCTCCCCTCTTTGGGGAGGAGTAAGTTTATTGCTTACTGCCTGAGGCGCCCTTACCGGGGAATGCTGACGGGCTGCCCAGGCAATTTTTAATGGCCAGAGTGCTCACCTTCTCGAGCGCTGGCTTTTCAAGTCCCACTTTCCCGACCCGACCTTGGGTCACATCTTACATTGTGGGAGTAAGATACAACTGGCCTTGTGCCTAACCTCCTGGGGAGGTAAATAAAATGTTGTATTATTGATTTAAATAACAGTAACCCGTTTTGATAATAATATAGGAGTGATAAATGAAAAAAACTTTCGCATTCATATATATATATATATATATAAAGACAACTGTGTACAGAAGGACGTAATATACGCTTGTACTGTTAAACAATTCCCCCGCTCCACCAATGTTGTGAGTAATCACAGTTCCCATACTCCACCCGAACTCCGGATCCCCCCGCAACCCCAATCCGCTTCTACTCTAAACTCCCGCTTATACAGCGATACCTCTAACCAAGCACCCCCAATAATAGATAGTGCTCATGGGCCAACTCACACTTCCCCCATATCCGCTCCACCCCACTTCTCCAAACAACTTTCCTCGCATAACTTGGATCTCCAAACCCAAATCTCTTCTAATACCATTAGCAATCTCAATGCAACTATAGCACCACCCTTCAAGATACACACATATATTGGGGCGTCCTCTTTCCCCATTAAGACCCGGATCTCTAACCATATATATTCCTTTAAAAATAGCAGCGATAACAGCACAGGCACTTCACTTTCCAATCTAATTAGAAACCTCAATCTTAAAAATACTCCCTATTCACTTCACTGGTCAATACTTAAAAAGTCCAAATCATATACCCCTGGAGCATCCCATTGCCAACTTTGTACTCTGGAAACCTTTATGATAGCTACTGCTACTAAATCTAAAAATATTATTAATTCTAAGAATGAACTTATCTCCAGTTGCAGGCATAAACGTAAATTCAGGTATAGCAACCATAATAATCCCCCAGACACCCCTCCCCCATTTGATTAAATACCCTCCCTTCATCTCGGATTTTCCCTCCTTACATCTCGAATCCCCTTTCTGATAGTTCTAATTCCTGTTGTTCTATGGTCTCTACTTATATCTCCCTCATCCCTTTAACCTTCTCTTAACTTAATTAAATTACCCATAAACTCCGTTAGCTTCACATTTCCCTTAGTTTTAACACCTTTCTTCCATTACCCCCTAAATCTTTCCACTTAACCTCCTTAACTGTATAACTTTATTTAGCTTTCCATTTTCTTTCCCGTTTAACTTCTTTTAATGCATTCGTCCGCTTCCCTTCAACACTTCCATTCTTCATTCTTTTCCCTTTCAACGTGATAACTAACCCACTCTATTCATATTATATCCTAGCCCTTTTATTTACTTGTTGATTAGCCTTAACTACTCCATATCCCCTTTGCACACCTCGATATCGAACTCCTTACTGTTTCCACTGTGCACTCTAATTATTCTTCCCCTCCTGTTTTTACTCCTAAATAATTCTTCTCACCCTTTTAATAGCCTCGATTATTCCCCCCTTGTTTTACTTCGCCCTTCGCACATCTCTCTCAAACTACTCAACCCCCAACCCGCCCTCGCTCTACATCTTTTAACCCCCATAGTATTTACTTTTAACTGCGATCTCCACTCTCCCTCTGGCTTAATCCTTTGTCACTTCTTTAACCTTGTATATCTCTTACTTCTTCCGGCCTTCACTAACCTATTTAACAATTTTCTTATTAACCTCCATATAACTTTTTTGAATAAAATTTCAAAGTTTATATTTTCCCATATCTATTTGAACTAGCATCCCGTAACTGCTTATTTACTTCAACCCATATTTTTTCCACCTTGGAGATTCCCATTCCGGATATCCTCTCGAGGTCTTGTTTTCCTTTTGCTTTTTCCTTA
Source organism: Sepiola atlantica (assembly GCA_963556195.1). NCBI lineage: Eukaryota > Metazoa > Mollusca > Cephalopoda > Sepiida > Sepiolidae > Sepiola > Sepiola atlantica. The sequence continues at coordinate 31,233,571 of OY744554.1, read as the reverse complement.
TTCTAATTTTCATTCTTGAGCTCCAATCTTATCTACTTTTCCCTCATTCTATTATTAGTATCTTATTTTTATTATTTTTTTATTTTTTAATTTTTTATTATTTATTTTTTATTTTTTATTTTTTATTCTTTCGGTCAATCCTTAATTTTCCCTGCGAGCTTAAGACTAATCTTATTATCTATTTTTCATTCTTTATTCTTTTATTTTCTTATTTCTACTTTTTATACTATTTTTATCTTTATTTTTTATCTTTACTCTTTTAATTTTTAACTCATTTTTCTAGTCCTACCCTTCATATATATTTTGCCTCATTGTTTATATCTAAGGTCATTTGATTAAACATTTAAACCCCGAACTCTGTTCTTATACATATTCTGATATTTTAACCCCTTATCCTAACATTCGTTAACTTACCCCCACTCCTTTCTTCCCCTTTTCTAGTTGAATCCTAATTCGCGCTAACTTCCAATTTCAACTTTATGTTTCACCCCCCCCCACTTTCACACTCTTAGTTTTATCCGCATTCCTTCACCGCATCGCTCCCTTTCTCCTCCCCCCTCTTTCCTCGTACCCGTCCCTCTCTCCTCCCACACACCCCTTACCCGTTTCCTCCCTTGCCTACTGGTCGCATATTATATTCTTGTTTTCACTGTCTTTGCTTTTCTTCATTTATAGCCGCCTTTCTCAACTGGGCAGACTTTAAATATTCTCGCTGCCCCTTTTTCCCACTTTTAAACACTTTCCTTTGTCATCTCTGCCCGGGAAGTATCTTTAATGGCGAATATTTTCCATCTTAATCTCCTCTGACGCCTGCCTGCATCATCGAATGTACCTCTTATTGGACTTTTTACCCTTTTTGGATTTTCTATTTTCGCCGTACCTGAAGTTGTGGCTTCTTGGAATTTAACTTTGAAACCCCTCTCATTACTTCTCGTGCCTCTAACGACCTACCTATCTACATCTTATTCTCTCCGCTGGACTCTTCGACACCGGACTTTTTGGCAATCGGACATTTGCTTGCACCTTGGCACAGTTTTGCCCTGCGTTTCTTTCCCTACAACTTTTATTTTATTTTTTCAAATTTTAAATCTTGGCCATTGCCAACTTATCTATCCCAGCGACTTCCTCTGATGATAAGATTTTGATCTTTGAAAAGCCTGGCTTAAGGAAAATTTAACTTGAATAAATTGCCTTTTTGCGGAATTTACCTTGCTTTGAACTTTTGAATTGAATTTTGATTTGGCTTTTGCTTTCTCTAATTCCTTTCCATTCTCCTTCATTATATATATATATATATATATATATATATATATATATTAGCAATACACATCGACCAGAAAACTGTTTGGATAATTACAGATTTGAGGATTGTTCTATTAAAATAGTCATATCTTAAAAACTAAAGCACTTTAAGTGCTCAAAATACCATCATTTTGTTAGGAAATGAATATCCTTTCAGGTGCATTCATGAATAATAATATACATTATATAATTTTTAGAGTTTTGAGCAAATAAAGGCAAAAAAATGTTAACGCTATTTTCAGCAATTTACGTCACTTTTTTCTTTGACCCCCCCTTCGTTTAAAAGTCTCGTACCATTGCTGTGTGTGGAATTTCGTCCTGAGATTTGGAAACTAGTCAGGAGAAACATCACTTTTAATGTTTGTTAGTGTACGAAGTAATTCGGCTCATTAATTTTTTTGAAATTTTAAAAATAAGACTTCAACTTGACGTCGGTTGAACAATGCATTTCCGTCGCCCAATTAGTAAGTAAATCAATCATTTTACTTTTTTATGCATTAAATTATAATTGTATATATGTGTTCTCTTTTGGTAGTAATAATATTCCATTACCCTATCCGGAAAAAAAAAGCGTTTTCGATTTATAGTTTGAAAAACTGATTGTAGTAGCAGCAATTACTGCTATAAACACGAGGCGATTTTTGTTTATTTTCATTCTAGAACGAATTTTAAACATTTCAAAATATGAATATAGAAAATGTTGTTACATTTTTCGTACCCAACTAGTAAATAAATTAATCTTTCATCTTTTTTTATGCATTAAAATTATAATTGTACATTGTTTTGTCTTTCGGTAATAGTAATTTTAAATTATCTTATCCTAAAAAATATTGTCCTTTTTTTGAGCGAAAGTCAACAATGGCTGCTAGTATTGCTGATATAACAATCAATCAGCAGCAGCGTCTTGTAAAGCTTTGTAAAATTCGTTTATAAACTTCTTTAAAAGTAAGATAAAAATACTTTTTGTGCTTAAAAAAGTTAATCCTATTTGGTTCTTTTATAAAAAATACTTTAAAAAATACTGGTTTTCACTCAACTTTCGAACTTCTAGTAGTAATGACTTTCTAGTCGGCAATTTAAAAAAAAAATTAAGATTCTACTTTTTTAGGCGATTACGTCTTAAAGTCTTGGCGAAAAAAAGAAAAAACAAAACAACAAAAAATAGTTTAGAATTTAGAGTGGAGGATCAGTTTCGCATATAAATTTAATGTAAAATGATCTTCCCGGCCATTCTTGCCTTTTAGTGAAATTTATAAAATAAATAATTACTCTACCATTAACTCTAGGTACGACTAACAAGCCCACCTCCTAAAAATGCCTTCTTGAACGTATCGTACCATTAACCTTAAATATGAGTGGCAAGCCACCCCTAAAAAACTCCCTTAACCCTAACACTAAGTCCGAATGGCAACCTCCATCCAAAACAAAACCCCTTCCTTAACCTTATCACTAACCCTAAGTCCGAGTAGGAAGCCCTAATCCTACAAAAAAGCCCATTAAAACCACACATAATCGTCTAAAAAAGAAAAAGAGCAGACACCCATAAAAAAAACGCACAGGATTTATTTGCCATAGAAAAAAATTGATTAATGCCCTAAAACGCTAGAATGGCCCGGAAATGGTGAATTATTCTACATTAAATATATGTGAAACTAATCCCCCACTCGAAATTCTAAATGAATTGTTTTTTTTTCTTTCTGCTAAGTTTTCAGGGTGTTCACACTTAATTGCCCCTAGCCCTACCACTAACCTGAAGTTCAAGTGGTAAGCCCCCCTCCTCCCACAAAGACCCTCATAATCGTCTAAAAAAAAGAAAGAAAAAAAAACAAAACAAGAAAAACGCACAGGATTTATCTCCCATAGAAAAATAATTAACTGTCCTAAAACGCTAGAATGGCCTTGAAATGGGGGATTATTTTATGTGAAACTGATCCCCACTTTAAATTCTAAAATAATTGTTTTTGTTTCTTTCTTTCTGCCAAGTTTTTCAGGGTGTTAACATGTAATTGCCTAAATAAAAAAAGTAGAATCTCATATTTTGGGGAGGTAAGGGGGTGAGTTAGCAGAAGGTGTAAATCTACAATAATGCTAAAGAAATCTTGCAATATATTCATTTTTAAACAGTCCTAGTATTAGATTTTAGTTTCTTGTACATAAAATGTATTACAATTCAACTTTGAGTTTTCTAACTTCTTTCTTTTAATGGATTCATGGTATTTTAAAGGTATTGCAGCATATTTATGTGCACTTAGTGCAGATTACTTGGAAACCATTAATTTCTGGAGATTTTCAGTGGCATATTCTGATTCCTTGTACAAAAATACACTTATATAGTAAATTTCATTGCTTAATCTTGTGTTTTAACAAAGATATAACATTTTTACTGAAAAATTAGTGTAAAAAATGTGACGATACGCATATGGTCTTAAAGAGGGAAAAATATCCAATCGTGTGAGGCACAAAAATAGTCATAACTTCCTTATTTTTAGTCAGATTTAAAAAATTTAAAAAGATTCTTTCTTAGATCATCATGCTCTTTCTATATATGCAATTATTGAGATATTTTAAGCAATTTAAATTTTTTCATGTGTATTGCTATATATATATATATATATATATATATATATATATATACTAGCTGACTTTGCTAGCTTGCTATCGCTTTGCAAATTTTGCTACTTGAAACCAAAATTTTAAATAATAAACCTTTCATTCATAAGTTTCTTGTAAACACAAAACTAAAACTTTTGTATTTATTCCTATAAATAGATAAACAAACATTTTAGTAATTTTGATATCAATTTATTTATCTTTCAAATAAGTCCGTAATGAAATCAAAAGAAAAAGAGATCAATTTGCTAGAGAAATATAGGGCATCGTTAACAAGAACGAGGAAAGGAGAGAGAAAGCGAGTAAGTCAGCCAGCCACACGCTCTCTCCCCTTTTTTGCTTCTCACTTTTACCTGTCAGTAAGAATTCCAGCGAGCGATGTTAGAAAAGTTTTTAGTAAGTTATTAATTTTTTTATTAAATCATTTTAATTACTGTTAATATCGAAAAACTATTGCATATATATAGAGACAAAATAGAATAATAAAATTACAAATTACTAACACCAAACATTAATTTATTATGAACTGTTTAAAAAATAGTTATGCTAATTATTATGCATTCAAATGATTGTCTTTTGATCGTTCATCGGTACTATATAGAGTAGGGTGAACTTTTTATAACCTCGTAATTTAGGTTAATTATAAATAATAACTTGTAAATAAATGGATGAACTATCAAGAGAAACGTTTAACAGATTTATTAAACCTGAACACAGAATGAATTAATGAGTTAATTGGCCACTGGACGCGATTGATATATTCACAGTCTGACGCAGTGGTCGTTGTTTACTTTCTCTCCGGACAGACAACCTTTTCCAAGGGCGATAACTCTTAACTCCTGAAATGGTTCAAGGGAGGTAATTCCATTTTCGTTAGGTGTCCTAACAGAACTTACCTAAAACCAAAGTGATGGTGTGTGGCTCTGATCTACAATCCCTAAGAGACTCTGGTCAGTATCCTTGTTCTGTATGCCAGAGGGTGTTAGAAGCAATGCAATACAGTGTATCCTGTGCATATTGTTGGTCCACAAAAAATGCAGTGACCTGAAGATTACGTTAGCCCCGAACCCCAACTTCAAACAGAGGAGATGCATAGGACAGGCACATCTTATTGACGGCCGTCCCCACAAAGAGATGGTACTAGATGACAATGACCTGGAGGTAGGAAACTCTTTCTGCTACCTAGGAAATATGCTGAGTGAGCACAGGTGGTGGATGTGAACTCAGTACAATCACAAGGGTGAAGGCAGCATGGCCGAAATTTTGTGAGTTGTTGCCTCCGATAACATCACGTGCTGCTGTCCCTCTCTACATCCGGAATAAGTTGTATAGCAGCTGCGTCAGGAACGTCATGATATATGGCAGTGAATATTGGACCCTCGCCCAGTCCTCCTTCGCCTGTCTGCAGCGCAATGACAAAAGGATCTGCAATGTGAAATCTGACCAAACCCAACACATCGGTTCAGAGTATTTGCTGAAAGCACTACACTTGTCCAGCATGGAGGTTATCCTAAGGATGAATCGATTACGCTGGTATGGTCATGTGGAATGTTCATCCTCCTGGATAAACCGTTGCAGAAGCATGAATCTCTTGAATCGCGGGAAGGTTGGCCGGACAAGGAAGACTTGGTAGCTTCTTTCCAAGAACTGCAGGCCTGTGGAACTCTCTTCCTGCTGATTGTTTTCCTCCTACTTATAGCCTTGGTCTTGTCAAGGCTAAGGCCGATAGGCATCTTCTGTCTTTGCGATAATCCTATATCATTCTTGTTATTCTTGATATAAGGATATATCAAGTGGCTTCATGCCTTGTCTAGAGCGATTTCCATTAAAAAAACAAAAGTGATTGGACAAGATCGCAGAGAGTGGAATTTGCAGACAGTTTATCTGCTGAACCGCGGGAACCTGAAAGTGAGCTTGCGTAATATCCGAAAACATCTGATCCCTGGACAAGGGAAAAGTGACGTTAAATGAATAAAAGTAGGAGTTTACATCACACATAAAATTATTGACTCTCATGCACGTCCATCTGCAGCAGATCAATGATTAGATGGATCTGCAATGTGAAATCTGACCGAATCCAACACATCGGGTCAGAGGATTTGCTGAAAGCACTACACTTGTCCAGCATGGAAGTTATCCTAAGGATGAATCAATTGTGCTGGTATGGTTATGTGGAACGTTCATCCTCCTGGATAAACCGTTGCAGAAGCATGAATGTCCTAAATCGCAGGAAGGTTGACCGGCAAAAGAAAACTCAGAAGCAAGTCATTGGACAACACAGCATGGTGGAATTTGGAGACTGCTGACCTGCTGAACCATGAGGACTGGAGAGTGAGTTTGCGTTATATCAGAAAACGTCTGACCCCTTCGGGCACATATTTTTTCTAGCCTGGGAAGATATCATGGTGAACAAACATATACTACACTGACCCCCAAAGGAGGAAGTAATAACTAGGAGGATGGTATCATGACCCCCCCCCCAAAAAAAAAAGTTAATGCCTGGGAGGAGGATAACAGAACAAATAGAACAACAGAACAAATAGTACACTAACCCCCCCCCCCTCCCAAACGGAGACAATAATCATGGAAGGATAGTATCATGAGGAACGAACATATACTATACTGCTCCCCAAAAAGAGGAGATAATACCTGTCAGGATCACCCCCATAAAAGAAGGTAATGTCTGTGAGTATGGTATCATGGCAACAGAATAGATACACTAACACCCCCCCCCCCCGAAAAAAAAAAGAAGATTGTCCCTGAGAAGATGGTCTTATGACAACAGAACAGATACTACATTACCCCCTCTCTAAAAGGAGAATGCAATACCTGGGAGGATTACCCCCACCCACTTAAAAGGAGGAGGTAATTCCTGGGAGGACCGTCTTATGACAGCACAACTGATACTACACTTCCAATCTCCATTAATTATGGATAAAATAATTTTTTTTCATTCATTTAAAAATGCCTAGACATAAAAACATTATTTTTAATAGTTCCTTGGCCTTTTGACTAAACTCAAAGTGTAACATCTGTTCTCAGCATCCCAGCGACATCAGACGTTTTACTATCGATGAAAATATTGCATATATATAAGAAAATACTACAATACAAATTTATTAGAAGCTGTTTATAAAATAAATATGCAAATTGAGAAGACCAAACAGTGTTTATGGGTATTTGCAGATTACTGTATATACAGTATTTCAAAATAGTATGTCGTATCATCGATACGCGCCATAAACTGGTATCGTCTTGGCCTTCGGGGCTTGATTTACGCCAGTCTATGGGTCTGTCCTGTGCAGTTCTAGGAGGTCCACCCTCCCAGGCATTGCCTCCCCTCTTTGGGGAGGAGTAAGTTTATTGCTTACTGCCTGAGGCGCCCCTACCGGGGAATGCCGACGGGGCTGCCCAGGCAATTTTTAAATGGCCAGAGTGCTCACCTTCTCCGGCGCTGGCTTTTAAAACCCCACTTTCCGACCCGAGCTTGGGTCACATCTTACTTGTTGGAGTAAGATAAACCTGACCTTGTGCCTAACCTCCTGGGGAGGTAAATAAAATGTTGTATCATTGATTGATACACGCCATAAACTGGTATCGTCTTGGCCTTTGGGGCTTGATTTACGCCGGTCTATGGGTTTGTCCTGTGCAGTTCTAGGAGGTCCACCCTCCCAGGCTTTGCCTTCCCTCTTTGGAGAGTAGTAAGTTTATTGCTTACTGCCTGAGGCGCCCCTACCGGGGAATGCCGACGGGCTGCCCAGGCAATTTTTTAATGGCCAGAGTGCTCACCTCTCGGGCGCTGGCTTTTCAAGTCCCACTTTCCCGACCCGACCTTGGGTCACATCTTACCTTGTGGGAGTAAGATAAAACTGGCCTTGTGCCTAACCTCCTGGGGAGGTAAATAAAATGTTGTATCATTGATTGATACACGCCATAAACTGGTATCGTCTTGGCCTTCGGGGCTTGATTTACGCCGGTCTATGGGTCTGTCCTGTGCAGTTCTAGGAGGTCCACCCTCCCAGGCTTTGCCTCCCCTTTTTGGAGAGAAGTAAGTTTATTGCTTACTGCCTGAGGCGCCCCTACCGGGGAATGCCGACGGGCTGCCCAGGCAATTTTTTAATGGCCAGAGTGCTCACCTCTCGGGCGCTGGCTTTTCAAGTCCCACTTTCCCGACCCGACCTTGGGTCACATCTTACCTTGTGGGAGTAAGATAAAACTGGCCTTGTGCCTAACCTTTTGGGGAGGTAAATAAAATGTTGTATCATTGATTGATACACGCCATAAACTGGTATCGTCTTGGCCTTCGGGGCTTGATTTACGCCGGTCTATGGGTTTGTCCTGTGCAGTTCTAGGAGGTCCACCCTCCCAGGCTTTGCCTCCCCTCTTTGGGGAGGAGTAAGTTTATTGCTTACTGCCTGAGGCGCCCCTACCAGGGAATGCCGACGGGGCTGCCCAGGTAATTTTTAATGGCCAGAGTGCTCACCTTCTCGGGCGCTGGCTTTTCAAGTCCCACTTTCCCGACCCGACCTTGGGTCACATCTTACCTTGTGGGAGTAAGATAAAACTGGCCTTGTGCCTAACCTCCTGGGGAGGTAAATAAAATGTTGTATCATTGATCGGCCTTTGTTCCGATGGATACTACACCCCATAAACTGGTATCGTCTTGGCCTTCAGGGCTTGATTTACGCCGGTCTATGGGTCGGTCCTGTGCAGTCCTAGGAGGTTCACCCTCCCAGGCTTTGCCTTCCCCTCTTTGGGGAGGAGTAAGTTTATTGCTTACTGCCTGAAACGCCCCTACCGGGGAATGCCGACGGGGCTGCCCAGGCAATTTTTAATGGCCAGAGTGCTCACCTTCTCGAGCGCTGGCTTTTCAAGTCCCACTTTCCCGACCCGACCTTGGGTCACATCTTACCTTGTGGGAGTAAGATAAAACTGGCCTTGTGCCTAACCTCTTGGCGAGGAGGTAAATAAAATGTTGTATCATTTAATTAAATAAACACAACCTATTTTGATGTTAATATAGTTAGGATAGGTGGAAAACGATTTCGCATTTATTCATTTCTTAGAGAAAGCTGAATTTGTACAATGAAATGAAAGAATATCAAAAAATTATCGTATTCAAAAAGTGATTAAAGGTCATCTCATAGTGAGAAAGTTTTAACAGGATACTGACCGTATTCTGATTTCTGGATTTTCACTTCGTGGTACTCAAGTGAAACATGTTTAATTATTCAAAGACCAAAAGCTGCACGTCGTCTCAAAGCGACACCGCCTTGAACAAAACACCTTTTATCACTAAATCTCTCTCTCTCAACTAAATGACCTGGACATTAGAGACGTTCTCAAGTTTCACAGGCGAATCGTCCACCTCATATGGAACTACGAATGGCGAATCATTTGTAATCAACCTGAATGCATCTCACTTTTTTTCTAATCTTTTATATAAAGCACAAGCGATTCTTTGTCGTTTATTTTCAGAGGGGGGGGGGTCTTTCCACAGCCTCACACGTTTTTGTTTGAGGCTTTTATTTACAGCACATGGTGATTCTTTGTAACTTACTTTAGGGGACGTGGGCTTTACCCATACACCGGTTAAGGTAATCCATGGGAGCGTCACTCCCAGATTAAACTATCAACTCGGGCACATGTTTTTCTTTTCTTATTGATCTTTGATTTTTTGTAGGTCTCTCATTTTTCCATCCGTCAAGTGATTAAGCAGTGTTCAGCAAAATCTTCCGAAAACAATATACAGAAGAAACCTTCCATTTGGTCCGGAGTCGTCCAAAAAGTGATTAAAGGTCATCTCATTTGGAAGTCAAACCAAAAATAAATCTTTTATACAATATTTTCATAACAAATTTATGTCTTTGTCTTATATATTTTAAAAAATTATTTTGAAACGTTTGATATTAATTTATGGCTTGAATTAAAACTTAAGAGTTTAACTTATTTGTAAACTCCAGAGAGCTTCGCCACATGCTTGAAAACAAAATTCTGCCATTCATTACAATCTTGGGCCAGTCTTTCAGTTGTCAGGAGCAGCATGCCAGTCTCAACCATGATCTGGTCAGCCCATCTCTTAGAGGGTCAGCCTCTTGTTTTTGTTTTTTTTTCAATGAAATTTTAATATGATTTCTTTACATAGCTGGAGTCTGGTAGCCAGGCAACATGTCGAAACCACGTTAATCTCTTTTTATCGAAATCTGTTACCCAGTTTGTATTAACCCGGGAGGCGGGGCACATGGATGAAAAAGAAAAATCTGTATTTTCGAAATGATGAATTGTTGAAAAAAATTCTTTTGTTGGCTTATTATGTATGTTTGTGTGTTTGTATGCATATATATATATATATATATATATATATATGAGAGAGAGATAAAAGAGAAGATCTAAAACTCAAGAGGTTATCTCAACGTTTCGATCAACTGTTACAAGGGCTTTATCAAGAGTGATGTTGAAAAGGAGACCTTTTTAACTTCACTCTTGATGAAGTCCTCATAGCAGTTGGCTGAAACGTTGAGATAGACTTGAGTTTTAGATCTTCCCTCTTCCATTTTATCTCATATTATCAGATTTTTAAATTCTTTATTTGCCATATATATATATATATATATATATGTATATGTGTATGTTTTCAATATTGGAAATTTGTTTCCGACAGTATGTTATGTATTAGGCTGCTGTTTATTTAAATTTTTTATGCTATTATTTGCGCGAGTAGTATTACTAACTTTATTTGGCTTATTGGCATACTTCAGAGAGCTTCGCCACTTGCTTGAAAACAAAATTCTGCCACTTATTATGGTCTTAGGCCAGTCTTTCAGTTGTCAGGAGCAGCATGCCAGTCTCAACCTTGATTGGTCAGCCCATCTCTTAGAGGGTCATCCTCTTGTTTTTTTTTTTTCAATGAAATCTTGATATGATTTCTTTACATAGCTGGAGTCTGGTAGCTGGGAAACATGTTGAAACCAGGTTAATCTCTTTTTTCGAATAATGTTGTTGATGGATCTGTTAATATTAAGCCTATTTCTAATATCTGCATTTCTTTGTCTATCTCGCAAAGTTAGCACAAAAATAGTTCTTAAACCTTTACTTTCAAAGACATTGAGTTTCATGCTCTGCCAGTCTAGTCCATATTTCACTTGTATATACAGCAATAGGAACTAGAAATGTATTGTAAAGTCTTAACTTCAGAAGCGTTCATATGTCTTTCCGGTGCTTATGCTGTTCAACGGCCATATTAAAAAATTATTTTTTTATAAAAACAATATTATATACTTATTCAGCATTATATTCTTACTCACTGTACAAAAAAGAAGAAAAAATTATCCACTAGAACTTTAACTACAAGTATTTTTCCATTCTGCGTATCATAACAGCAATTCGTTCACTAAGCCTCCATCTTGTTTCTTAAGAAGATTTCAAGGGCAGATAATTCGAAATCTTTTTAAATAAACAAGATGGAGTCTCAGTGAATGAATCGCTGTTATGATATGCACAATGGAAAAATACTTGTAATTAAAGTTCTAGTGGATAATTTTTTCTACTTTTTTGTACAATGAGTAAGAATATAATGCTGAATAAGTATATAATATTGTTTTTACAAAAAAATAATTTTTTAATACGGCCGCTGAACAGCATAAGCACAGTCTTTCCTGCTCCATATCTTCTGTATATCTTATAGACGTCAAAATACAGAAGTTGCTTTTTCTATTCTTCTGCTAATATCAAATGAGGATCCTGGAACCACTGAACACTTTTTTTTTGTTTTTCAACTGTTTTACAATTAAATTTTGTGTTTGCTCTTTTCGTATCAACCAATCTGCTAAATGCATGGAAACAAAAAAAATTAGTTTGTAGAAAAAAAAACTTACTTTGTTGATTGTATTGAAATAACCAACAGGCAAGAGTTATCTGCCCTTGGCTGTAGATTTAGTCTGCGATTTGAAATTCAAGGAATAATATATCAAAGGTTTCTTAACTGGGTGCTATAGAAAATTTAGGACTCATAAAATAAATCGAGTATTTTGTAATTAATATGTAAAATTAAAATATTAAATTTATTACGTTAAATATTGATCTAATATCAGATTTTGTTATTTCATCTATGGAAAATGGCTCTATCGCTATTTCGATGGAAGGTGCTCGACTGAGCTCCAATCTCATGCCCCTCCTTTATAAAATATTTACAGCAAGAACTCTACCACTACCACTATGGCAAAGAACTTTACTTTCTTCCTTTATGTACCTGAAATTAAGTGGAACTACCATGAACAGAGTTTCTTTCCAAGAACTTCCCATCTTGAACGTTACTTGGGATTGCTTTCCTGCAGACTACAACATGGTCGTCTTCAAGTCCAACGTCAACAAATACTTGTCGAGCTATCCTCTTAAGAAATAAAACCCTTTCCATCCATCGTTTTAAATCCTCTCGTAATATTGTTCATCATCCAACTCATTAACCCTTATCCTTGATAAAAATAAAAGTTAAACTTGAGCACTGCAGTTTAACACTAAAATTTATTATCAAAGAAAAAAAAAATGGTAATCATGTAGTATGGTTAACAGAGCAGAAATAGGGAGAAAAAAAAAATATACACATAACTTTTATCAAACGCAAGAAAATTTACTTTTCTACCGACCTGCATAGTTTTAAACTTCTAAAAATGTTTTAAAGTTATTTTTATTTCAATATAAGATTTTGTCGATATCCAGTCTTTAAAAAAAATCCAAAATGGCCGACCATTGTGTTTGGTAAAAGATATTTGTTGTATATTTTGTTTTCTGCTCTGTCAACCATATCATATGAATGCCAAAAAACTTAGAAGCCACTGAAAAGCTATTCAAAGAAATATTTGTAGGTCCTGAGACTTACTTCCATTGTAAACCTAATCACTGCTCGTGAGAATAGATTGTTTCATTCTGATATTATTTTTAGCAGTGAAAAAGCTTTTTTATACTCTGAAAACTAAATATATACATATATAGGGTGGGCAAAAATAAGGGTCCTATTTTTTTAAATTCATAACTTTTTTATTTATTGATTTTTAAAAAATTTTTTTTTAGAATAAGTAAAGGACCCCTTCCGAAGCAAGCATGAGCCGTATTAGCCCTAAGAAACGTACCCTCATTTAGAAAACATTATTTTTGCTTAAAAAACTCAAAACAGTGTAAAAAACAATACTTTAGTTTTTGTAATTTTTAAGAAATGTTTTTCGGCTAAAATTTGTTTTGTTTATTTCAAAAAATCTCGGAAGGGTCAGTCTACACACACATAAAGTTTGGTGAGTTTAACTTTTATTTTGTGGAAGTTATTCAAATTCAAGTTATTCCAATTTAAAGATAGGACCCTTATTTTGGCCCACCCTGTATATACACACACATACACACATTCTTCATCACTTGTTCTGTTAATTTCACTCAAACCCACCTTTGATTTTAATGACAGTCTCGAGGCTGTCTCATGTCTTCGTCACTGTCTCACAACCGGGCCCCGAAAGGCTCTGATCTACTTACTCCTTGAGTGCCTTTGAATCATGTGGTCATACGACAGTTTCCAACTTTTTTTTTACAGTCCTTTGTATTATTGTTGTACTCTGCGCGACCATTCAAGCTGCACTAGTTGGGCCCTGCAGATAGTGGCCTTGAGCCTGTCCTTTGATCTGTTTTTTTTTTTTAACGTAGTTCACCCCAAACAAGGCAGGCCGCCACTGTAGACGTAAGGGGCTACTGAGAAGAAAGAAAAGGGGAGAAGGTTGGGGGAGGGGTCAACCTAAATTGGGATTTGCGCAGCGAGATGTCTGTTTACATTAATTTTAAATTTCTGCATGTCTGTACTGTCGGGGAAACAGGGGCAGGGAGGGAGTTTCAGAGGCCAGCAGCACGAGGAAAGAAGCTATTTGAGTAGAAAGCTCCACGGCATCTAGGGACCTCCACAGTGAATGGATGGGATTTAGTTGATTGTCTAGTTGGTCTAGTGAATTTACGTCGAGGGGGCACCCGAGTAGCCAATTCATCGGAGCATAATCTATTGAAGTATTTGTAAAACAAGCAAAAGGAAGCTACATTGCGGCGATGGGACAGGGACTGGAGCTTGGTTGACAGTGAGGGACCTATTAGGTTGGCGACTCTTTTCTGGACCTTGTCAAGGAGGGAGAGAGTAGTAGATGATGCACCAGCCCAGATGTGGCAACAATACTCCATGCATGCGCGGATGGTGGCTTTGTAGAGGTAGAGGATTATGTCAGGTGTGAGGAGTTTACTAGCACGGTAGAGGGAGCCAACCTTCTTTTGCGGCAGCCTTGGCGTCTCATTCTACTGCGTTTCACACAAAGAAGTCGGGGGGGGGGGGGTTGCAGTCAGGCGAGCTGGGAGGTCAGATGTCAGGTGAAATGTGGCCAACAAAATTCTCTTACTCCCAGGCCCGAGTCTTCCATCTGGTATAGCAGAGCGCTAAGTCTTGCTGACACACGTATAGTTTACCCGCAGCTACCAGGTTGATCCAGAGTTTCATTACCTCAGAATGCAGATATAGCTATTATGTACCGCATGAGGTCCCCAGGGAAGAAATGGGGGGGGGGCATGATGTCACCTTCAGTGACAAACTCTGACGTTCGGACAACGTTAAATTGTCAATCATGCGTTTTTCTCTCCGATGTTGTATCGTAGTCGAATCCTGAATCTTTCAATTATTTTCTGACTTTTTCTACCATCCTCCTGCTGACGCTGAGGAAGTCTAAAATCACTGAATTTCTCATTCTGGTGTGGATTTCACAGAGAACTCTGTCTGTTCCACAAATATGCAAGTTCAAAATTGTCCATAATCAATTAGTCTGCAAAAAAGAATGGAAATATTGGAGCAACCCTTTTTCATAAAGATGAGACGGAAGTTAAGAAAATAGACATAAAATTAACAGTTGAAAATTGTGAACAAATAGCGATCGCACTCTGCGTGTACACTTCCGGTAAAAAAAAAAAAAAATTGAGCCTGGCTAATTTTTCAATAATTTTGTTAATATTGTTTTCAAGCGATTTGTGCTAAATTTATCTTAATATCTATATAATAAAATAATGCAACTTCAGGCATTATAGGAAAATAACCTACAACTTTCTATGCAACTCTTTTCCACTCACCGCCTACAGCACTTCCTAAAGCGTGTTTCAGGAAAATATTAAATTTTTTATACTTACAAATATTACATTTATTCAGAGATATCTGCTTCTCCCAAATACGTCTTCCATAAAGAGGGTAGCACCTATTTTCCCTCCATATAAATTTTCGGTGCTTGTGCATATCAACCCTGACATGTTAGACCGCTCTTAAAAATAAAATAGCTAAAGAAATGTATAAACTTTGTTATGTACTTACGTGGTAGATGAAAAAAAAGACTGTACACCAAAAATTATGCAAATTCATCCAGTATTTATTTAATTATAAATATAAAACGATTTTATCACTCGGTAGATATTTCCACCATTTTGTATCTTAGATTTTCCGGTCGTCAAGGACGATAACTCATTTTTTCACGATTTCGGGGTTTGGGGTTTTCTGATTGTTCGGAAAATGACATAACTCAAAATTTAAAAATTAGGGTTTTCCGGAAATGACTCATAATCGACATTCCTTTGGAATCGCCACCCTAGGGTTAGGTTATCGTACTTATAAGTTGTTTTTCCGCAATTGGTAAAAAAAAAGAAGAAAGTTATCTCCCCTGTTTACAAAAATGTCAAAATGTACGTAAAATAATTTTTTTCTTTTTCTTATAATTTAATAACTACTGGATGAATTTGCGTAATTTTTTCTGCACAATCTTATTTTCAGCTAACATGTAAGTACATAATAAAGTTTATATATTCTTTAAATATTTCAATGTCAGGGTTGATATGCACAAGCACCCAATTTTCTACTCCCACGTAACTCTTCTACATCGTGTCTTTTGTTTATAGAAGCGGCATTCTGTGATCGCACCACTACATTCCAGATTCAGTGAATTCAATTCTGTAATTCCGGCTGCTTGAAACTTATACGTTTTGAATAACCGGATTAAGTTTTAATGGTTCAGATCAAAGTACATTTTTGACGTTGATCTTTTCCATTTCTATTACTCATTTTCGACAATGTAATTTCTTATATACTTTTTGAAATAAGGCAAACAGCTCAAAATTACGTAGCTACGCAGTTATGATGTGTGGTAATTCATGCTCTCGCAACAAAATAAACACCGAGATTTCTTTATAGACCGAATAAATTATTTTCTTCAGAAATATTTTCTATTGGATCCTAGGTCATAAAAAACAATCATTCTAATAAATAAAAACTTCAATATGATTAAACATAAATGTTTGCTTGCATTATTTGTCAGAGAATAAAATACTACATTTCCGAATATAAATAGCTGTTTGTTTTATCTTCAGGATTATTCTGTTTTTGATGTTTTATAAACTTATTTAAATTTCTATTAGTTAGTTTCCACAATTTCTTACATATAAACTTTTGGTGCTTATGCTGATGAGCGGCCGCACGAAAAAAAAATTTTTTTATAAAAACAATATCATATACTTATTCAGCATTATATTCTTACTCACTGTACAAAAAAGTAGAAAAAATTATCCTCTAGAACTTTAATTACAAGTATTTTTCCATTCTGCGTATCATAACAGTGATTCGTTCACTAAGCCTCCATCTTTTTCTCAAAAATAATTCAAGGGCAGATAATTCGCAAGGGAGATAATCATGCAATTTAAAAAAACAAAACAAAACAACTACATATATAAAAATTAAATTTCTATTACCGGGGGAGGGGGTAACTCATTCACTCGACTAGCTAAGAGGCTAAATTTACCTGAAGGGCTGGGGTCCGACAGGACCAGGGACCGCATGCGCCATGCTCAGGCAGGGAACACACACACTTTGATCTTTAAAAAAAAAAGGCTAACTAAGCATTAAAAAGTATAAAAATTACTCAGATGGGTTGCTTGATACATTAATAGTTATTTTTTTAAAGTTAAAGAATTCTTTTCAATTTCCCCCGGGCAACGCCAGGACACGGGTCTTGCTAGTTTAATATAAAATGTCACTTGAATGAAATTACGAAAATTAGAATTGGAGAGATGAAAAAGAGGCTTGGAGTATAAACAAATTTGGTGCATGTTCAGTGCTTCGGCCATACGGAAAAATTATTTATGAAAACAATATTACGTACTTACTCAGTGGTATTTTATTGTTCAATGCTGAAAAAAGTAGGAAAAATTATCCGCTAGAACTTACAAGTATTTTCCCATTTTACGTATTATAGCAATCGCTTCGATGAGTATGCCTCCATCTTGTTTCGTTGGACACAAATCAAGGGCATTTCGCGTTATTATCTGCCCTTGCAAGTTATCTGCCCTTGATTTGTGTCCAACGAAACAAGATGGAGGCATATTCATCGAAGCGATACGTAAAATGGAAAAATACTTGTAATTAAAGTTCTAGCAGATAATTTTTCCTACTTTTTTCAACATTGAACAATAAAATACCACTGAGTAAGTACGTAATATTGTTTTCATAAATAAATAATTTGTTTTCATAAATAAATAAGTTTTCTGTATGGCTGAAGCACTGAACAGCACCACAAATTTTTATACCATCTTGAACAAGGAAAAAGTTTCTATTTCCTTTCTCACAGTGAAAAGAATTGGTAATCAATATAAACAAGCAGGTGATGTGGAAAGGAAGATCGGCTCAGGGCCGTCCAAAATCATCAACAACAAGAAGAAGAAAATGACTGAAGGCTGAAAATAACAGCCTCTCGTTACAGGAAAGAACTCCTTACAAATTTGGTCAAAGAGTTCAAAACCGGAAATGGTAAGTCTCTTTCTCGAAAAACAATAGCCAGGAGATTTAAAGAAAACAATGTATTATCAAGACGATGCAAAAAAGGCTTTGTTATCACACGATAATATAATAGATAGTATGAGCTTTGTTACTGAATACGGCCCTTTCTCCTCAGAATCGTTTCAGAGAGTTATTTGGTCTTTTTGGCCTGAATTTGCTCCCCCATCTTGCATGGCAGTGAGGCCTGGGCCCTGAACGCTTGTGACTTGCAACGACATCAGCGTAATGATCGTGCCCAGATCACTTGCCTTTAAATTGCCTTTCGATTCCTTGTTTCCCTGACTGTACCATCATGCAGAAATTTAGTATTTACTTTGGTCTGTCTTGCATTTTCGTTGGTCTGTCACACTCAAGCATTTTCGTTGGTCTGTCAAACGTTTCTGACTTGCAACGGCTTCAGCATAATGACCGCGCCATAATCAGGTGGATGTGCAGCAGCAAACTAGAAAAGAGAATCCCCTCAGCCGTGCTTTATCAGAAACTTTTTGGTATTGGTGGGATTTGGGATGCCTTACGTGCTTGGTGTATCAGGTGGTTTGGCCATGTAGAGCGTGCCACCTCATGCATCAACTCATTAACACACATGGATACCTCAGGCACGAGGATGCGTGGAAGACCAAGGAAGACCTGGCTTAAGTGCGTACGAAGTGTCTCGACCCCTTGCAACATGACTGGAATCAACCCTTTGGTTCGGACCGTATAGAAGAGCAGGAGTGAGATGTTGCTTGGTGTTTCCCACTCCAGGACACTCGCAGCACCTTAAATATCAAAACTGGATGATGATGATGATGATGATGATGATGATGATGCTGATGATGATGATGATGATGCTGATGCTGCTGCTGCTCCAGTGAGCGGAGAATAAATGTGTAATGATTGGTCGAGAATTGTTAAATGTGTAAAGTGTAGTGATTGGTCGAGAATTGTTAAATGTGTAAAGTGTAGTGATTGGTCGAGAATTGTTAAATGTGTAAAGTGTAGTGATTGGTCGAGCCGTATCCTTTGTATTCACTCCTCTCCCAGGGAGATGTGGCATAAGGCCGGAAGGTGGGAAGAATAAACCAGCGCACAAGATCAGGTGGATGTGCAGCAGCAAACTAGAGAAAGGAAGAGAGAATCCCCTCAGCCGTGCTCTATCAGAAACTTTTTGGTACTAGGGGGAGACTTGGGATGCCTTACGTGCTTGGTGTATCAGGTGGTTTGGCCATGTAGAGCGTGCCACCTCATGCATCAACTCATTAACACGCATGGATACCTCAGGCACGAGGAAGACGTACGAAGTTACTTGACTGCTTGCAACATGACTAGTATCGACCTTATGGATTAGACCGCATAGAGAGTGGGCATGAAACATTACCGGATGTTGCCCACTCCGGAGCTCATGACACTTGTAGCACCTTAAATTCTAAAACCGGATGATGATGATAAGTCGCGTTTTTCTCTTTTGAGTGATGCTCCAGAACGAGGGCTTCGAAGATCAGGTAAGAGATTCCGGGTTAATTGTCTTTAAACAACAAATAAGGATGAAAATGGAGGAATTGGGGTGCATTTTCATCACTTGATATTGGAGCGGTAATTCTGTGTGATAAGAGCATCAAAATGAAAAAAATACACGTGTAGAAAAAGATTTAATTCTGACAGTTAAAAAAAATGTCATTTTTCAGCACGATAATGCTCAGCTCATACCGCAAAATCAACCAAAAAATGGTTGAATGATAATTCTTTTCAGACAAGGCTCTGGCTCGGACGAAGTCTTGATCTTAATCCAATTGAAAACTTGTGGAACACAGTTAAAAGAAGATTGGTTGGTAGAAAACTTGCAAATAAAATTAACGCTGGGAGGCAGTAATTTAATAATCTGATAGACAGTTTGCCTAAACTAATAGCCTTCTTATAGAAGGCTCATGGAGGAGCTATCCGATATTAATTAAATGCCAATTGCTAATTTGTGATTTCGTAAATTTTTTTTCAAAATAAATATTCAAAATTAACCAAGCTCCATTTTTTGGGCCCGAGAGTGTATATGGGAGGTGGATTCTTTATCTGGTAATCCTTCTCACTCTGCAATGGAAATTCAAATAAATTAAAAACAAAAAAAAAGACATTACCTGATTAGCATGTGTGGACTTTTATCAGAACAGAAAAAAAAAATTGTATGTAAAAAAAACAAAAAAACAGTTGAAACAAAAATCATTTCAATGAGGATGGAATAAAACTGAAGGAAAAAAAAAAAAAATTCAAATAATTTCAACGTTTTTTTTTCAAAATCTTTACAAAAAGTTTTTTTTTTTTAACTACTCACTCCTTAAGAGAGACATTTAAAAAAGAAAAAAAATCCCCTAAAATAAAAAAATATTCTCGTCAACCTTTCCCTCCCCACCAAAAGAAACCCCCCAAACTCTCTCACATAAGTTCTCTCTTTTACAAAACATAAAAAAAAAAAATCCCAACTAATTGACGAGAAACAAGACATACATTCAGATGGCCATGTAGGACACTCTCCCGCATGGCCACCTGTATGTATGCACCATAGAAATTCCACCTTTAAATAAAATGGGTTTTGGAAAAAAAAAAAGAAAAAAAAAAGAATGTTTTTCTAATTTATCTGGTCAGCAGAAATACAGATATATAAAGAAAAAATCTGTTTTTTTTATTGTCAAGACAACAATCCTCACAGCCCTTCGATCACAATGTTTGCCATATTCTTTTCTTTTTTTTTTTTAAATTTCCCTCCCTACTTAGACCCCTCCCCTAATCCCCTTTTACGCAGAAAATTCTGTTCCGTGAGTGAATGACAAAGACGGAGGAATGATTTGTATCAAGCAGGCGCAGGAAGGGGTAGGGTGGGGTGAGTCCATCGTAAAGCGAGTCTTGCCGACCCACGAGTCCGTCTCAGGTGTCACCTTTTGGATTATTATCACATCCGTCTTCAGCAATTTTGTCAGTCGAGGCAAGGACGGCCGACAGTATCCGTAGAGTATCCACGCCACCAAGTAGCTGTCTGCGGAGAGAAAGAGAGAGAGAGAGAAAAAAAAAGAAAGGTTTTAATAAAATTCTTCACATGAATTTGACACCTTTAAAAGATAAATATTCGTTTTTAGGGTTAGGATTAAATTTGAACAGTATGGGAAGACGTGCGCAGAACAGGAGACTCTGATGATGTGGTCACATTGAAAGAATGGATGAAAGTTCTTGGGTCAGTAGATACAAAACAGTTAAGGTAGTAGGTCCAGTTCACAGGGGAAAGCCAAGGAAAACATGGAAGGAAATGATAAAAGTGGACTTAAGAGAAAGACGGCTAAATAAAGACCTGGTCAGAGATAAGTTAGTTTGGAAGTCAATTTCTTAAATCCATCCAACACAATGTAAATTGGTTTGGTTTGGTAGTTTTGTTTTACGGCATATCAACCCTTTTTGGGTTATTTAATGCCGAATCTGGTCATTATAGTAAAAGTTTTTATGCTTCAAGTTCTTTATATCTTCAAATGTTTAATCATCGTTTTTGGTTTGGTAGTTTTGTTTTACGGCATATCAACCCTTTTTGGGTTATTTAATGCTGAATCTGGTCATTATAGTAAAAGATTTATGCTTCAAGTTCTAAAAATAAAATAAAAAAGGGGAGGGAGAAAGGGAGAGGGGCTGTTGTTTTTGTTTTTGGTTTTGTAGAACATAATTAAGTTTTACAAAAAAAAAAAAAAAAAAAAAAAAAAAACGTCAATGTAGGTGAATTTCGTCTCAGGGAGCCACAGGGACAATGTAAATTGGACGTTAAATCAAATATGATGATGATGATGATGCCAGACCATATTGGACGTATTATGCGACAAATTCACGTGTGCATATCTCCCGTAAATATAACTTTAATTATCGAATTATTATATTTTTTATTTACTATTAATCGAATATTTATTTAAATTAAAAATGCAATAGTGTAAAATAAAACATTTTTTTTAAAAAAATCATTTTATTACAAAATTAAATCCACCAGAATGCATTTCGATTTCTTAAATGCTCTCCTCCTTTCACTCGTACACAATACAGACAGTCCCCCCCCTCCTTACATTTATCCTGTAAGTCACTCTCTCCATGAGCTTGCCTGTCAGAGTGGACATGGGAGTAGAGGTAACCAAGGAGTGAATCCACACCCCCCCCCCCCAAAGGTCCCAAATTAGGGGGCCTCACTATCAGATAAGCTTCAAGGTCAAAACCTGGACATTTTCAGATCTTAATTCTCAAACATGTTACAACTACGAGGTTGTGACTAGCATAGAGACAGGGAATTCTTCTAAATGCCAGACAATCGCCTGTTATTTAGAGGCTCCAACCAAGTGCTCTTTTAAGGATTTTGTCCATTCCCTTAAGTGCAATTAATTGTGATTTCTTTTCACGCTTGGTTTTCCGGGAACACTTTGCAAATATTATTTTTAAATTCTTTTTCATGAGGTCTTCAGCTAGGATAATGTTGATGTTTTTGATTTGTAACAAGTTGCCATCCATTTCTAAATTGTAAGTTTTTTTAAAAAGACCCCCCCCCCACACACACACCATTGCTCATTTTTCTTTCTTTTGATTTCATTACGGTCTTATTTAAAAGATAAATAAATTTGTATCAAAATTGCCAAAATGTTAATATTTATATTATATTATCTATATTATATTATCTATATTATATTATCTATATTATATTATCTATATTATATTATCTATATTATATTATCTATATTATATTATCTATATTATATTATCTATATTATATTATTTATATTATATTATATTATTTATATTATATTATTTATATTATATTATTTATATTATATTATTTATATTATATTATTTATATTATATTATTTATATTATATTATTTATATTATATTATTTATATTATATTATATTATTTATATTATATTATTTATGTTATATTATTTATGTTATATTATTTATGTTATATTATTTATATTATATTATTTATATTATATTATTTATATTATATTATTTATATTATATTATTTATATTATATTATTTATATTTTATGAATAAATGTGAAAGTTTTTGGTTTTGTACTTTAATTAAACAGAATACATGACAGAATACACCTTAGTTCTGGAATTGGGTTATGTTTTAAAAAAAACTTGTTTTAATTGTTATAATTAGTCGTAATTTATAATTAACTGAACAAGTCACCAATCTTACTCTTAGCTATGTATTTCTTTCGTTCTTCTTCTTTTTTGCGTGTCTTTGAAGTGTCATGTGGTCATACAACAGTTTCCCACTTTTTACGCAGTCCTTTGCAATAGTGTTGTACTCTGCAAGATCTTTCAAGTTACACCGGTTGGGCAGTAGGGGGCAGACCAGGCAATGTTGCATCGTATGGTCCTCCTCTCCACATTCACAGATGGTTGGGTCAGTTTTGTAGCCCCATCTACTCATAGCAACTTTTGATCACCCCATTCCCGTTCTCAGGCGGTTGAGGGTTTTCCACAGGAGCTAGGATGCCTCTGAACCGGGAGGGAGTTTCTCAGAAGCAGGGATTCCCATGTCGTTATGAGGGGGGGGGCCATCTTCTAGTCGTCTGGTCCTCAGCTGTAGTCTGGTCTCTTCCTGAGATGCTGTTCGGGGCTCGACATGGCTGAGGAAGCTTCTCCTTGACTTCAGTCATTGGACCGTTGGCTCACGTCCATGAAGGAGATGGCGTTCATCACTGATAGCCTTTGTGATCTCTACTTGGCTGGCAACTGCCCGTCTCACATCTGAAGGAGCAATGCCAGTGAGAAGATGCAGGTTGTTCAGGTTGGTGAGCTTCAAGCAGCCAGTGATCAAGCGACAGGTGTTGTTCAATGCTGAGTCTAGGTTTTTGACATACTTCATAGAGGAATAACACAAGGCTAAGGCAGTACATCTTATGTTGTTCCGGGAGCTGACTTTCATTTTTGTTTTCTTTACATATTCCCTGAACGAGAGGGTGCGGTCTAGGGTCACGCCAAGGTAGACAGGGTTAGTGCGATTCTCAAGTTGTATTCTAGACCACGTGATGTTTAGAGATCGTTTGGCCTCTCGGTTCTGGAGGTGAAACAAGCACAAGTTTCTGCAGGGTTTGCATGCAGGTGGTTAATCTCGTAGTAGAGGAATAACTCATCTACTGAGTTCAGGTTTGTTTTTACTGACTCAAAAGTACTCTCTTGGGATGTTACGCAAATGTCGTCAGCATAGATCAGGGGTCGTAAAAGGAGGTCCAAGGGACCCCTTAGGGGTCGACAAGGAACTCCAGGGGGTCGGTGATAGTCAAGCGGTCGAATAGGGTCCGTAAGCGAATGATGTACACAGCGATACGCAATGAAAGAGGATGCAAGTTTTCTCCTCATCTGATCAACACCCTTCCGAGCATGACTCATCTTCTCCCCTGCACCTGCGTCAGCCCAGCCTCCCTTAAAGGGGATGTCACGCTAGTTTCGAAAATACAACCTTCTCTAAAGATTATGCTGTTCACATTCTCTCCACGTTTGTTTCTCCATATCTTTTCACCAACGAAAGGCGTCATCAAAAGCTTTACTCACATTAATTTGACTCCCACACTCATGTAAGTATTACATTTTTGTAAAATTTACAGTTAAAGACTTTCAGGGAAAAAAAAAAGTAATTTCAAGTTTTTGCTATCTTTTATTCAAACAGTTTTTCTTTTTTTCAAAACCATGTCAGATACTAAAAAAAAGTGTAGGCAGTGTAATGAAGATTATTTGAGATTGGGTTTCATTATTTCATCGGAAATTAAATCGATTCCTTTGTGTTTACTTTGCGAAAAGATATTTAGCAATGATAGCATCATGAAGCCATCTAAGATGCAAGAACACTTGAAAAGAATTCATAGTGATAAGACTGACAAAGATCTTGAATTTTTCAAAATTCTGAAGGTGAAATTCAATAATAGGCCAAGCCTGGAAACATTTTTTAAGCTACATGTAAAAGCCGATCTGGACGCAGGACAGAAAGCTACATACAACATAGATCTTAATATTGCAAAGAAAGGAAAACCTCACACCATCGGCGAGGAAGTGATTATTCCTGCGCTTTATGAGGTTATTGGTAATGTAATGAAGGCTAACACAGACACTGTTTTAAAGTCTGTTTCGTTGAGTGGAAGTACAGTGAAGCGCCAAATCGATTAGATGGCTATCAACGTTGAAAAAATATTGGTTTCAGAGCTGTAGTCCTCGAAGTTTTCAATTCAGCTGGATGAATCGACATTTAGCAGTGCCAGTATATCGATGGCATATGTGAGATATTTAATTCAGTCAGAGTCTTAATTGTGTTACTGACAAGCTTTTATTCGCAAAGTATCTGGAAGGTGATACGAAAGGACACTCTTTTCAGATGCCTAAAAGAGTATTTGGAGGAACATAACATCAGTCACAAAAACATTACTGCCGTTGCAACCGATGGCGCCTCCTCCATGGTTTGTAAATACAGAGGTTTCGCTACCTTGCTCAAGCAAAATGTTCCAAATGTATTCATCATTCATTGCATTTTGCATCGAAGTTACCTTGTTGCAAAAAAGCTTAGTGGCGAGCTCCATGATGCATTGACGGTTTGTGTCAAAGCAATAAATAAGATAAAAGCACATCCCTCGATTCAAAATTGTTTGCAAAGTTGTGTGAAAAAAAATGACGAAAATTGCCAATCAGTTACTTCTTCACAAAAAGGTGAGATGGTTGTCGAGAGGTGAAAGTTTACAAAGACTTGTTGAAATCTTCGATTCCACGGTAGAATTTCTGAGTGAAGTGACTCTTACACTGGCTGACGAATTGAAGAGATGTGAAAAGCGCTTGCTTTATTTGGCAGATATATATTCAAAATTTAATGAGATTGCGAAACGTTTGCAAGGCAAGAACGTGACACGGATTCAGGCACGGACAGTTCTTATGAGTTTCCAAATAAAGCTTGAATTGTTCAGAAATTTTTTGCAGAGATTTTAAATATTTTTCAAATTTGTTGCGCTCAAGGCAAAATATTTCGGACAATGATTTAAAGATATTCACCAATAATCTGCAAAAACTTCAAGATAATTTCAGTGTTCAGTTTGAGGACATAAGGAGCATGAGGATGTGACAAAGTGTCCGGGGCACCATGGGGGTCGGGTACCCTGGTTACTCACTAGTATGCATCCTGGTGGTGATGCTAGGCCTTGCATAGAGACGAAGTGGAGATATAAAACTAGTATATGTTTGACGTGGAAACGAGCTTATTCAGACAGGAAACAGGTGCCGGCTTGTCTGGTTGGGTCGTGTTTTTCAGTCAGAATCGATCGCCCCTATAAAGAAGAGACAGTTGCCAGATGGGAAGTTAAAGATTAAGAAAATCCATGATCTTAGCATTAATTCTAATAAATGTCAACAAAGAGATATGAGTGATACGCTTTGAGTTTGCGATTCTGGAGGTCTGCTTTAACTTGGCAGAGAATTATTTAGGCCTGTCATCGTTAATTACGGCAGAGCGCCTCTGGCCCACACGGCGGGAATGAGAAGGCAATTGTTTTTTATGATAGCGCCAGACCAGAAAGGAAATTCCATTTATTCTAGGGATGGGGAAGCGAGGCCCGTGTCCCCCCCCCCCCCCTGAGAAAGGAAGAGACGCAGAGAGAAATATGGCTGAGAAAGGGGTTTATGGCGATAGACACCTTCAATAATAGGAATAGAGAGGAGAAGAGTAGACACGAGTACACAGGACAGTCAGAGTTGAATCGTCGAAAGAGTCAGACGTTTGCTCGGCGCGCGCCAAGATGACATGCGTCAAAGACAAGAAAACCGGACGAAATCCCCCACCGTCGCTTTCTTAGACAGTTAATTTGTGACTAAACTTGTGAAACGAATTCACACACACATAGAGAGCTAACGAGATAACTTAGAGAAAACAACTTTTACGAATACGGTAGACATTAATCTAATGCAAAATCAATTCTTTCATTTTATTAATAATTACTCTTCCATACAAAAACCCCGACCGAGTTGTTGAACATTGTTCTTTTCTTTTTGTTCTGCTTTGAATGATCTTTCGTCCTCACAGAGCCAACCAATTGCTGTTCGCCCAGTGATTGCTCGCTGATATAGTCAGCTGAGAGTGACTGAGAGAGCGAGCGCAGAAATAGTCAGTTTCCGCTGATTTTTGACTAAGACAAAAGACCGGATATAGGATTTCCGGTCGTAAGTTAATATATTTAGGAGTCATAGTTGTTCAAGGCAGTTTTGCGACTCGGGGAGATCCCCGAGAGAGTTCGAAATTCAACGACTCGGTGTTGGAGAAAAAAGATTATAACTAGGGGCCCAACATGACCAAGACAGCTATTCTACTGAATTATATTATATATATATATATATATATATATATATATATGTGTGTGTGTGTGACTTCTCCATGCAGACACATTTACAGGGGGTATCCATTGTCTCAAGACTGAAAGGCGGCCAATAATAACATATATCTCACAAAATGATGGATAATTATTCTTACTTATTTGTAGTGGACTCTTCTGGTATGATCTGAAAGTGTCATTGACCCAACAATAAAAACAAGTCTATCTACTGATGAATATCGACATTGTAGGTTTTTTTCTTTGCTTTTTTTTTAAACATAACATTGTTTCCACTTGTTTATGAAAAGAGCGAAAGAAAGAAATTCTTAATGTATTTGTTTACCTCAACGACTGTTCGGCAGAAGAGGCAGCAACAGAGAGTTGCTCGGACGCAGACAGCGTTTGCTGCCTAAGGTGCACCATTCCAACATCACCAGACCTCAACACTTCATTCTCGCTCTGAGCCACTTGCAATTGTTTCTAAAAGAGAACAAGATGAAATATATATATGTAAAAATAAAAATGGAATAAAGGATAAGCAAATCAACAACTAGCGAAAATAAACTCAAAAACACATATTGAATAGTTCTACCAAAATATTTCAATTGTTAAAATACAATCATCATCAGTTGGTAGCAGAACTTTAATTAAAAACAGAAAAGTTTTCAAATTTATACAAAGAACGCAATTTGGAAAAAAAATAGTCACGTGTAATAAACAGTAGAAAGGGAGAAAGAAAGAAAGAAATGTTAAAAAAGAAGAAGAAAAAGAAAGAAAAAAATCAGCAGTTAGCATATAAATGCTGATTGGAAACGCTGTAAGTTAATAAAGTTCTGAAGGAAGATTAGTAGTAATTTAAAATGAATCACAGCAAGGAATGAAACAAAGAAGGAAGAGGAGGAAGACGGACTCAAAGTTGTAGAAGTTATCCGTTATTATATTGGTTTAGGTTCATTTCGATTATAATCGATCTGACAGAAGATGTAGAAATATTATAGAATCCTGGTCTTTGAATAATTGTATTATTATGACGTAGGATTAAACAAGATTCTATGAGACGACGGAGTTTAGTGTCGTGTATATGTTTTATTGAAATTGCCCTCTGTGTATTGAAGTGATGACCAAAAGAAATCATGTGGGTACATAACGCGTTTGAGGTGTCACAGTTTTTTATATATATATATAACAACTTAGAAAGATACAAAATTATGACATATTCATCATTAAGTATACACGTTCCAAATAATTCAACACCAACCAAGTTTTCGTGTACGTACGTTTCTAAGACAATTTTTTATTAAGTCTCTTCATCAGCACAAATTAAAAGGAAAATCATTAACATTTTGCTAATAGTCCAGTCAGCGAACAAAATCATTTGAGATGCCTCAAAGACTATGTAACTTTGAGAGGTTGTTTTCTTTGTCTAGTTAGGATACTATCTAAGGCAAAGCATTTGATTTTACTTATCTCTCTCTCTCTCTCTCCCTATATATATATATATATATATATATATATATATATTAATTAAACAAAATTAATTAGTGTTGTTCCTTTTAAATCCCTTAAATCCTTAAACCCATATTCTCTCTCCCTAATTCCTTTAGAACACACATCATCAAACCCCAAAACAGTAACGGCCAAATATACGAAACTCATAATATTGACTCACGGGAATTATATAGAAATATTTTTTAATTTTTTATTTTAATTTTTGTTTTTTATATATTTTTTTTTATATTTTTTTTTATATCTCTTTTTTAATCTCCTCCGGTTTAAACCTCAACTGTTACTTTTCACCCTCCCCCTTTTTTTCAAACCTTATTAAACCTTCCTTACACTAAATTTAAACAAACATACATAACACTCTAAGCAAATAACGCGTCCAAACAAGAATGACACGTGCTTCACATTTCCAAAACAGATGACAACAGAAGCTGAAGAGAGCCGGATGGCTAAGTCCTTCCATGCTTGAAACTGACGGTACGAATGTTGTACTAATTTTTCTGTACCAAAATAAATTATATATATATATATATATATATGCAATGTTCCTTTCAATAGTAGAACTCTTTACAGCAGTTGCCTTTAAATAGAATTAATCTCTCGCTGATTTACCGAGTTGTTGACAACGGCCCTGCGGGCTACTAGAATTGGGGTTTGAAATATAACTTGTGTTCCTGGGTTTGAGTCCGGCGACGGTGTGAATAATTCTTTTCTACACTGATGATTCCCATAAGGATGAAACGTATACGTATGTAGATTAAAACAAATATATACAGGGTGTTTCAAAAGTCTTGGGAACATTACAAATGCGTATATCTCATGAACTATTCCAGGTAGAAAAATGAAACTGGTGCCATTTTAAAGCTTGCTTAATCAAGTTTTTGGTCATACTAATGATTTTCGTGTTATCTTTCCAGGTGCAGTAATGGCGTTCTCTAAACAAGACAAGGCATTTTGCGTCCTCCAATTTGCAAGGACTGAATCGTGGACATGTGTTCAGCGTGCATTTCGCAGGAAATTTAAAAAAGAAGCCCCTGAAAGGAAATCCATTGTCAGATGGCATGCTAAATTTGTGAAAGATGGGTGTTTGTGCCCAAGTAAGCGAACAGGTCGCCCTTCAACTTCAGAAGATGCAGTTGAGCAAGTTCGGACAGCCTTTCAGTGGAGCCCCCGTAAATCAGTGAGAAGAGCCAGCAGGGAACTTCAGCTTGCTCCAGCAACTGTCTGGCGTGTCTTAAGGAAACGACTGCAAATGGTACCTTACAAGCTCAAGTTGGTCCAAAAGTTGAAGGACACTGATAAGCCACTTCGCCGTGACTTTTGCATTGCAATGCAAGAGAAGTTGGAAGATAACGGCTTTGATGACCGGCTTGTTTTTAGCGATGAGGCGACCTTCCATCTGAATGGCAAAGTTAACAAGCATAACACTCGCATATGGGGTACTGAGAATCCTCATGAACTTCTTGAGCACGAGCGAGATTCACCAAAAGTGAACGTGTTTTGTGCAATTTCCAAGAAAGGTGTCTATGGACCGTTCTTCTTTGAAGAGGCAACTATCACTGGTGAATCCTGTCTCTGGAAGACTGGTTAATGGCTCAGTTGGAACAAGCAGAATCTGATGACTTCATTTTTCAACAAGATGGTGCACCACCACACTGGAGTCTTAGAGTAAGGCAGTTTCTTAACACAAGGCTGCCTGGTAGATGGATTGGGAGATCTGGGCGAGGTGATGACGTTCTCATGCCCTGGCCTCCTAGGTCTCCAGATCTTACCCCGTGTGACTTTTTCCTTTGGGGCTTTGTCAAGCAACAAGTCTATGTGCCGCCCCTTCCAAGAGATATTGACGAACTAAAGGCTCGAGTAACGGCAGTTGTGGGAACCATTGACGTCAAGATGCTGGAACGCGTTTGGCAGGAAATGGATTATCGACTAGATGTCTGCCGTGTGACGAATGGTGCTCATATTGAGCAACTTTGAAGATTCCCCACAAAACTTGAAACTTTAACCTTTCCAACGGTACCAATTTCATTTTTCAACTCCTAATAGTTTTTGAGTTATTAAAAATCGTTATGTTCCCAAGACTTTTGAAACACCCTGTATATATATATATATATATATATATTTATATATATATATTTGTTATATATATATATTGAGTTATTGTTGTATGGAAAATATATACACAATAAATAAACACGATAATGATAATAATGAAAACAACACCAATTTACATGATGGTAGAATAAAAAATAATTGCTCATTAAAATCATTATTCCATGTTAATAAAATGGATGTTTGATGTGAGCCTTAAAGGCGGACTTAAATTTGATGACCTCAGAGAAAGATTAAATCTGGACAGTACAGGGAGATATGTACGGAACAGAAGACGTTGTTGGTTTGGTCATGTTGAAAGAACGAATGAGTGTTCTTCTTCGGTTAGTAGATGTAGAACAGTTGATGTAGCAGGGTTGGTTGCAACGAGAAAGCTAAGGAAAAGATGGGACGAAATGATAAGGATGAATTTCAGAGAAAGATGGCTAAATAAAGACCTGGCCAGAGATAAGTTAGTTTGGAAATTAATTTCTAAAATTGCCAGCATGTAAAATGGACGTTAAACCGAATATGATGATGATGATGAAAGAATGGGTGAAGTTCTTGGGTTAGTAGATGTAGAACAGTTGAGGCAGCAAGGTTAGTTGGCAGTGGAAAGCAAAAGAAAACATGTGAGGACGTGATAAGTGGCATGTATTGGACAGCTTTTAGAAATTGATTTCCAAACTAACCTATCGTTAGCCACATCTTTATCCCTTTTTTCTCTCAAATTCTTTCGTATTATTTCTTTCCCTGTTTTGCATGGCCTTCCCCTACCAACTGATCCTGCTACCTCTCATCCATTCTTTCAACGTAACCATACCATCAAAGTCTCCTGTTCTGCACACATCTCCTTATACAGTTCGGATTTAATCTTCCTCTGAGGTCATCAGATCTAAGCTTGTCTTTAAAACTCACATTTCGCATCCATCGTATCATTCTCATATCATTTCTCTCCATGCAACACCCATCATCACACTGCCTACACATGTCCGATATACTCTTCCCTTGGTTGGCAGTGGTAACGCTCTCTTAGGTAGATTTGAATGGTCACGTTGGACATACCCCTGATGATTTTGCGGGTTAGAGTCCAAAAAAAGACGAAGATTTAATCAGCATATCCACTATGTGTCATAACCTACTTCCTGTGTGTAACGCAATATCCTGAAACAAAACCCTAAATCGACTTAGAAAATTCCACTACTCTAACCTAATGTAAAAAAATACTGTCTTTAAAATTATTTTTACACACACGCATCCAAATATTGCTACACCAGAACAGCGTCACTATGCAGAAGGGTTGGATGAAACCACACCGAAATGATCACTGGGAAAGAACATTGAACGCATAAATTAAAGACTATCATTACATGGTCTCCTGTCTGTTAAATCAGAAGAGGATTTTTAAAAAAAAATTTTAATTTAAAAAAAAAAATTTTAATTTAAAAAAAAAAAAATTTTAATTTAAAAAAAAAAAATTTTAATTAAAATTTTTTTTTTTTTTTTTTTTAAATTAAAATTTTTTTTTTTTTAAATTAAAATTTTTTTGTTTTTTAAATAAATATTTTTTTTTTTTAAATTAAAATTTTCTTTTCTTTTTAAATTAAAATTTTTTTGTTTTTTTAAATAGCAATTTTTTTGTTTTTAAATAGCAATTTTTTTTTTTTTTTTTTAAATCAGAAATTACAGACCTGTAATGATTTGACTTCTTGTTTTAATTTGGAAACCAGAGTTTCAGCATTGATGGCTCGTTGCTGGAAGAGGGGAAAAAGAAAAACAGAACATTTTATAAAATATTGAAAATGAGATATTTCACAAATTAGATATATAGAGAACGCACAGCGTTTTCGTGACTTCGCATCGTCAACGTTCGGGCAGGTCTCGGAAGCACCTGAGAATTGACGAGACGAAAACTGCCAAACAATAAATTGAAGACTGGCAGCCGATAAATTCAGACAAAGAAAATAAAAGTAAAATATATATATATATATATATATAAAAATAAAGAACGAACAAACCATAGCTAAACAACTGTTATTAATTAGATGTTTATTTATTTTTTTGTCAAAGGAAAAATTGTTGGTACTAATTCAGATGAAGCGCCTAATTTCTGTGACTGCTCGGCGGCAATGATCAGGCAGGTCGCGGAAGCGCCGAGAGCTGCCGAGACGAAAACGAGGCTGAAGCAAAACTGAAAGTCGTAAAAATGGAAGAGTGGCAGACGACAATATAAGACGAAGAATACAAAAGAAAAAAATACATATACTTGAAAAAAAATGAAAAAAAAAAAAAAAATGAACAAACCATAGCTGAAGAACTATAAACTTTTTTTTTTTTTTTCGTGGGCCAAATGAACCATTTTAATTTTTTTTTTTTTTTACATAAATCAAAGAAGTAAATGCCATTTCTTTTACGATATTTAGGCAACTTTCTTTTGTCGTTTTTTGTTTTACATAAAACAAAGAAGTATGTTATTTTTCTCAGGATATTTTGGCAAGTTTTTTTTGTATATTTTTTTCTCGTCGAGGGTCAGGGTTTTTCGGATACGTTTGCGGCCGGTTCGAAAGGTCTTCCTACGCTTGTTTTGTTGTGCTGAGCACAGATGAATTGGCAGCAACCTGATCGGTCAGCTCTGCTTCAGCCTCGTTTTCGTCTCGGCAGCTCTCGGGCGCTTCTGTGACCTGTTCAATCGTTGCCGCCGAGCAGTCACGGAAATTAGGCGCTTCACCTGGAGTAGTACCCAATTGTTAAGCACTAGGTATCACAAACCAGCCTAGTTTAGAGTGCGAAAATCGGTAAATATAGTGAAATTCCCTTCAATTCAAACTTGCGATATCTTGTGGCAAACCAGAAGAATCTCCGACTCAAAGTCCGCAGCAAACGGTGGCCAGTCAGATTCAGTTCCTGATATTAAAAACTTCCCATTTTGGGTCGCTTACTCTTGTGGTTTGCCAAGTTTTGTACTAATTTTTATTTATTAAATTTTTAAGTATGTATATATATATATATATATATATATACAGAAGAGTTAACAAAGAATGTTAAGAATGGCTTTCTAAAAAATCTTCTGCAGTTTACTGACAATGCTGAAATAATGTTATTATTTAGAAAGCCATTCTTAACTTAAGAATGGAAGGGGTGGCTTTGTTAACTATTCTGTACTTTCACCTAACAATTTTATAAATGAATTAATAAATTTTGGAAACTGAAACTCTCGCCAGAAGTTATATTACAGATGAAATTTAATATCAGGAACTGAATCTGACTGGACACCGTTTGCTGCAGACTTTAAGTCGGGGATTCTTATGGTTTGGCTATCTTGTTCATTTTTTTTTTAGCCAAAGTAAGGGGTGAAATGGAAGAATGGCTCAGCCACTAGGATCCCGTCCTACGGCATTACGGGTCGCCACTCACAGCCTACAGGTAGCCCTGTGTCCAACAGGGTGACTAATTTCCAACAGACTTTGAACGGTCATAATTTGGTGGCTAATTGTGCTACCAAAATAAATTTGGAAGCATATCTTGTGCTTACATTAAAACGTTTTCGATATAATGAAAATAAAATGTTGTTTGAGATACCCAACATCAAAAATGAATAAGACTGCTCCACCAAAAAGTATGTTTACGCTTTCCAGTTATCTCTGTATAATAAAATTGTGTTACAATTTCCTGTATGTGTGTATGTGGTTCTCGCCTCTATGTTACTTACACATTTTCTTATCTATATATTTATACGATAGCGTGTGTGTTCGTGTGTCACGCTTACATCAAAAGCTCTGCACAGATTTGGAAAAGCATTCAAGTCACCTAATTTTCGTAATATTTTCAACTATTTCCCTTTGGCGCAACGGTTAGCGACATCGGTTTTTGACGTCAGCCCAACTGGTTTATAGTTCGATCCCAACCAACCTCTAAGATTTTTTTTTTCTACATCAAATGGAGGGGGGGGGGTGTAGAGAGGGGACGACCGAGAAGACACATATTAATACGACAGCATGTGTGTTATTTTGTGTATCACGCTTACATCAAAAGCAACGACCTTCCGACTCTTTGTATGCTACTCATGAACTGGAGCCAAATTTAATTTAATCTAAAGCATTTACAAAGTAAGGTTTAGTCGTCGAAATATTACCTTCACTAGAAATATTGTATATAAAGAAATTTCGTAAATTGTTTCATGTATTGTTCATTTTTAAAAATAAATATACCCTAGATCCGGATGGCAACAGCCCCTCCCAAGAAAAACAAGAACATAGTACATCTAATAGTTAACTAAAACAGTTATACACATATTTCTAGTTCTGTTCAATAATTGAACCGCTGACAGCAAAACTACTAACAACTGAACTAATTCATCTCCAACACAGGACAGATATTTATTATTATTCTTGTCCCTTTTCTATGTTT
Organism: Sepiola atlantica; assembly: GCA_963556195.1. Classification (NCBI taxonomy): domain Eukaryota; kingdom Metazoa; phylum Mollusca; class Cephalopoda; order Sepiida; family Sepiolidae; genus Sepiola; species Sepiola atlantica. The sequence goes on along the minus strand of OY744554.1, from coordinate 31,198,441 downwards.
TTGCTCTGTGACATTTTTTCATAATTATTCACTTGTGCCATTTTTACTGTGCACAATTACTTATATAAGAAAAGAAATATTAAAAATCCAAAATGAACATTTTTTTCCAATTTACAAGTCTTCTTTTTTTTCCCCTCACAATAATAAGAAAAAATGCAATATTTTTTTTTTTTATGTTTGGCCTTTTGGCTACGATTAAAGTGCAATATCTGTTCTGATACTACACTCAATCTTTTCTGTCCACGGTCAGTGAAGAAATCCTTCTAGAACGAGGCAATTAAAATTTTTGTCCCAATCTAGAGTGTCCCTTTTTGGGGAGTTGGATTTTCCCACATCAAAAACCGACCTTGTGTCTAACTTTGCCCTCGTGTGGACGCAAGTAAATAGGGACTGAGAATTAAAATTATCAAAAAAATTTATTTCAAATTTATCAGACTTTTAATTTGTAGCTTACTAGTTTGCTAATAATTAACTTTGTAAATAAAATTAAAATAAAAAGACATTGCATAGAAAAACAAAATGATAGATATTAAAAAAAAAAGAAGATAAATATGAATTAAAAGTACAAATAGTTGCGTTTTTGTTTTTATTTTACTTTTAAATCAAACCTGTGGGGTATATAAACGAAAGACGTTCTCTTTAAATATTGGGAAAAGGTTTTCCGATATTAAAAAAGGTGAAGAAACGTCTTGACTTTCATATATCACCAGTTTCATTAAAAAAATACACTTTTATCTTTAATTCCTAATTCATCAGTTTTTTTAAATGATTATTTAAATTTTTACAAGTGAGGAATTATAAATAGCATGATAGAAGAAACACTATCACACGTGTACGACACATGTAGTAAGCGTTAAAAAAACCCAACAGAATTCCTATTTACTTGCCTCCCAACAAGGGCAGAGTTAGACACAAGGTAGTTTCTAATGTGGGGAAATCAAGCTCTCCAAAAAGGGGCACTCTGGATTGGGACGAAAAATTAAATTGCCTCAGTCTAGAAGGATTGCCTAAAAAAGAGTATATCTATTATTTTTTCATAATAAACGTTGAAAAACCTAAAACAAAAATTATTTTTTAAATTGTCAAACTAAAAGTAATTATCAAAGTAAAAGTAGTCTAATGAAAGAAAACAAACAAAAAAAAGTTATTAATATGAAAACGTTTTCTATTTTGGGGAAGGGAATGCGAACTCACTTTGCGGCTATAGTGAAATTAAGTTAACGTTCACCTTTCCACTAGCGTCTTGTTGAATTCAACAAAACGTCAAGGCTTTAAAGAAATTACTGCATCATTAAAAATTATCAAATATTTACATATTATACATAAAAATAATTCTGAAACTATTATCTAGATTAGATGCAATGATGTCCGTGAGTATACTTTACCAATTTCGAAATATTCGGAGTTAACTTTGATCGATTGTATTTTCAGTTCTCGTGGTACCAAAAACCTACATCACGTGACACTAGAACTGGTTATCTGGGTTTAAATGGCCTGTGAAATTTCAAGAATATCTAATCAAATCTAACCCGACGGATTTTAATCGGAATGTAAGGTATGAAATATAAAAAAAAAATTAAAAGAAACAGTTTCCTTTCTGGTTCGTCAGTTTTGAGCGTTTCTTTCATTTTTTAACTTGGAGTATAACAATATTTAACATATAAAAGCACATGAAATTAACATCATTGGAATGCTAATTTCATTCTCTTACCAATTAATTGTTTTAATTAGCCAATAAATAAGAAAGATATGGCTTGTTTAATCACATTAAGGGTGAAATTTTGTTGATTTCCAATAAAAAAACGTTATCGATTTTTAATAGTATTATTAGATGGGTAATAATGATATTTCAAAGAAAGTAGGAGCTTTTCTCTCAACACTCATAAAGTAACAAACATTTTACACGATTCACCAGTATTAATTTATATTTTAAGCGTTTTGATTGGCTAATTGACACATTTGACCAATCACTGCATTTGTTCCAAATTACAGCATTGGTAGTAACAGGAAGGAAACCGTAAAAGTTTTACAGCGAACAATTAACCCTTATTTTATTTAAAAGGTAAATTTATTAATTTTATTTAATGGAAACAAAGCAAAAATTACAACAATAATAATAATCACTTTAAAATGTTCATTTTTTTGTGTTCAGCATCTCAAATTAATTTTATAACAATTTGGTTCGATTAAAGATTTAATAATCAAATGATACTGTAATAATTAAATTTAACTTTAAAAAACATATTTTTAAAAAAAATTTTTTTTTTAAATGAAAGTAAAGACAACGCCAGGTAGGTACAGCTTTTGAACCAATAAATCAATTAAATCAAAAAGAAACACTTTATGCACAAAGTCTAAGATTTTTATCACTTTAGATCAAGGATGACCAACGACACCCATTTGCCTCACACTTTTGATGGCCTTGTGCCTAATTTGTTTTGAATGTAAATTTTTTTATATTTTCTGCAAATAATTCAAAGTGTAGTATCTGTTCTGATACTACACTTCATCTGTTCTGTCCTCGGTCAGTGAAGGAGAAATCCTTCTAGACTGAAGCAATTTTTATTTCTATCCTAATCCAGAGTGCCCCTTTATGGGAAACTGGATTTTCCCCACATTGCAAACCGACCATGTGCCTAATGTGTGGAAAATCCAGCTCCCCAAAAGGGGAGCAATCTGGATGGGGAAAAAATAGCTGTATAGTCCCGTTGGCACTTACTCATGAATGAAGGTGTCTCAAGTGATAAACTCATCTCCTCTTTGAGAGAATGGGGTAATGCCTGGAGGGATGGCCTCCTGAGACCAGACAGATACTACACTTTGAAAAAATTATTTGCACTTTTTACAAATTAAGAACAAGACCATCAAAAATGTATGGAGTGTGTGTGGAGGGGAGAAGGGGTTTGGTTTGTTTTGTTTTATGGCATATCAACCATCTATGAGTTATTTACTGCCAAATAAAGTTGTCAAATGGAATCCTATAGGTAAAATAATTATTTTATATTGTTTTGGAAAAAAAATTAAAATCTAATTTTTTTGAACAGTCCAAGATTTGGGTTGGATTTGTGTCTTTAAACAGGTCCTTTAGCTTTTTCGAGTTGTATTTCTTTCAGTTTTGTTGCAGATCCTGACGGTCTATTAATATATGTTTGACTGATTCTTGATATGATATACACATTGGACACTCTTCATCTTCCAATAAATGTTTGTGAGTAATATGTGTATGTCCTATACAGAGTCTGGCTACTACAACCTCGTCTCTTCTTGCTTTTCTGTAGCCTAGGGGCCACTCAGCAATAGTTGACCAAATCTTGTGCAATTTATTATTTATTACTTTAACATACATCCATTTTTCTTTGATTATCCTGTTTATAGAAAATCGAAGATCAGGGTATGGAATCTTAGTATTAGAAAGTACCATGTTCAACGATTCTTTTGTGGTTCTATCCGCTTTTTCATTTCCACGAATATCGATATGACTCGGTATCCAGCATAATTTCATTTTACACTGCTTCTTGTTATAGATGGAGGTGATCTTGTTTAATATTTTAGTAATTAAGGGGATATCCATGTTGTGAGCACTGATAGGGAGTCGGAAAAGATGAATTTATCAGCCCTACTATTTTCTATTATTTTTAGCGCCAAGTATATGGCTGCAGCTTCTGCACTGAAAATTGACGCTTTGTCAGATAGTCTATGCTGCATTTTTGTCTTATTTAGGATAGCAGCGCATCCGACTCAATCTGATTCTTTAGATCCATCTGTGTAGACGTACTTATAGTTGGGATGATGTTTTTTATGTTTTCAAATTCATCCTGAAATATAATTTGGTTGGTTTTGGTCTTTGGAGTTGCTGTCAAATCAAAGATACAAGATGGTGTTTTAATTTCCAGGGTGGAGTCTTGGAAATTATTGATTGATGTATGGGACGAGAGTCCAATTCCAGTTTGTTGGTAAGTTCCTGGAAACGGTAACTAAATGACCTAATGGCATTGATTTTTCTCGCAAATAGTTTTATATTGTGTATTAAACAGGATTTAGTGAACATTATGAAAACTTTGTGACACATTGAAGTGACAATTTTTTTCTTACAATACAGATACTACAATTTGATCCTAGCCCAAATGACCGGATTTGTTGTTTCCAACAAAGGCAAGTTGAGACAGATGAAGGTGTCTCAGATAATAAGCAATAAACTGATCCTTCCTTCTCCTCCTTCTAAAAGAGGAGACAAATATGGGGTAATCCTTCCGCTGCCTTCAAAATGGAGAATGACATCCCAGAACAAAACATATACATTTCGTTTGACATTTTGATCCTAGCTCAAAAAGCCATATTTATTGCTTTCTTCAAAGGCAAAGTTAGACACAAGGTCAGGATATAGTCAGACGCCAGTTTCTCTAAACGAGGAACTCTGGATTGGGGACAAAAATATTGCTTCAGTCAGAAGGATTTCTCCTCTTCTGACCGAAGATAGGACAGATACAGCACTTTGATCCGAGCCCAAAATGCCGGAAAAAAATATTTGTCTACTTACGGTTGTGGTTTCTAAATTCGCTTCAACTTGTTGGACCATTTTCTCTAAGGCTTCAGTTTCGTCCTTCTCGCGTTTCTGCGTGGATTCCATTTCTTTTAAAACATGATTTACACTGCACAAAAAAAACAACATTTTTTTTAGAAAGATAAAGATTTTTGAGTTCAATTACAGAAAATACTTGAATTAGAAAAATTACCATGCAAAAACAAGCAAAAAAAATGTTATATTTGTGTTTTTAAAATGGGGTGTTAAATATTAAGGTGGGTATGCTTGCTAGTGAATATATTAGCTAGTACATATTAGCCTAAAAATATATAGCTGATATGTTGGAAAACAGGAAGCCTTTCAGAGAAGGGTCACAAAGGGGCCAATAGGGTTATTATACACCAAATCATGAGAAAAGCAAGTCGATGATATTTAAAGTTCAATTACAGAAAATACTTTAACTAGAAAAATGACTAGATAAAAAGAAAGCACAAAAAATGGTGTCTTCTTTTTAATGGAGTGTTAAATATTAAGGTGGGTATGAGTACTAGTGGTTAAATTAGCTAGTGCATATTAGCTGAGACATAGAAGGTGTTGATATTCTTTTATTTCAGAATCATGTGAAGTATATAATAGCGGCAAAGTGCAACGGATAACTCATTTTGTGTTCTATTAGTGGATTTGAGAGCTGAAGACCATAGAGGACAGGAAAGCACCAGAATATTGGAAGAGAGTGACATGCATGATGATGGATCTCAAAATTCGGAAATCTTAACTGCAGCTCAGATGTGACGTACATATTAGCTGTAAGATATATCGGCAAACAGGAAGTGTTTCAGACAAGGGTCATGAAGAAGTCAGTAGGATTATGTGACACCAAAATAGTGAGAAAAGCAAGTCGGTGATATTCATGCGGTTATGATGTCAGACATGAAAAACAGAGAGAGTGATAGGCGACGCTCTGAGGCAGTCTTGGAGAAGTGAGCAAGCTAAGAACATGCATTTAAAAATGATCCAACGAAAATATAATTAGGCAATATGCTGAACATATAATTAACTCTCTCATTCTACACACTTTGATCTATTCAGCCTCGAGGTCATCCTTGTGCATGCGGTTGAATAAATTCTTGATTCTTTAATATCAGAAAGTATCCTGACGAGTTTTGTTCCATCCCTGCATCAAACAAGAAGTTGCATACGCGCACACACTGACAACTGTCCTCACTTAGGCAGGATCACGGCAGCTAAATCACGCATGCATCCTAAGGTATGGTTTTGAATTAATTAAATGACTTTGAAGAATTAAATGATTAGTAGCAATAAACATTAATTAAAATTTAAATTGCTTAAAATATCTCAATAATGGCATACGTTATTATAAGAATTGCTGTTTGCTGGGTCAAAATCTATCCATATAACACTTATTGATGGCTAGGTTTTGAACTTAAAGTGGTATTTTTCTTTTTTTTTAGCTCTTTACATCAAGTGGCTTCATGCCTTGTCTTGAGCGATTTCCATAAAAACAAATACATAGAAAGAGATTGATGTTCTAAGAATCGTTTTTAATTTTTAAAATCCGACTAAAAATAAGGAAGTTATGACTATTTTTGTACCTCGCATGATTGGATATTTTTCCCTCTTTAAGACCATATGCATTTCGTAACATTTTTTACACTACTTTTTCAGTAAAAATGTTAAAACACAAGATTAAGCAATGGAATTTGCAATATAAGTGTATTTTTGTACAAGGAATCAGAATATGCCAGTGAAAATCTCCAGTAATTAATGGTTTCCAAGTAATCTGCACTAAGTACACATAAAGATCATTAAACTCTTTCTATATATGCCATTATTGAGATAATTTAAATTTTTTCATATGTATTGCTAGTTAGAGAACTAAAAGTTGAATTGTAAAACGGTGTTCACACATAATCGCCTAAAAAAGTAGAATCTGATTTATTTTTAAAGATTGGCGGTTAGAAAATCATTTCTGACTAGAATTAAAGTTTGACAGTACAGTATATTTGAAAAACAGTATTTCTCGAAGGAGCCACTGTTTTATAAAAAAAAACACAAGCCACATTAACTTTAATTTTAAGCAAAGTCTTTTTCCTTCTTTTTTGTTCAAAATAAGCCTGTTTGTAAAAATCGCTAGTTTTGTAAACAGCTACTGCTGCTGGCTGATAGCATTATCAGCGAAACAGTCAAATTGCTGACTTTCGCTAAAATGGAGACAATATTTTTTTCAGATAGGGTAATTAAAAATTGCTACTATGAAAAGAGAAAACATAGAATTATAATTTTAATGTATAAAAAGAGTAAAAAGATTGATTTACTTACTAGTTGGGGTACGAAAAAAAATTTTTTTTTTAAATGTTCAATACTTGTTATGTTGAAGTTTTATTTTTAAGACAACAAAAAAAAGGAATAGCCACTTTATTTCATACCCCAAAAAAGATTACAGGCGATGTCTCTCCTGATGGATTTCCAAATTTCATGACGAAATTCCTCATAGAGGAGTGGTAACGGAGGGTTTAAAAAATGTTATAAAAATGGCCGTTTAATGGTGCGAACATTTTTATCACTTTATTTTCTCGAAACTCTTCAACTGTTTGCTTGAATATAAATATATATATATATATATAGAAGATCAGAACAACATTGGTACTGTCGGTTTCAAATCTACACAAAGGGGACCTATAGTTTGTCTCCTATGCCTCTGTTTATGTCTATCTCCTATATATATATATATATATATATATATATATATATATGAAGCAATCCAACAAAAGATATAAGCGTCAACTAATATCTTATAATTAGTTAAAACATTCGGATAAAAACTGAAGCTCAATATACTGGATAGAGTATTAATATTATAATATAAAATGAAGTAATAAAATAAAGTGTCAATCAAATTTTATTAGAATTCAAAGTTCAAGCAAAGTATCCTTAAGTCCTTAGCTCATGAGTTTTCAAAGATAATTCTTCTCTTCAGAGGACCATTACCGCAGTTATACCACTACAGGTAATAAAATTAAACTTTGAAAATATATAAATATACACAAATACATAAAAATACATAACATCAAATATATCAACCCAAAAACATACTTTTTTGTTGAATCTATACAATCCATCCAGGTCATACAATTTGAAAAACATAATCAGGAAAGACATCTAGAGGGTTGACTGAAGATAATCCAGGTTATAAATAGCAGTCCAAATACGAGAAATTGAAGGAGCTGACAAAGTTATCCAATTGCGAAATGTGTCAATAATCGATGAAGTGAAAAGTATACAATGTTTATGCTAATTATTACAATGATAAATAAAGAAGAATTATCTTTGAAAACTCATGAGTTAAGGACTTTAAGATACTTTGCTTGAACTTTGAATTCTAATAAAATTTGATTGACACCTTATTTTATTACTTCATTTTATATTATTATTATAATATATATATATATATATAGGAGATAGACATAAACAGAGGCATAGGAGACAAACTATAGGTCCCCTTTGTGTAGATTTGAAACCGACAGTACCAATGTTGTTCTGATCTTCTGTAATATATATATAAATAAATATACAGTAGACCCCCTTATTTACGGACTCACCATTCGCAGCTTCACAAATTCGCGGATTTTCAGCAAACATTTTCTTCATAAATTTGGTAGAACTTACAAATATGATAATCATTTAAGTCCAATATGACAAAAACAAACGCAATTAAAAATGCTAATTCTTCCATAGGACTCATCATATTAAATGCGATTCATGCAAAAGCATTGGTATTCCAAGTTTTTGCGAACTTTATACAAAACTTAAATATTGCAAACAGAAAGGGCTAATCTACGCTAATTTGTTGGTTTTTAAGCAAAAAAAACTATGCTAATGTACAAAAACTTGATATTTAATGAACTTTGAGGTATCAAAATCTATTTGTGGATTTTCGCTATTCGCGGGTGTGTCTGGAAACATAACCCCCGCAAATATATATATATATATATATATATATATATATATATATATATAAAGTTCAGATAAATAAAATTAGAACATTATTTATATCAGTTTCAAGAATTCAAACAACAAATATTTATATATATGTGTATAAAAAAGACACGATGGAAAAACAATTAAACAGGATTTTTTTCTTTCTATGTTTAATTGTTTTTCCTTTCTGTCTTTTTCATACATACTGTCTCCACAGCGTTTCATTTTATTCACTTATATATATATATATATATATATATATATATATACATACATACATACATACACACACACACGATTGTACACCCTCGGTAAAAAATAACTGAAAATAAAATATGCTTCATTAAAATAACGTCTCGATCAATGAATTTTAAAAAAATAATAAAAGAAATAAGTGTCTAGAAGTGAAAATAAAGTGAATTCATTTTTGACGACTATTTACCGTCTCTTTTCTCCTTAACACTTGAAATGGGCTTCATGTGGCAGGATTTTTTGCTCGCTAAATTTTGTGTGACGGGACGGATATATATTTATTAATATATTTATATACAAAAAAATACACGTTGGTCCTTATTATAGAGTTGAGGATATATACACACACACACACACACACAAAACCCATGAGGATTAGATATCGCATCACTTAACTGATGCGATATCTAATTCTGAAAAAGCAGACGACAAATTTTTTTTTGAAACTGCCGCAGTTTTGCTGAGTCATTAGTTTGCGCTGGTCACATGATGTCATCAGAATCAAATCTCACGAGACTGAAATTCCTACGCCTTCCATTGTGTTCGTTACAATCACTTAATTCTTCGCTTAAGCTTTTGTTCTTGAAAGCAGATAAACAAACCCAACAAAAATGCTGCCAATCCAGAACACACAAAGCAGGGATACTTGACATTGGTTGGGTATTATAGCTATACTAGTACACATCCTTAGTCAAAAATAATGGAGAAAAAAAAATTATGCTTTGCCAATGTTCACACTAATCTCTATTTATATAGTTATGTATATGTTTCTCCCTTACATCAACTTGTATCAGGATCTTTATGACAGAGCCACAGCAACTTTAAAACTCCAACAAGATAGTGAAAAAGTCAATCTAGAAAGAGTTGCCAGACAAAGCGACAACAACCTCTTTACACCCTGCCTGCAAGATTCGGTGATCAATAAAATTGACTGGGAAGGCATCAATATAAACGGAGAATACCTTGCTTATCTACAATTTGCCGACAATATCATTGTCATAAGCCACACACCTCAAGAATTAGAAGGGATTCTTAACGACATTCACAATGCTAGCCATATAGTTGGTCTTAAAATGCACATTGGAAAAATCAAGCTATATTCAACAAATAAGTCACAATAGCCCAAGTCACAGTGAAAGGTGAAAATGTCGAGAAAGTTGACAGCTACGTTTACCTAGAGAAGATGGTGAGAAGTGACGTTGATATCATGTCTGAAAACAAATGGTGAATTGCGCTCGGATGGACAGCCTTTTCCAAAGTAGACAACATCATGAAGAGTAGAAAGTCCACAATGAACATTAAGCAAAAAGTGTTCAATGAATACATCTTGCCTGTTATGAGATATGGTACTGAAACATTGGTACTTAATAATGCAGCGATGAAAAAGCTAAGAGTGGCACAATGCGAAATGGAACACATTATGCTCTGCATCAGTTTACGTGAAAGAAAAAGAAACACCTGGATCAGACAGCAAACTGGAATAAATGACATCATCACTACCATATGAATGGCAAAACAGATGGGCAGGTCACCTTTCGAGATGTACCTGTTGGTGGACATATAGAGCGACAGAATGGACCCCGAGGCAATGGAAAAGACCTAGAGGAAGGCCAAAAACTTGGTGGGGAGACAAGCTCGACAGCCAACTAGGTCCTACTTGGCCACGCCTAGTCAGGGATAAAACAAGATGGAAAGAAACTAGGGAGGAGTTCCTTCACCAGGAGTGAAATAAAAAAGACCCTGATTATGATGATGATGATGATGATGATGATGATGACTATGATGATGATGATGTTTCTCCCGAGTAGTAAACAATAAAATATTTAGAAAATAAATTATATTATTTTGTTAGAAACTTTTTATAGACAAAACTGAATTTTGTTTTCTTGCAAATCATAATTGTCGGTTGAAAACTCACCGATTTGCTTGTGTGGTGGCTAAATGTTGGGCTTCGGCCAATTGTCGACGGATTTCACGATTTTCATCTCTTAACTAAAAGAGAAGATGAACAAACACAAGAGAAAATAAAATATATAATTTTTTTTTTTATTCTTTAGATTTTGTTGAAAGAAAAAGTAAAAAAAGGAAAGACAAAAAAGATAAAAAAAAACGAAAAGGAAAAAATGGAAAAGAAAGACAAAAAAAAAAAAAAAAAAATGAAAAAAGTAAAAGTAGAACAGAAAAAAAAGGGAGATTAGAAAAAAAGTAGAAGAAACAAACCAAAAGCAAAAAAAAAGAACAAAAAAAGAAGAAAAGAAAAGGGAAAAAGAAAAGAAAAAAGAAAAAGTAGAAAAGAAAAAATTAGAAAAGAAAAGAGAAAAAGCAGCTTATTCGAATACATTTTTAACCCCCAAAAAATGTAATAAAACTTTGCAAGACAAAATTCAAAACGCATTTCAAATGATGGGAAAATGTCACTCGACAAACGTTAATGGAAAATAATTGTCAATGGAAATCCACAATTCTTTTTTATGCCTTAACTGAAAGAGGAAGTAGATAAAATAAAAACACAAAAAAAACATTTAACATTTATAAAAATCAGATTTTTTCTTCTTCTAATTCTTATAATTTTGTACATTCCTCCAGCTCTCCAAAACACTAGCCCAGTCTAATAATATCTAAATCAGTATTGACAATGACATATATGTATAGTCCTATCACTTATTACTTTTTACACTGTTTTAATCTTAGTTCCTTCTACCGTTGGCTTATTATCGACACGCAATGTTTATCTAATGCCTTTATGGACAGTTTTCTTAGGATCACTTATGCAGGGATTTGAGTATTTATTTACCTCCTCTCCAGGAGGTTAGGCACAAGGCCAGTTTTATCTTACTCCCACAAGTAAGATGTCACCCAAGGTCGGGTCGGGAAAGTGGGGTTTGAAAAGCCAGCGCCCGAGAAAGTGAGCACTCTGGCCATTAAAAATTGCCTGGGCAGCCCTGTCAGCATTCCCCGGTAGGAGCACCTCAGGCAGTAAGCAATAAACTTACTCCTCCCCAAAGAGGGGAGGCAAAGCTTGGGAGGGTGGACCTCATAGAACTACACAGGACCGACCCATAGACCGGCGTAAATCAAGCCCCGAAGGCCAAGACAATACCAGTCTATGGGATGTAGTATCCATCGGAACAGATACTACACTTTATCTTAGCCAAATAGCAGGGATTTGAGTAGCCAATGGCAAGAAAAACAAAACTGAAATTGAAATGAATTTCCCACTCTGGTGTGTGTGTCTGTAGAGAGAGCTGTGCAAAAAAACAACTTTTTTTTCTAAACAATTCCAATCAGTTCCAACTAAGATCTTCTCTTCATCCGATTCATTTTTGAACAGGTCTTTGATTAGTCCTCTATAAGAGGGTGGGACCTGCCTGCCTGTCAGTCTTGATCGAAGTCTTCCACTCCAGGCTTGGCGGTCGCGAGGATCTAAGTTTGTAATCCCCAGGGCTGCACGGTCACGTTTACACAGCTCATTCCACCAAGAAAGCTTCGGTCTTCCAGCCTGCCGACTTGATGCGATGGACATGTTTCTGACCCGGGAGATCCAGCTGGAGTTTCGCTCAACATGGCCAAGCCATCTCATCCTGCCCAGCTTAAGGACATCAGTTATTTCCCATATACCAAGCCTAGAGAGAAGAGTCTCGAAGAGTGTGTCGTGTCGTTGCGCTACATGAGAGTACTCGCCGATGCAGTCCATGCAGTCACGCCCATAAAGCATAACACTCTTGATGAAAGTCAAAATTAAGAGAAAGACACTGAGGGCACATGTGGGGGAAGGAGACAGGAAGTCATTCTTTGACATAACAAGTCATCTAACTCCCCTACCCTCTTCATGAATCGTTTGACACCTTAGCCTTCACTATAAAATTAACAGTTTCAGCTTTTAGTGAGAACTATCACACGAGGGAAAAGGAAGGCACAGCAAGGCAAGACAAGACAAAGACAGCAGAAACAGGAAAAGAGAAAAAAAGAGAAAACGAGAGAGAAAGAGAAATAAAACCCAACCAAATAGCCACGAAAAAATAAGTATGGCTCTTGCGATTTAAAAAAAAAAGGCGGATCTCAACCAAAAACTGGAGGACTCACATCCATGGGAGGCTCTAGCAATGAAAATCCGCCTTTTCTAGATTACTAAAAAGCAGAGAATTCACATCCGGGCTCATGTAAATTTACACTTTCTATCCTATGTCCCCATTATAACAGTTGGCTTAGGGTCACTTGATTTTTATCTTCGTAAAGGGACATAAAAGTGGTGCAAAACTGTTCTGTTTGGAGAATTACTTTTACTCATCCTGGGATGGGTATTTTTTTAGTATATCTCTATTTACATAAAGTTAGGAAGATATATATATATATATATATATATGTGTGTATATAAATATGTTTATATATATATAGGCGTATATGTTTATATATTTGTATGTGCAGGATTCACTCCTTAACTAATCAACCTATCATTATGAATTTTGGAACACAGCTGCCAGGGGTAAGGGGTAGTAATGTGGGGCTATATTTAGTTTAAGTGAACATTTAAAAAAAAAAAATATTTTGTATTAAAATGGCGATTATGTAAAACTTTTTCAGAGAGAGAGAGGGAAAGAGAGGTAAGGTAAATGTGGCAAAAAGAAGAAGAGAGAAAAACAAGAAAAGAGAAAGATAAACTGAGAGAGGAAGAAAGAGAAATAAAATCGAACTAAATGGGGAAAAAATAAGGACATAAAGCTCTAGTAATTTTGCTTTTCTTAAAAAAATGCGGAATTCAGCTTTTTCTGAATTGCTAAGAATTGGAGAAATCACACCGCTAATACAATCACACAGTAAATAGGAATCAACTTTAATGTGACTGGAACAAGTATACAAACATACGTACGACTTTGAGGATAAAAAATTCTAGTAACATAATTACATCTTTTACTATCATTCACTTACATATTTAAAGACCCTAGTTGCATGACTGACAGGCCTTGTATAGGCATTACCTTGTTTATGTATAACAATTATAAAATGTAAAAAAATAAAATGTAAAAAAATGTAAAAAAATAAAATGGAAAAAAAAAATTTTTTTTTTTTAATTAAAAAAAAAAAATTGAAAAAATAAAAAATAAAATTGAAAAAAATAAAATTGAAAAAAATAAAATTGAAAAAAATAAAATTGAAAAAAATAAAATTGAAAAAAATAAAATTGAAAAAAATAAAATTAAAAAAAATAAAATTTAAAAAAATAAAATTTAAAAAAATATTGTAAAAATCAACCCACCCTTCTTAATTCCAATTCCAGGTCTCCGTTAATTTCCAAGGCAGTAACTTCTCGACCCGCATTCACCTGAACTGTAATCGGCGGATGCCGATTTATATCACCGCTATTTGAAAACGCTCCATCGGAAAGAAAGTCTGGTAAGCACGACGCCAACTGCGGGGCCACGCCATTGACTTCAACATTTTGTGAGAAAGCATCAATGGAATCGTGGAGACAATTGGCTGGCTCATTCCACCCGCGGACATCAGGCAATGCCGAACTCGAGCGGTCACGGCTGGCAGGATGAATTTCAAAGTTATCAGAGTTATACAAGTCATTGTTCTCACTTCGAGAGCTCACCGTCAGGGTAAAGTCAGGGAGTTCAAGATCCCTAGTCGTTCGAAGGTCACGGGTTAAATCCCCACCAGGGTAGTGATCCTGGACAAAATCCGGTAGGTCACCTGTGAGTCCTCCTTGCCATCTCGACTTTGATCCAGAATGGGCAAGAAATTTTTTGAAGGAAAACGGATTGCCATCACCAGATTTCTTTTTTGGTTTCGGTTGTTGGTCTTCTAGAAAAGAAAATAAGATAAATAAGGAGACACTGTTTAATAGAAAAACATTTAAAAACATATAAAACCAGAAAATATATGCAACCGGAGGGAGCATATTTTTGCTAGCCTGGGAGGATGATATCATGGTGGACGAACATATACTACACTTACACCAAAAAGGAGGAGGTAATGACTGAGAGGATCATATCATGATGAAGGCCCCCCTCCAAAAGAAGGGTTAATGCCTGGGAGGATGATATCATGACAACAGAAATTATACTACATTAACCCTCCCCCAAATGGAGACGATAATAATGGAAGGATGGTATCATGAGGAACAAACATAAACTATACTACCCCTCCCCCAAAAATAGGTAATACCTGGGAGGATCGCCCCATAAAAGGAGATGGTAATACCTGTGAGTATGGTATCATGGCAACAGAACAGATACTACACTACCCCCTCCAAAAAAAGGTGGGAAGATGGTCTAATTAACCAACAGAAACTACATTACCCCCTCCCCCAAAGGAGGCTGTAATAGCTCGGAGGATTTACCTCAATCTTAAAAAAGAAGTAGATAATTTCTGGGAAGACAAGCTTATGACAACAGAACCGATACTACACTACCGACCCCCATTAAAAGATAATACAATAATAGACTAAATCGTTTCTTTATTGATTTAAAAATGTCTGGCCATAAAAACATTATTTTTATGGTTCCTTGGCCTACTCGCTGCTTCGGGATACATATATTAAAATTGGAACGATACAGAGACGATTAGCATGGCCTCTGCGCAAGGATGATACACAAATTCATGAAGCGTTCCATATTTTGTTTTTATTGTGGGGCCCTCTCAACCCCAACGATTTGGTTGAAGATCGATGTAAACCAAGGTGTCAATCACAGTTCTTTAACGAATGCCGAGCTGCGCTCAGACCACTGCCGGGATCCTGTGACCTTACATGGTCTAGAAAGAAGCTGAATAAGGAGCTAGTGGCAAGGACCGCTTCGGATCCACTTGAGGAGCGGTTGGGATGGTCGGAGGAGCAGATCTGCTCTCAGTGGAGTTGGGCGTCAGGCTGGAACCATTTTAATACCTCTGAGTTTTCTCTGACCTTGCGATCCATCCAACTAGCGTGAAACCTTTTTGTCTGCACTGCGCACACACTGAGAAAGAAACGACTGAGCATGCCTTCTTCAATTGCAGCAAGTTGCGCGGTTTTTGAAAGCATGTCAACGAGGTGACGGCTCGCATCGTCCCCAAGCAGTTGGTACCCCTAAATGCAGTATCTATGTAGCCGGTACCGAAGCCAGCCATAGCTTCTTTTCGAACTGCTCCAACACCAGCCCCAAAATTAGTGAAGCCCTTCGGAAGAGCGGAGGAGGAATGAAAGACAGTCGTGAGCAGAGGGCAGAAGAACGCAACTGCTTCTACCACGGTCTCACCACCTGCCCAACCGCTGGAACAGAAGCAGCAACTGCAGAAACCGCAAAATCAGAATGTCCCCACTCTGCAAAACCGGCAGGAGACAAAAAAACAAAAAAAAGCCCTCCTCAGATGAGGAGGGAGCCAGTGAGGAGGAGGCTACCCTCCCCCCTCCCCGGCCCAGGAAAAGATATAAAAAAAGCAAAAAAAGAGGATAAGGAGCAAAGGGGAGAAAAAAATTGTCCAGTCCTCCATGGACCATACAACATCCCTGATATCTTAAAAACTTACATCCACACAGCAAACTCCCACCCCCAGAAAAAACACCTGCTCCCACTCTGCAAACACCAACCCCACACCAACACTTGCAACAACATTTGCATTTACCAAAATGGACACCTACGCACGTGCACACACACACATCCCACCTCGTTCTGAATCCTCTAGACGAAATCAAGTCGAGCCGGAGATGAAAAAGAGCCAATCCATGTCTCCTTCTCGCAAAAAGAAAAATCCCTTTCCTTTAAATTAGGGAGTAACATCTGAACTTGAAACTCGAACACCATCTTCCGTCTGCTTTCTGCTGGACAGATCGCTCTCTTCCAATGTTGCGAACTCCGGCGGTTCTAGGGGTATGCAAACGAGGTGATAGCTTGTATCAACCCCGAGCAGCCTCTGCCGCTAAACGTATCCTACGTAATCAACAATGTTGGGCCAGCATGGGAGAGACGAATGGTGTTTCTTGCAATTCAGCCTGTTGCACGAATGGTAGTGTGGATGTCGCGTCTGAGAGAAGACCAGGGGGTTGAATCTTTTGCTGATCAGGATCTTTTCACATTCTTTAAGCACCAGCTGAAGGTCAAAATCAGATGTGATAGAAAAAGATTACATTCCTCAGGTTTTTGAAAAAAAGGTGGAAACAAGTAGCGAGCTTGTATGTATTAAAAGGAGTCAAGTATGAGTACGTGTTCCCTGCCTGAGCATGGCACATGCGATGCCTGGTCCTGTCAGACCCCAGCCCTACGGGTATGATTAGCCTCTTAGCTAGACGGGCGAATGAGTTTCGCTCCTTCTGGTGATAAAAATCCTCCAAGATGCACACTCTCAACTTTCAATTTTTTTTTGTTCTCGGCCTCCCTCAAATTGTATTTATATCCATCGCCCATTTTACTTTCCTCTCCCACTTAGACCCCACTCTCGTTTAGAGATTGACCTGCTTGTTTTCGGTTCTGAACAAACCGGAAAATAGTGGGAGGTCTATTATTTAGAAAGAGTAGGTAGGTCTTAGTAACCAAATTTTTTAATTTTTTCTCTACTTCCAATTTTATTGCAATGAAACCCGTGTATATAAATATATTTATGTAAAATAAAAATTTCAACAAATTTGACGATATCTTAAATAAACGTTGTATTGTGCTGACTGAGATGATTCTAGTTAAGAGTAGAATAGACATTTTTATCATTATTTACCAAGGATGACCCAAGACCCCTATAATCCACACTTTTGATGGCCTTGTGCCTAATTTGTATTAAATGTAAACTTTTATATTTTGTGCAAATAAATAATTCAAAGTGTAGTATCTGTTCTCAGCATCCCAGTGACATAAGACTTTTTACTGTTGACTAAACTATTGCATATATATAAGAAAATATGACACTGCAAAATTACAACTGTATATTACAGAATATTAATTTACTAGCAGGACCCGTGTCCAGACGTTGCCCAGGGGGTGGGGGGTATAAAAGAATGATTTAAAAATAAATATTAGATTATTACTTCTGAAAAAAAGGAATCAGAAAAGAAACCACTGTAAGTTATGTGGGTGATTAAAATAGGATTTAAATTGTTGTCCAAAAATTTCCCACCATCTCCGCTAGAAATAAGGCGAATAAATTCTATTAAATATTAATAATTTTAATGCAAATAGGTCACAAATGCATATGTAAAGAAAAAAGGGGCATTTATTAATAGAGGCAACAAAACAAAAAAAAAGGGGGTAAAAAAAACCAAATGTGCAACAAATAAATGTTACCAAAGACAAGATAAGTTACTCTTCCACCTACCAGGATAAGTTTTTTTGTGTTGTAACTTATTTTAAAGCATTGTTAACTTTAATCAGAAAGTGGTGTCGAAGATGTCAAGTTTGAATTAACAAAAATTAAATGGCTGCAGAGGGAACCACATGACGCCTCGAGAATCGCTAAACAAACAATCGCTAAACAAAAATTCAGTTAATAAAATATACAGTTGGGCTGGTGCATCATCCGCTAGTCTCTCCCTCTTAGACAAGGTCCAAAAAAGAGTTGCTAACTTGATAGGTCCTTCACTATCCACCAAGCTCCAGCCCCTGTCCCATCGCCGCAATGTTGCTTCATTGTGTCTGTTTTACAAGTACTTCAATGGATTGTACTCTGATGAGCTTGCTGCTCTGGTGCCCCCACAACGTAAATTCACTAGACCAACCCGGCAATCTGCCAAATCCCATCCATACACTGTGGATGTCCCCAGATGCCGTAGAGATTTCTACTCCAAAAGCTTCTTTCCTCGTGCTGCTGGACTCTGGAACTCCCTCCCTGCTTCCTGCTTTCCTGACGCTACTGACATACAGAAATTTAAAACTAACGTAAACAGACATCTCGCTGCGCAGCTCCTAATTTAGGTTGAACCCCCCACCCCCCTTTTTCTTTATCAGTAGCCCCTTACACCTACAGTGGCGGCCTGCCTTGTTTGGGGTGAACTATGATAAAAAAAAAAAAATTTTTTTTAAAACAGTTCAGTTGAACATAAAATTTGCACCTGATTGGTGACAAGTTATTAGCTGTATTTTTGTTTGATTTCCGATTTATCGCGGTGCCACATGGTCACCTCTGCCGCCATTTTCTTCTTTTTTTTTTCATTCTAACGTGACGTGTTTGACACCACTTTTTTTTATTCAAGTAAGAAACGCTTTAAAATAAGTTAAAACACCAAAACACCTATCCAGGTAAGTAGAAGAGTAACTTATCTTGTCTTTGGTAACATTTGTTGCCTATTTGTTTTTTTCATCCCATTTTTGTTTTGTTGGCAGTTATATTATATGGCCTGAAAAAAATGTAGCTTTGTTGATGTCGGCCTGGACATACCAGTAACCCTAAGTCCGTGTGGCAAAAAACAAACTCCAATTAGAAAGAAAATAACAAATTCGCAAAAATCAAAAATGTCCATTTGTGACTTTTTTGCATTTGGTATTTTTTTTTCACACCCGGTGTAGTTTACCCAAAAGTAAAAACCAGATTCTACTTTTTGGGGGCGAGTACATGTTAACTGCCTGAAAAAATATTTGCTTTAAAAAAAAAAAAAAAAAAAGAAGTATTTTAACTTTTAGAGTGAGGGAATCTCTTTTCTATAAAAATGTAAAGTAAATTCACAGCACACATTTCCGCACATTTTACGGTAATATGGAGACGGGGAAAAATTTTTTTTTTCAATATTTCAAGGAAATTAAATTTTTATGGAGGTAGGTGTAGGTAACTAAGCTTATATTTTCATATTATTTTTTTGTGTTTGTGGGGAGACATATTATTTTTATATTTTCATATTATTTTTTTGTGTTTGTGGGGAGACATATTTTTTTTATATTTTCATATTATTTTTTTGTGTTTGTGGGGAGACATATTTTTTTTATATTTTCATATTATTTTTTTGTGTTTGTGGGGAGACATTTTTTATATTTTCATATTATTTTTTTGTGTTTGTGGGGAGACATTTTTTTTTATATTTTCATATTATTTTTTTGTGTTTGTGGGGAGACATTTTTTTATATTTTCATATTATTTTTTTGTGGGGGAGACATATTTTTTTGTGTTTGTGGGGAGACATATTTTTTTATATTTTCATATTATTTTTTTGTTGGGGAGACATATTTTTTTATATTTTCATATTTTTTTGTGTTTGTGGGGAGACATTTTTTTTTATATTTTCATATTATTTTTTTGTGTTTGTGGGGGAGACATATTTTTTTATATTTTCATATTTTTTTGTGTTTATGGGGAGACATATTTTTTTATATTTTCATATTATTTTTTTGTGTTTGTGGGGGAGACATATTTTTTTATATTTTCATATTATTTTTTTGTGTTTGTGGGGAGACATATTTTTTTTATATTTTCATATTATTTTTTTGTGTTTGTGGGGGAGACATATTTTTTTATATTTTCATATTATTTTTTTGTGTTTGTAGGGGAGACATATTTTTTTATATTTTCATATTTTTTTGTGTTTGTGGGGAGACATATTTTTTTTATATTTTCATATTATTTTTTTGTGTTTGTGGGGGAGACATATTTTTTTATATTTTCATATTTTTTTGTGTTTGTGGGGGAGACATTTTTTTTAATATTTTATTATTATTTTTTTGTGTTTGTGGGGGAGACATATTTTTTTATATTTTCATATTTTTTTTTGTTTGTGGGGAGACATATTTTTTTTATATTTTCATATTATTTTTTTGTGTTTGTGGGGGGACATATTTTTTTATATTTTCATATTATTTTTTTGTGTTTGTGGGGAGACATATTTTTTTATATTTTCATATTATTTTTTTTGTGTTTGTGGGGGAGACATATTTTTTTATATTTTCATATTATTTTTTGTGTTTGTGGGGGAGACATATTTTTTTATATTTTCATATTATTTTTTTGTGTTTGTGGGGGAGACATATTTTTTTATATTTTCATATTATTTTTTTGTGTTTGTGGGGAGACATATTTTTTTATATTTTCATATTATTTTTTTGTGTTTGTGGGGGAGACATATTTTTTTATATTTTCATATTATTTTTTTGTGTTTGTGGGGGAGACATTTTTTTTTATATTTTCATATTTTTTTTTGTTTGTGGGGAGACATATTTTTTTTATATTTTCATATTATTTTTTTGTGTTTGTGGGGGAGACATATTTTTTTATATTTTCATATTATTTTTTTGTGTTTGTGGGGGAGACATTTTTTTTTATATTTTCATATTATTTTTTTGTGTTTGTGGGGGAGACATATTTTTTTATATTTTCATATTTTTTTTTGTTTGTGGGGAGACATATTTTTTTTATATTTTCATATTATTTTTTTGTGTTTGTGGGGGGACATATTTTTTTATATTTTCATATTATTTTTTTGTGTTTGTGGGGAGACATATTTTTTTATATTTTCATATTATTTTTTTTGTGTTTGTGGTGGAGACATATTTTTTTATATTTTCATATTATTTTTTGTGTTTGTGGGGGAGACATATTTTTTTATATTTTCATATTATTTTTTTGTGTTTGTGGGGGAGACATATTTTTTTATATTTTCATATTATTTTTTTGTGTTTGTGGGGAGACATATTTTTTTATATTTTCATATTATTTTTTTGTGTTTGTGGGGGAGACATATTTTTTTATATTTTCATATTATTTTTTTGTGTTTGTGGGGGAGACATATTTTTTTATATTTTCATATTATTTTTTTGTGTTTGTGGGGAGACATATTTTTTTATATTTTCATATTATTTTTTTGTGTTTGTGGGGGAGACATTTTTTTTTATATTTTCATATTTTTTTTTGTTTGTGGGGAGACATATTTTTTCCTATGACAGGGCGGAAAGAATATTCAATGTTTTAGCATACATTTTCTTTCTGGTCACAAAAAAAAAATGCTTTGTGTGTGTGAATTGGGGATGGGGGTACGTGTTTATTTTTTGGTGTGCTTGTTAGGAATAGGTATCCAGAAAGTTGCATTCACGACTTAAGCAGTTCCGATTTTTCAGAGATGGTCGAGTGAAGTTCCAGTGCTTATACAATATGAACCAAAGTAAACTGACTTTGCAAACTAAACCTTAGGTTAGGGTTAGGTTAGGGGTAGGGTTAAGTTAGGGTAAAAATTGAAAAAAAACCCCAGGTCAGTTCGTATTGTTACTGTTCGTTATTGTCATGCGTTCTTAGTCAAACATTATGGTTGGGTTTTTCTTTTTTGGCAAATGGTCGCTAAATCTAGAATTAAATAAATTAATTACCCCCCCCCCTTCATATTTAAAATGAAAAAACTGAATTTGATGATTTAAAAAAAAAAATGCGCCCACCTCAATCTTCCTGTCTTGAAACCGAGAAACCATTCGGTTATACCTCTTGAAATTACCGCTAACTGACCAGGAAGTGGATACTCATTTTACGTTAAATTTATATAAAAAAGTGATCCCCCACTTTAAAATCTAAAATATGTAATAATTGTTTATAATTTCGTTTTTGGTGATACCCTTTTCAGGCTGTGTACATGTACGTGCAAATAAAAAGTAGAATTTGAAGTTTTTGAGAGGGCAAACTACGTCGGGTGTGATAGTAAAGATTTACTGAATTTCTATCATTTCTTAACAAACATACCGTAACGTACCACTAAGTCCGTTTTATTTATCTTCCTCCCACAGCGGTAAGATGTGACACAAGGTTGGGGAAAGTGGGATTTGAAAAGCCAGCGCCCTCGAGAAGGGAGAGCGCTCTGGCCTACAAAAAATGCCTGGGCAGCCCCGTCGGCATTCCCCGGTAGGAGCGCCTCAGACGATTAGCAATAAACTAACCCCTTCTCAAAGGGGGAGAAGGCAAAGCCTGGGAGGGTGGACCTCCTAGAACTGCACAGGACAAACCTACAGACCGGCAGAATCAAGGCCCGAAGGCCAAGACAATACCAGTCTATGGGGTGTAGTATTCATCAGAATAGATACTACACTTTGATCTTAGCCAAAAGGCCAAGAAGAGGCAGGTTTTATTTACTCCTCCCCAGGAGTTAGGCACAAGGCCAGTTTTATCTTACTCCCACAAGTAAGATGTGACCCAAAATCGGGTCTAGAAAGTGGGGTTTGAAAAGCCAGCGCTCGAGAGGTGAGCACTCTAGCCATTTAAAAATTGCCTGGGCAGCTCCGTCGGCATTTCCCGGTAGGGGCACCTCAGACAGTAAGCAATAAACTTACTCCTCCCCAAAGAGGGGAGGCAAAGCCTGGAGGATGGACCTCCTAGAACTGCCCAGGACAGGCGTGCAGTATCCATCGGAACAGATACTACACTTTGATCTTAGCCAAAAGGCCAAGGCAGGTGAATTCCCTCGGATAACCTTCATCTTTATCTACACATGAAGATTTTACAAAAAGGCCAAGAAAAACCTGTGTGCAACAAACAACGTCCATGAAAAATTCAAAATCCTCCAGCAGAAGTAAGGCTCATGAATTGTAATAAGTTTTAATTGTCTTAACACAAATACGTCACAAACGGACATGCAAAGAACAGAGAAATGTTTTTGATGAAGTGTATTTTCTCTTTTGTAAGAAACAAAATAAAGAAGTAAACGCCAATAGGAAATGTTTCGAGTTTTGCGAATTTGTTATTCACATTTTTTTTTTGTAAAAACGTTTTAACGTATTTTGTTATAACAAAATACGTTAAAAAGTAAAAAGATAAACCGTGAAAAGTATGCTTATTTACAGAGATAAGTAATAGTGGAAAGGAATGGGGTTTTTTTATATGTATAGAAAATAAATGTTTTGGAATTTTTTAGATGAGGGTTGATAATTTGTAGAATTTGGTATATTCGGACTACTGTTTTCATCTTGGGTGTTTTTATCACAACGTTTCGGCCGATGTAACCTCCGACCTTCTTCAGGTGTATCTTGTCGAACTCGGGAATCTGGACAGAATTTTGAACGGAACCATTTATTAAATCCACGGGGGTGGATTGTTCTCGTTCTATCTGCTATGACTGGGAAGAAGTCTTCAGTAATTCACAATTCTTCGTATAGCCCGTACTGAGAATTGAACCTTCAACCTTCAGATGACTGTCACTTAGAACTGAATTTTACTTAGTACTATATCCACTGCGCCACGGGTCCTTGCGGACAATTCTAGTATGAATTTTGGGAGCCTTAAACCTATTCTTGTTTTTGATCGAACTACTTATCACTATAGATCACTACTTATCTATTATTTATAATTATAGGTTCACATATTGTATTGAATTCTATACTAGGTCTGTCTAACACGTAGTGCCGTCGTCTAAAGTGATAGAAGGAAGAAGAGAGAGAACGAAAGGGAAGAAGAAAAAGGAGAGAAAGAGGAATTTATTTTTATTTCGGGTTGCTACCTACTGTCCGAAACTTAAGAACACTACCTTGACATCCGTGATTATCCAAACTGTTTTATGGGTATTGCTATTTATTCCGGGTCCGTAGAATTTGGTATATTCGGACTACTGGGTGTTTTTATCACAACTTTTTGGCCGATGTAACCTCTGACCTTCTTCAGGTGTACTTTGTCGAACTCGAGAATCTGGACAGAATTTCGAACAGAACACTTTATTAAATCCACGTTCCATCTTCAGTAATTCGCAATTCTTCGTATCAGATTGAATCTTCAACCTTCAGATAACACTTAGAACTGAATTTTACTTAGTACTATATCCACTGCGCCACGGGTCCTTGCGGACAATTCTAGTATCAATTTTGGGAACCTTAAACCAATTTTTGTTTTTGATCTAACTACTTATCACTATAGATCACTACTTATCTATTATTTATAATTATAGGTTCCCATTTTGTATTGAATTCTATACTAGGCTTAGTAAGTCATTGTCGCCTAACATGTTATATACCAAATTCTACAGAAAATAAATGAAATAAAATTCAAGGAATATTGTAGTATTTGTCCGCAAATAAACATTTTTAATTAGAAATGTATAATTTTTATTTTATAAACGTATTCGAATTTTTTTTTAAATACTCAAATGAATGTTTATTTAACATATATAGTTTCTTATGAAGTTTATAGACTGGGCTTTTTTTAAAATACTCAAATGAATGTTTATTTAACATATATAGTTTCTTATGAAGTTTATGGACTGGGCTTTTTTTTAAATACTCAAATGAATGTTTATTTAACATATATAGTTTCTTATGAAGTTTATGGACTGGGCTTTTTTTAAAATACTCAAATGAATGTTTATTTAACATATATAGTTTCTTATGAAGTTTATAGACTGGGCTTTTTTTAAAATACTCAAATGAATGTTTATTTAACATATATAGTTTCTTATGAAGTTTATGGACTGGGCTTTTTTTTTAAAGACTCAAATGAATGTTTATTTAACATATATAGTTTCTTATGAAGTTTATAGACTGGGCTTTTTTTTAAATACTCAAATGAATGTTTATTAAACATATATAGTTTCTTATGAAGTTTATGGACTGGGCTTTTTTTAAATACTACAATGAATGTTTATTTAAGATATATAGTTTCTTATGAAGTTTATGGACTGGGCTTTTTTTAAATACTACAATGAATGTTTATTTAACATATATAGTTTCTTATGAAGTTTATAGACTGGGCTTTTTTTTTAAATACTCAAATGAATGTTTATTTAACATATATAGTTTCTTATGAAGTTTATGGACTGGGCTTTTTTTAGACAGGATTTTCAAGTTAAATACAATTTTTACAGTATCTTTTCTTTATTAAATTATTAAGTGAAAGTACAGAATAGTTAATCAACCCCAACCTCCCTATGTTAAGAATGGGTTTCTAAATTATAACATTATCATTTCAGCCCAGTCTGTATATTGCATAAGTAACCATATATATTTAAAAGAAAAACATAATAATCGAGTTTAGACTATAAACTTTAATTCTAAGATGAAATTACGTTCGAAGCGACAGTGTAAAGGAATTAAAATGACTGTCTAATCTCTTCACGATACAAAGAAATCCACGTGGGAAAGGTTGCCACGACATGTTCTTAGTGTTGTGATGCATTTTGAAAGCGATGTTGAAGCCTTTAAACCAGGGGCGGGCAACCTTTTCAGAGTGAGGGCCAGATGAGACTTTTGGAAGGAAATCGCGGGCCGGAGTGAAAAACTAAATCTCAGAATTACTATATTTTGTTTACATGAATAAATTGTACAAAAATTGCATTGAACAAATCTGATATTTTTTCTCAAGAGACTTCTGTATGTGATGTTATAAAAGGCGCCGACGAAGAGCCATTTTGGAATCAAAAAAAATAATGATGGGGGAAGTAGCAAGTTGATCCAGCATTCGTTTTGACACACCTCACATAGGTACTTTGTTTCATGCCCTTTCCTATTCTCTCGTTTCCTCTTTGCTTCTCTCTTTCTCTTTTTATCTCAGGCCAAGGATTTGAAATTAATAGTTAAAGAAAAATGAAATATACATGCATCATCGCTCGCTGATATTTATACATTTTCATCCCACTGTAAATCTTAATTGAAACCTACTTTTACGTCTATGTCACAAAATGATATGAGTTTTACGGGGAGGTCCGCGGGCCGGATTGCAGTGTAATAAAGCATAACAGGGTGGCGGGCTGGACGCTAAGCCTTCGCGAGCCGGGTGTGGCCCGCGGGCCGGAGGTTGCCCGCCCCTGCTTTCAACTGTCATTTCTAACGTAATTTCTGGCTAGAAGTAAGTTTAATAGTCCGAAATCGAATATTCATTTGATATGTTTAAAATAAGAAAAAAATCATCGCTGTTTATTCATTAAGAATACAAAATGTTGAACTGGAAAACGTTAAGAAACAGACAAAGCAAAATGAAAAACAAATGAAGATCATTTTGCTGTGATGTCACTGTTTATGAGTGAAAGAATGTTGGAAGGCGGTAGGAAAAAGACAAGAAACAAATGCTGTTTTTTAACTCGTGCGATGAGAAATAAATTCAGTGAAGTTATTGATAATCACAGATATCTTGAGATGTGCTTGTTGAAAATCTTTGGTATTTGGAATTGTTGTTATTTTGGTGAAGGTTTTTATGCTTTAAGTTCTTTATATCTTAAAATGTTTAATCATGATTTTTGGTTTGGTTGTTTTTGTTTCACGGTTGGTTGGTTGTTTTGTTTTATGGCATATCAACCCTTTTCAGGTCATTTTATGCTGAATCTGGTAATTTTGGTGAAGGTTTTTATGCTTCAAGTTCTTTATAAGTTTAAGTATTTATTCATGGTGTTTGGTTGAGTGAAAGGGGGAAGAAAGAGGAGAGAGGGAACAAGAGGGGAGGGAGGGAAATTGTTGTTTTTTGTTTTGGATTTTGCAGAACATGATTGAGTTTTGCAAAGGAAAAAAACAATAAAACATCAATGTTTGGTGCATTTTGAGTCAGGAAGTCAATAACTTCAGACAGCCTGATTTGATAGTGCCAGTAGGTTCTATTCAACCCATAGATGGGGCCCTTACAGGTATTACCACTGGGAGCAATGGCAACTAAGGGGCAACTCCACATTCCCCAGAGCTCTCAAATGTAGGCCTCACCACTGGATGTCTTTTAAGGTCATACCCAGGACCCTGTGGAAGGGAGCGATTATTATTTTGTTTTGGACGTGTATGTATTATGTAGAAGATTATGTGTAAGTTGAAATGAAATAACGTGGTTGTTTTATGGGTGTCTTAGAAAAATTTCTCTTATGTTAAGGATGGACACAGTGTTAAAGGGGTGAGTGGGAGTAGTAAATGGATAGAGGGTGAAAGTGTTTGCTTTTTTTGTGAGAATACGTATTTGGGAGAAGTAAAAATCTAAGATTAATTGTAATATTTTTTGTTAGAAATGGAAATGTAATTATTTTTTCGTTAAACACGCATTAGGAATTGTTGTTAGTCGTTATCGGAAAATGTGTAGCATGGGTTGGTTATGATCCGATTTCGTCAAAGATAGGGGGAATAAACGTCTTTTTTTTTATATAATAGATTAGAAGCTCTTT
Organism: Sepiola atlantica; assembly: GCA_963556195.1. NCBI lineage: Eukaryota > Metazoa > Mollusca > Cephalopoda > Sepiida > Sepiolidae > Sepiola > Sepiola atlantica. The sequence goes on along the minus strand of OY744554.1, from coordinate 31,170,692 downwards.
ATAAAATAAATCTGCAAATTAAGTGTTTGCAGTTTACTATATATACACTATTTTAAAATCTTATATTGTAGAATTAAATAAGCACCAGCTATTTTGATGTTAATATAGTTAGGATAAAAGGAAAAAAAAACTTTCACATTTATTCACTTATATATATATATATAAAACTCAATGTTTGTGTGTGTGTGTGTGTGTGTTCTATAGAAAAAAAGGTTACAGAATCTACATAAAATTTAAAAGTGTATTCTTATGTAAAATTAACCAGGGAAGATAATGAAGGTATTCCCGAATCTCTAAGTGCACCCCTAGGGAGGCTATGGAGCAGATTTCGTAAAGGGGAGTTGAGTTTTTCAGCCATAATTTGGAGAAAAAAAAAACAACAAAAAAAAAACACTGCAATTTCAATGTATTCCTTCCGCCCAGCATTTTCTTTCAAAATTATCTAACGTTTCTTAAGTATTTCTTCGGAGCATCAAGAAACTTGGAAAGCGTAGTTTTAGTAGTGCTCTGGAGGCATCCTTAATTTTATTTGGGTGGTTTCAGCAGCGCTCTAAACAGGAGTAATAAATGTAAGATTACAGTATTACATTTGGTAAGTGGTATATAGTAATCCAAAAGTGCTCAACATTAGAGCAGGTGTGTTTAAACGCAGCGTTGCCCGGGAGAAAGAACTTCTCTTTCTAGTAAGTAAATCAATCCTTTTACTCTTTTTGTGGATTTTAATTATCATTTGTTTTCTCTTTTCATAGTAGCAATTTTGAATTACCTTAAATCTGAGTGACAAGCCACCCCATTAAAAAAATTTCCCTTAACCCGAACATTAAGTCCTCCAAAACAAAAACACTTCATTAACTCTACCATTAACCCTAAGTTCGAGTGGCAACACCCTTAAAACCACACATAATCGTCTAAAAAAAAAAAGCAAGAAAAAAAAAGAAGACCCTCCAAAACAAAAAAAAATGCACAGGATTCATCTCCCATAGAAAAAAATTGGCTAATACTCTAAAACGCTAGAATGGCCCTGAAACAGGGGATCATTTTACATAAAATTTATGTGAAGCTAATCCCCCACTCTAAATTCTAAAATAATTGTTTTTTTGTTTTTTTTATTTCTGCAAAGTTTTTCAGAGTGTTTACACGTAAAAAAAAAGGTAGAATCTCATATTTTGGGGAGGTGGGGGGGGGGGGCGATTTAGCAAAAGGTGTTAATAATGCCAAAGAAATCTTGCAATATATTCAATATTTCAGCTGATGTAACTTCCGACCTTTTTCAGGTAGATCTTGTTCAACTCCGGAATCTGTATGGAATTTCGAATAGAACCCTTTATTTAATTCACGGGAGTAGAAGTCTTAAGCAATTCGTAATTGTATTCTTAGTATCGTCTGCATTGAGGATTGAACCTTCAACCTGCAGATAACTTATCACTCAAAGTGCTAAGTAATAATCAGTTCTAAGTGGCAGTTCTATCTCACCGATAAAAAAGTTATAAAAACAAATGGAAGAAAAAAAAGATCGTATTTATTCATTTGGAAGAGATAAAATAAGAAAATTAAAAAAGGAAGAAAAAGGAAAGAAAAAAGGAGAGAAGGAGAAAAAAAAAGAGAAGATCGAAATTATTAAAACATTTTTCGGTATTAATTATCCCAAAAAGGGTTGATATGCCGTAAAATAGACAACCCAAACCATTTTTTATGGCTATCCAACTAGTAAACAATCCTTTTTATTTACTTTTAAACTACTAACATAAGATGGCTGACTTGTTTACGGAAAAATAGAAATGCATTCTGCTGGATTTAATTTCATAAGTTTTGTTTTTTTAGTATTTTATGCTATTGAATTTTTGATTTTAATTAATTTAATAAATAATTAATGAATAGAAAATAACAAATAATGTATAAGTCACATAGAGGTGAGAAACACACGACAAGTCGTAACATACTTTCTTTTTTTTTTTAATTGTACAGGAAGCACTATAGTAAATATTTCAAATTTAATCGAGGGCAAACTTTTGTTTTCTTCGTCAAGACTAAGACGCTAATCTTATTAATAAAAAAAAGAATTAAGAAAAAAGAATTTTAAAAAAATAAAAAAAGGAATAAAAAAGAATAAGGAATAAAAAAAAAAATAAAAAAGGATTAAAAAAATAAAAAAGGATTAAAAAATAATTTTAAAAAAGGATTAAAAAAAGAATTAAAAAAAGAATAAAAAGGGATTAAAAAGAATAAAAAAGGATTTAAAAATTAAAAAATAATTTTAAAAAAGGATTTAAAAAATAATTTTAAAAAAGAATTTATAAAAAAGAATAAAATAAAAGAATTTCCAAAAAAATAATTTAAAAAAAGAATTAAACAAACGGATTAAAAAAAGAATTAAAAAAAAAGGAATAAAAAAAGAATTAAAAAAAAAGAATTAAAAAAAGAATTTAAAAAAAGAATTAAAAAAAAATTAAAAAAAGAATTAAAAAAAAAAGGGAGAATTATGAGGAGAGAAAGAGGAGATAAAAAAAAAGCATTTTGGGGTTGTTAGATAAGCCTCAACATTAATCAACCCCAAAAGGGTTGATATGCCATAAAATATGCAAGTCAAACTATTTGTGATAGGTGTACGACTATCAAACAATCTTTTTTTTCACCATCATCATATTCGGTTTAACGTCCATTTTACATACTGGCACGTGTTGGACAGCTTTTAGAAATTGACTTTAAAACAAACTTATCTCTGGCCAGGTCTTTATTTATCCCTCTTTCTCTCAAGTCCATTCTTATCACTTCCTCTCATGTTTTCATTGGTCTTCCCCTGTGAACTGAACTTGCTACTGTTAGTAGTAACCAAAGCACTCTCATCCATTCTTTCAATGTGGCCAAACTATCTAAGTCTCCTGTTCAATTCTCTTTATTTTTATATTTTGTCCACTTACTCGAAAATGTATAGAGTACTTTTTAACAGTAATGTTTTCTTAAAGTTATTGCGCATGTATGTTTATTTAGGTCAAACTTTAATTTATGTTTATTTAGGTCAAACTTTAATTCTGTAAAACTTCCGCTCGTTTGAAAATTGCCATTATGTTAAATTTGAAAACTTGTATTTCTTCTAAAAGTGACAAATAACAGATGCTTTGAAGGAGGTCAATTGCCACTCTTCAGGGAACGTGTCAGAACAACCTTTAATTAGGATCGGAACAATCAGCCATTATCTTTTGCTCTTTCTTGGACAATCTGGCAAACACCCAACGAACGAACGAAAAACTCTCACTCCAAAAATAAGACTGACATAAATTGCATAATATATTTTAAAGTTTAGTATTTTGCCTCAAGACAGAGTGACGCAGTTTATAAAAGTTACAGAATTAGAATAGTGTATATTCTATTTCCTCTAGTTTAGCAACGCGTGGGTAGAGAAATTAAATTCATTCTCAACGCACATGGGGTTTTACAAAGATTCACCATGTATTGGTTAACAATAGAGCATGTGTCAGAAAGTAATAAGATGGTTAAAAAGCTGTGGTGGACAAAAACATTTCATTTATTAGTGGCTTGTCTACAACAAATTATAAAGGCAGTAAACAACACAAGGATAACATAAGATTAAGCATACAGAATACATTGTTCCCATACAACAGAAGAATCATCATCATCATGTTCAGTTTAATGTCTGTTTTACATGCTGGCATGTGTTAGACAGGTTTAAGGAATTGACTTCTAAAGTAACCTATCTCTGGCCAGGTCTTTATTTATCCCTCGTTATCTCAGGTCCATTTTTATTAGTTTTTTTTTTTTTCACATATCAGAATGATACGATGGATGTGTAATGTAAGTCTTAAAGACAGGCTTAGATCTGATGACCTCAGAGGAAGATTAAATCAGGGCAGTATAGGGAGATGTGTGCAGAACAGGAGACTTTGATCGCATGGTCACATTGAAAGAATGGATAAGAGTTCTTGGGTTAATAGATGTAGAACAGTTGAGGTAGCAGGTCCAGTTCACAGGGGAAGGCCAAGGAAAATGTTGGAGGAAGTGATAAAAATGGACCCGAGGGAAAGAGGGATAAAGACTTGACCAGGGATAGGTAAGTTTGGAAGTCCAATGCATGTCAGCATGTAAAATGGATGTTAAACCAAAGATGATGATGATGATGATGATGATGATGATGATGATGATGATGACTAAAAATGCAGACTTCAAACAAGTGAAAATTCTTCACAAATGTGACGTCATTTTTAATTAAATAAAAATTAATTATAATGAAAGCAATAATTATTCGATCAAACTAGTCCAAACATTCAGCAAAATCCCATTACTAGTAAAAAAAAAAAAATAAAAAAAGATTTGCAAAAATAACTTGGAAGTATAACTTTGAATCTTCATACAAAATTCATTTCAACAGTTAACACATTTAATCTTCTTAATATGATTCATAGCACATTAGAGACCAAGCTACTTTTTATCATCTAAAGGAATAAATGCAAAACTTTTTACACCTGTCATAACTATATTAACATCAAAACAACTTATGCTTATTTAATTCTATGACACAACATGAGAGATTGAAATACTGTATATATAGTAATCTGCAAACACCCACACATACCTATAGATATTGCTAATTTTCATATTTATTTTTAAACAGTTTCTGATAAATTTATATTCTCTAATATACATTTGTAATTTGCATTGTCATATTTTCTTATATATACGCAATAATTTTGTCAATAGTAAAACACCCAATGTCCATGAGATACTGAGAACAGATACTACACTTTGAAATGTCCATCCTACTCTTAACTAGAATCATCTCAGTCACCACAATACCACATTTACTCTAGGGGTCGTCTTTCTTAAATATAAAAAAATTATATTTCAACAAATTAGGCACAAGGCCATCAAAAGTATGGGGAAAGGGGGTCGTTGGTCATCCTTGGTCTAAAGTGATAAAAATGTCCATCCTACTCTTAACTAGAATCATCTCAGTCACCACAATACCACATTTACTCTAGGGGCCGTCCTACTTAAATATAAAAAAATTATATTTCAACAAATTAGGCACAAGGCCATCAAAAGTGTGGGGAGGCTGGGGGGGGGGGTCGTTTGTCATCCTTGGTCTAAAGTGATAAAAATGTCTATCCTATTCTTAACTAGAATCATCTCAGTCACCACAATACCACATTTACTCTAGGGGCCGTCCTACTTAAATATAAAAAAATTATATTTCAACAAATTAGGCACAAGGCCATCAAAAGTGTGGGGAGGCTGGGGGTCGTTGATCATCCTTGGTCTAAAGTGATAAAAATGTCTATCCTATTCTTAACTAGAATCATTTCAGTCACCACAATACCACATTTACTCTAGGGGCCATCCTACTTAAAATATTCCCAAATTTGTTGGAAATTTTATTCGTTTTAATTATATTTATGTGCAAAAAATTAATTGGAATAACACGGGGAGTGGGGGAAAAACTTAAAAATTTAGTTAGTGAGACTCTTCCAACTATTTCTAAAAAATAGATCGCCCACTGTGTTCCGGTTTGTTCAGAACCGAAAACAAGCAGGTCAATTTCTAAATGGGAGTGGGATCAAAGTGGGAGAAAAAAGAAAACGGGATGGGGAATGATAAAAACTGGACCCGAGGGAAAGGGGATAAATAAAGACCTCGCCAGAGATAAGTTAGTTTGGAAGTCAATTTCATAAAGCCGTTCAACACATGCCAGCATGTAAAACGGACGTTAAACAAAATATGATGATGAACTTTTATCCTCAATTTTTTTGGCCTTAGGCATAAAACTAAACTGTTCCAGGCACCCTTGGGCAAGGTGTTCGAACCCCCCCCCCCCACGCCCCATCTAACTTTCACGACTCTTTCGATCGATCTTTATTTACTAGTTGTATGTTCTGGCGTTGCCTGGGAGTCATTACTTTCGAAATAAATCTGTTAAAAGAAGTAATAGCGAAGGTGAATAACTTTTATTCTTTTAGTAAATCCGTTGCTAAATGTTTGGATCATTCCACCGCTCCAGAAAGTACCTCACCACGACGCAATCCTCTACCCGTATAATAACCAGATACATCCTAAGATGGAGTACTCCTTTCATATATGGGGAGGTGCCGCTCAGAGCACTTTTTCCTGTCTTGACAAAATTGATTCCACAATCTAGTGGGGGTGGGGGGGGGGAATCTCTTCTCTTCCCTACATCCTCTTTCACACAGAAGAGATGTTGTTAGCCCCTCTCTACTGTAACATTATGTTCATGGAAGGTGCTCGACTGAGCTCCATCTCTCGTCCCCCCATAAAACATTCACAGCAAGACCTCGTCTAGCTACAACCACAACAAATAACTTTCCTTTCTCTCCCTCTCTGTACCAAAAACAAAAACTTCCATGAACAAAGTTTCTTTCCTAGAACATCCCATCTGTGGAACAAGATACCAGGAGGCTGCTTCCCAACCGACTACAGCAGGGTCGTCTTCAAGTCTAAAGTAAACAAATACTTGTTGAGCCGTCCTCTTGTATAATAAATTTCTCTTAATCTTCTCCCCATCCCACCCATTGCTTCCGGTCCTCTCGTATAGGCAATCATCGTCCAACTGACAATCTCTGTAACCCTTATCCTCGAATGGCTTTAGAGTCTTAATAAGTAGTGACCCATTAGTAAAAAGAAAAAAAAGACGTAAAAGTTATTCTCTTTAGCTGTTTTCTTTTAAGGTGATTGTTTAAGAATGTCCATATATTACCATACTGACGAACTGAATTAAGTATATTTTTTTATAACATGTCGTGAAGTATGTTAGTCTATAGCAAATAACATTGTACAACGATGATAAATGAAAATTGGCTAGTCAGAATCAAACTTCAATTTCTCAGCTTAAACACTATTTAGGTTCAACTTTTAAAATTCGGGTGTATTATCTTAATCTATTAGATAAAGCAAAGTTATCTACTTTTTAAAAATTATTTTAGTTCAGTTAGTTTGAAGAGATCACATTTATATCCGAGGGCTCTTTTAAAGATAGACATTGTCCCTTTTAAGGCTGCTATCTTTTTTAATTTTGTTTTTTATGGAAATCGCCCCAGACAAGGCATGAAGCCACTTATCACAAAGTCAAGGGATGCCTATTGACCTTAGTCTTGAAAAGACCAAGATTATAGGTAGGAGAAAAACAGTCAGCAGGAAGAGAGTTCCACAAGCCTGCGGTTCTTGGAAAGAAGCAACTGGATTAGGAAGCTGTATTACAATGAGGTATTAAAACGAATTGGTGAAGACCACTAGACAAACGAGCTGGAACAAAAGCAGGGAATAGAGCAAATATTTCTGAAGAACACATGTCATATATTTATAGAAAAGACTGAGACTAGCAACATCACGTCTGTGAGAGAGGGTGTGTAGAGAAGAACAAAGAGTATTGATTTACTCCTCTCCAGGAGTTAGGCACAAGGCCAGTTTTTATCTTACTCCCACAAGTAAGATGTGACCCAAGGTCGGGTCGGGAAAGTGGGGTTTAAAAATTGCCTGGGCAGCCCCGTCGGCATTCCCCGGTAGGGGCGCCTCAGGCAGTAAGCAATAAACTTACTCCTCCCCAAAGAGGGGAAGCAAAGCCTGGGAAGGTGGACCTCCCAGAACTGCACAGGACAGACCCATTGACCGGCGTAAATCAAGACCCGAAGGCCAAGACAACACCAGTCTATGGGGTGCAGTATCCATCAGAACAGATACTACACTTTGATCTTAGCCAAAAGGCCAAGAATATCAAATTACAGATATTTTTCTGCACCTTATCAAGAACCCTCAAATGAGAGAGAGATTCACCAGCCTAAATATGACAACAGTACTCCATACATTGTCTGATTGTGGATTTGTAGAGATAGAGAATAGCCTCAGGTGTGAGAAAGTGTTTGGAGCGATAGAGAGAACCGACTTTACGAGAAGCAGAAAGAGCAATGGATCTAATGTATGAACTCCAAGAAAGATTTGATGAAGTTTCAGAGTCGATTTCTCCTCAAGAGCAGAGCCATCCATGAGAATCTCAGGAAAAAAAAGGGACACGCCTACGATTGTATAACAACTTTCTCCTATTGTAAACACTCAATACCGTTTCCCTCGTCCCGACTTATGAACTTATAATAACCTCTCTTTAGTTTTATTAAATACCTGTTCATTAATGAACTTATAATAACCTCTCTTTAGTTTTATTAAATACCCGTTCATTAATGAACTTATAATAACCTCTCTTTAGTTTTATTAAATACCTGTTCATTAATGAACTTATAATAACCTCTCTTTAGTTTTATTAAATACCTGTTCATTAATGAACTTATAATAACCTCTCTTTAGTTTTATTAAATACCTGTTCATTAATGAACTTATAATAACCTCTCTTTAGTTTTATTAAATACCTGTTCATTAATGAACTTATAATAACCTCTCTTTAGTTTTATTAAATACCTGTTCATTAATGAACTTATAATAACCTCTCTTTAGTTTTATTAAATACCTGTTTATTAATGAACTTATAATTACCTCTCTTTAGTTTTATTAAATACCTGTTCATTAATGAACTTATAATAACCTCTCTTTAGTTTTATTAAATACCTGTTCATTAATGAACTTATAATAACCTCTCTTTAGTTTTATTAAATACCTGTTCATTAATGAACTTATAATAACCTCTCTTTAGTTTTATTAAATACCTGTTCATTAATGAACTTATAATAACCTCTCTTTAGTTTTATTAAATACCTGTTCATTAATGAACTTATAATAACCTCTCTTTAGTTTTATTAAATACCTGTTCATTAATGAACTTATAATAACCTCTCTTTAGTTTTATTAAATACCTGTTCATTAATGAACTTATAATAACCTCTCTTTAGTTTTATTAAATACCTGTTCATTAATGAACTTATAATAACCTCTCTTTAGTTTTATTAAATACCTGTTAATTAATGAACTTATAATAACCTCTCTTTAGTTTTATTAAATACCTGTTCATTAATGAACTTATAATAACCTCTCTTTAGTTTTATTAAATACCTGTTCATTAATGAACTTATAATAACCTCTCTTTAGTTTTATTAAATACCTGTTCATTAATGAACTTATAATAACCTCTCTTTAGTTTTATTAAATACCTGTTCATTAATGAACTTATAATAACCTCTCTTTAGTTTTATTAAATACCCGTTCATTAATGAACTTATAATAACCTCTCTTTAGTTTTATTAAATACCTGTTCATTAATGAACTTATAATAACCTCTCTTTAGTTTTATTAAATACCTGTTCATTAATGAACTTATAATAACCTCTCTTTAGTTTTATTAAATACCTGTTCATTAATGAACTTATAACCTCTCTTTAGTTTTATTAAATACCTGTTCATTAATGAACTTATAATAACCTCTCTTTAGTTTTATTAAATACCTGTTCATTAATGAACTTATAATAACCTCTCTTTAGTTTTATTAAATACCTGTTCATTAATGAACTTATAATAACCTCTTTTTAGTTTTATTAAATACCTGTTAATTAATGAACTTATAATAACCTCTCTTTAGTTTTATTAAATACCTGTTCATTAATGAACTTATAATAACCTCTCTTTAGTTTTATTAAATACCTGTTCATTAATGAACTTATAATAACCTCTCTTTAGTTTTATTAAATACCTGTTCATTAATGAACTTATAACCTCTCTTTAGTTTTATTAAATACCTGTTCATTAATGAACTTATAATAACCTCTCTTTAGTTTTATTAAATAGCTGTTCATTAATGAACTTATAATAACCTCTCTTTAGTTTTATTAAATAGCTGTTCATTAATGAACTTATAATAACCTCTCTTTAGTTTTATTAAATACCTGTTCATTAATGAACTTATAATAACCTCTCTTTAGTTTTATTAAATACCTGTTCATTAATGAACTTATAATAACCTCTCTTTAGTTTTATTAAATACTTGTTCATTAATGAACTTATAATAACCTCTTTTTAGTTTTATTAAATACCTGTTCATGAATGAACTTATAATAACCTCTCTTTAGTTTTATTAAATACCTGTTCATTAATGAAGATGCCCAATAAAAGTTAATCTAAAATGATGAAGAAATGGCAAATTGGGCTTTTTGTCAACACAAGCAAAACAGAGCACATTCCCATGAACCAACATGGAAATATCTCTTCCTTTAGTGGGACTTGTTTAAAAAACGTTGACGAGTTTACCTACCTTGATTGCCAAGAAAAATTCCATAGAGAGTGAAATGAAGGTGTGTTATATTGTAAGAATAACAATAAGTAAATAAGAAACCCAAGACAGGAATTGAAAGGAATAAGAATTGTATTAAGAATACTTAATTACAATAAGTTGGTTGCCATTACCGGCTCTAGGCAGACGTGCTAAGCGGTTCTCGTTGGTAAGGGAAAAAGGTGTCGACTTCATAGTGACCTGACGAATCCATCCTGTCACTATGGATGAATCCGGATCAGTCCACAAAAAAAAAAAAAAGTTTGCACGTTCTTGTGAAAACTAACTTACTTTACGAAGTAAAGAAGAGAGTGTATCCAAATGAACTGGTGAAAGTAATAGGGTGGCTATTCAAGCCATTCGCTTTTTAGCGTTCGAATCGCATCTCTATGTAAAAGTCTGACGTCTAATGTTTAGAGATACTGCTTTTATTAGTGACTCCCTCTTTCAGAAGAGAGAAAGAAGCAAAAAGTAAAGCAGTCGAACGTACAAAGAAAGAAAAGAAAGATGAGTCGAGGCACGCCATGGTGTCTCCAAGAAGAGCTCTAATTTTGCTGACCAGTCCGATGTTTTTATAAGTTTTGTTAATTTGACATAGGCTTACTAGATGTTGACTTTAAAACAAGCGGGAACCAGTTTCATTAGTTGAAAAATTGTTATATCGTAAGAATAACAATAAGTAAATAAGAAACCCAAGACAGGAATTGAAAGGAATAGGAATTGTATTAAGAATACTTAATTACAATAAGTTGGTCGCCATTACCAGCTCTAGGCAGACGTGCTAAGCGGTTCGCTAAGTGGTTCTCGTTGGTAAGGGAAAAAGGTGTCGACTTCATAGTGACCTGACGAATCCATCCTGTCACTATGGGTGAATCCGGATCAGTCCACAACAAGGCGCGAATCAGCAAGGCCTTGGCAGGAATGGACAAGATGAAAGCGATCTGGAAGTCAAGTCTTCCTACCAAGATGAAACTTGACTTCTTTGAAGCCATTATTGCATCGGTACTCCTACATAAAAAAAGCACTTGGACTTTCACCAAAAGATTGGAGAAGAAAATTGAATGCTAAGAGCTGCTCTTAACATCTGGAAACATCACCCCACGGGAGAGCAACTCTACGGACACCTCCCTCAGATTTTATCCCTGATCAGAGAGAGAAGAAGCAGATTTGCCGGATATTGGTGGACGGCTAAGGATGAAATCATCAGCGATGTTCTTCTGTGGATGCCAAAAACAGGGATGCGGCTCAGTGGGAAGACAACACAGAACCTACATCGAACAACTAACAGAAAACTCACAATGCACCTATGAAGACCTACCAAGTGTGATGGACGATAGAGCGAGATGGTGTGAGAGAGTCAGGAGGATCCGTGACACCACTACGACTAGATGATGATGATGATGGTGATGATGATGATGATGATGATGGTAAAATGTTAGAATGGGACTGTCTTATACACTACGCTGTATGTGTCCCAGACTCCGGGGTGGACAACACCAGGCAACATCTTATGCCTGCCATCCATGCGGTCTGATCCAAAGGGTTGACCTGATATACATAATGTTGCATAGAATCGTATAACTTCTTACACACTCAAGCAAGGTCTTCCTTGGTCTACCACACTCCCTAGTGCCTGGGAAATATTTTAACGTTTTTGTTTTTTTTATAAGTTTACACAGAAACTTTCTGGCATAAAAAAGGTGCTTCTGCAGAATTAGAACCGAACCAAACCGACTTTTGCCGAACTAAACCGACTTTTGCCGAACTAAACCGACTTTTGCCGAACTAAACCTAAAACTTAGTTTATAGTTAGGTTAGTCTTAAAAAAAAAAAAAAAACAGTTCAGTTTAAATGCAGTAGAAATACACAAAAAAAAAATCTGGAGCATTCTTTTATGGGAAATGTAACTAATTTGAAAGCAGAAATCGAGGCAAAATTGTAGTATAGTTAACAGTCGAGAAATCGTAAACAAAAATAAAAACAAATAAAACGAAATAGAATTAAATTCTCTACCGACTCGAAAATCTTAGTTTCCACACGTTTTTAACGTGTGGAAACTAAGATTTTTTATTATTTCGATGGTCGTGTCTTAGTAAAAGAAAATCACTAACCCTAAGTCAGAGTAGCAAGACCCCCCCCCCCCAACAACACACCTCGTGAAACCACACTTAATCGTATAAGCGAAAATCTCGGCCGCCATATCTTATCGGCACACGAAAATCGAAATTTAAAAAAATCTTATAGATTCCACACGTTAAAAGTATACGGGTCGGTAGAGAATTTAATTCTACTGCGTTTGCTATAAGTTATTTGTTGTTTTTCTTTTTTGTTTACGAGTTCTCGACTGTTAACTATTCTGTAGTTAACCCTTATATATCTTTATTCGATATTGAGCCCTTTATTTATTCAAGATCTTCCGTCTCAATTCGGTTCTGCTACGATTTTGAGACGTTTGTTTTCTTTTTTTGTATATATACGTTGCCGTTTTTTTTTTTTTAACAATATAACCTTTGAAACTTTAGTTAGTTTAAAATTGGTTTTGTTGTTTTGCAAAAAAAATATTAGAATATATTTCCAAGTAACGCCAGTTTATATATTCATTTTCCATTTAAACAATATAAATATTTCGTATTTTATTCATGGATTTTGAGAGAGAAATCCGTGTTGGGTGTGAAACTAATGTCATGAATTGAGTGATGCCCATTCCGACATTTGAAAGAACGCGAAGAAATTATTTATACTCACATCGTTAATTGGTAATCAAACTCAATTTCTTTTAGCTATTATTACTAGTTATCTAAATAATAACTAGTTAAATAATTTTAAATGAAGGTTTAATAATTTAATAACAGAGTTTATTCGACATTTTGTTTGCTCTTTTTCTGTTTAAATCGAAGTACCTACCTACTGATGGGAGTGTTGGTGGTTCAGGTTGTGAAGAAGATGGAACTACGGGATGATTTTCAGTCGAATTAATGTCTTCGTTATTTGCAAAAATGTCGTTTTCTTCAGTGTTTCTATCCCTTTCGTCATTTCTGTCCATTGTTGGCTTGCTGTCCTTTCCATGGACAAAGTTCTTGAAAGAAAACGGATTGGCATTCCCGTCGTCTCCCCCGCCTTCCGCCATTTTGGGGGGGACCGGTTATTGTTTTCGGGCGTGCTTCATAATTAACCGGTGCACCGTCACAAACATGACACTGGGAAAAAAAGTCCGGATGAGTTGGGTTTTTATATATATATCGTAACTAACAGGGTTGCCAGACTATAATAAATGTTTAAGGCCAAATTTTTCGGAAAAAAAGGCCAAAAAAGGCCAAATTGAAAACTGAAGCTACACTTTTAGGAGAAAAAAGGCCAAAAAAAGGCCAAATTGAAAATGATATATATTATAAAGAAAAAATGACCATATTGAAGTTGTTAACTTCCAAATGTTTGCATGTTTTTGTCTCTTAGTTTCATATTGTTTTCTTAGTTGTGATGAAGCAAAGAGGTAATTGAAACCAAGAAATATGCCGGGGGGGGGGGAAATAATATTTAGATGAATAAACTCAATACATACTATAGTTTATATATCTTTAAAAATCGTACCAGAGGACCGTAAAGAATAATTTGAATATTTTAGTATTAAATAATTTAAGGTAAAGTTGGTAAATTTGTAGATTCTAATGTTTTTAGGCGATTACGTGTGAATACATTGAAAAACTTTGGGAAAACAATTTATTTAAAAATTAGGGTGGGAGTCAGTTTCGCATATAAATTTAATGTAAAATGATCACCCATTTCCGAGCCATTGTCTAATTAGATAGCATTTTAAGGGCATATAACCAGATTTTTTTTCCAAAAGAGATAAATTGTGAGTTTTTTACAAGATTATTAACTTAAATTATTTAAATATAACACTTTAAAATATTATTCTTTTTTTTAATACCCTCCAGTATGATTTAAAAATAGTATGTAAATTGTAGATTATTTATGTTTCTTAGCAAGAACTTATTTATCTAAATTTTTTTTTTTTAATTCCTAAAACAAAAAGGATATCAAAAAGCCTACGGTTTCAATTTCATAGGGAAAGACTTTGAATCCTCACCGCTAAGAAAACAAGACGAAACCAATAGAGAAAACGTGCAAACATGTAGGAGTTAACATCTTCAATATAGCTAAACAATGTGTTCAAAATATTTTCCATTGATTACTGTTAAAGATTGGAGTTATCCACAAACACACAAAATATAAGAGAACGAAGTTGAGGTTTTACATGAATCAAATTTAATTTATTCAGTTTATTTTTGGAAGATATGAAAAACATCAAAAGAATATTGAATTGAAATGCCGCTATGCACAAATGTTCATGATTGTCCACGATAATAAGGGTATCAGAATAGAGGTAAATGTGGTAGAACAGTAACAGAAATATAACTTGTTTGCGAAGGTGTATAATTGAATGTATGTATAATAATTAATTGAATATTTACAAATGGAGTAAAATATCTTTGTGTAAAAGTTACATATGGACATATATATTATTTACAATGGTGAAAAAGACAGTATTCCAAATTTGGTCATGGAAATGAAATACAAGGTAATAAGTTGAAAGTTCTTTGAAATGAATGGTGGAGCCATTACATTACTCATAGCCACTGGCGTAGCTAGGGGGGGGCGAGGGGGGCGGGCCGCCCCGGGCGGCACACCTGAGGGGGCGGCATTTTGAGAGGGTAAAAATAGAAAGTAGAGAAAAAAATTTAAAAAAACAAAAGTTAACAAAAAATATGAAATTTTATACTATAATTTTATATAATAATAAATTTAAATGAGAACATTTGAAAACCTGAAAATGTTATGAAATGATATAATCATTTTTATTTACTTTTTTGTCGTTGTTGTTAAAGTCCGAATTTTCGCCAAATAACATGGATGTATCAAGGAGAGAATAGTCCGATGTAGTTTTCTTTTCTTTGTCTTCACAATGTTATTATTAAGAGGGCGAGCCCTCCGAAGAGAAAAAACGTCTTGTATCGGTGCTTTTTTAAATCCGTGTGTGTAATCGCTCGGTTTTCAGAAATTTGTTCTTGTTAATAACGTTTCAACTCTTTTAAAAATAGTTTTAATATATTTTAAACAAATGTATTTATGAATGGCAAATAAGGCTATAAATTTATTTTTTGTGAGAGAACTGTCGCAAGGCATCAAGTCGGTTGAAAATTTACAAACAGATTTTTCGCGCTTTTTTTCGGCAAAGTTATCAATGACTCTATCAAAATTCACTTTCTCGACAAGTTCTCTCTCTATTGAGAGGATTGCCAAGTCTGTAAGTCTTGTCTGGCTCATTGCTGATCTAAGGTAGTTTTTTATGAGCTTCAGTTTTGAGAAAGAGCGCTCACAGCTAGCAATGCTAATAGCTCTGGTGAGGAAAATTCTCAGCAAGATCACAATATTAGGGACGGAATCCCCAAGTTGGTATCTTTGTATAAAGTTCAAAAGTTCAAGAGGTCCATCGATTTTGTCTTTTTCTGAAGCTTTTACAACATACTGTAACCTCTTCTTTTCAGCAAAGAATTTCTCTTTTTCTATATCTTCGTCAAATCCACCAAGCTGACAATCATAATTATCATCAAGCAGATTTGACGGTATAAGAAAAGCGTATTTATTTGCAAGATTGTGAACTTGTTGAAATCTGCAAGATATTTCTTCAGTCAATCTGTCTATGACAGACAGCATTTCCCGTCTCAACTCAGTATCAAAACTCAGCGCTGCATCAGTCAATCCTTCACCATCCATTCGTTTCTTTTTGCGAATACGACGCTCCATGCTTATCCCCATTTCAGAGCAGAGTGTTTTTGACTCGTCTATTGCAGTGTCCACTATCTTTTCTCTATTCTGAAGAAGGAAATCTTTCAACGCCGTCAGCCTGACATAACTTTGTTGCAGATCCAGCCTTTTTTTTTAAAGATATTTCTGGGCATCATTGATTTCTGGGAGAATAGTTTTCCAAAGGTTCAGAAATAAAAGAAACGGAAACGATAGTACCGAGTTGAGAATTAAAGATGCATCTGATCTTGTGGTTGCATTTTCTCCTTCTTCTGTGAGCTGTTCCAGGGCAATGACGACTTCCACTATTGTTTTTATCACAACATCTACAGCATCTGCTCGACTACTCCATCTAGTATCCACAGTCCGTTTGATACTTAGACCGGTCAACTGAATCAAGATGTCCCAGCGATGTGTAGATGCAGAAAAGAACGAGAATAACCGGTCCAGTGTGCCAAAAAATGTAACAGAGTGAACCGCTACTGAAGTTATATATTTTTATACATTCGCAACCTTAGCTATAAGCTCTTTATTATTCATATTATTATATGAATGAATCGCCCTAACTTTTTGGACGCATTTAATTTAATTATGTTTTTACATGCATAAAATAAAATAAACTAAAATAAATGTTATGCACGTAAAAACATAATTAAATTAAATTACATATATATATATGTGTGTGTGTATAATAGTCATTCACACACAGGATTGTTTCGCTGTTTACAGCTCATCGGTGCGGCTAGACTTTAGCAACTACTTCCAGCTAGGAACGAAATCCGATCATCTGAGAGAGCGAGGGAGAAATATTTTAACAACAATTAGCAGCCTTTGGGCTGATATCACAGTGTAGTATCTGTTCTAATGATACACTTCTCGGTCAGTATGGGGAAATCGTTCATGACTGAGAATTTTTATTTTTGTTCCTATCCAGAGTGCCCCTTTTTGTGGAGCTGGATTTTCCCCACATTAAAAACCGGCCTTGTGTCTAACTCTGCCCTCGTGGAGAGGCAAGTAAATGGGAACAATCGGCAGTCGTTGCCAAACCGACCTCAGCTCTAATTGTACACAAGATCTAATTTTAAACAAGACCATTGCTATATTCGCTTACGGCCGTTTGCCATTTTCGGCTCTCATTATGCTCAACATTATGGGAGCATTATAATAAATACGTATTTATTTTATAACTATATATGTGCATATATACATATATATGTGCATATACACATATATTTATACATACATATACATATATACATACATACGTGCATATATACATATATACATATATACACACACATACACATATATACATATATACACACACATACACATATATAAATACGCATATATACATACATATATATGTATGTATATATATATATATATATATATATATATATATATATATATATATGGCTGGTTTTAATTCTTGAACAAAATTTCCATTAATTGAGAATAAATTGCTTTAATTCATTTCAATCACTAAGTTTAAAAAATGCAAGCATTAATTATTTCTGGAGATATACTCAGTGACCGGCTGACCTAACAGGATAGGGCCAAGCCTAGGCTTCGGCCAAGCACCAAAAAAACAAAATGACCTCAGAAAGATTTCATACTTAAAGGGGAACTTTCATATAAATTTTTATCGAATAGGTGCGAAAAGAAAGTTGGATATTTGGGTGTATATACACCGACATCAAAGAGGAAATAACATTAGATGTTTGAATTCATTAATTTTATTACTGTCCAAACGTTTGTTTTTGTAGCATACTTTTTATAACTCCTTGTAAACTTTACAATTGCTAGCTGGGGGATCGGACAAAATCACCCCGGGCAACCCCCACCATCTACTTAAAACAAAAGGAAAACAGATAAAATCTCAAATGAATAAAAAATATTAAAAATCAGTTTTCATATTTTAATTTTAATTTAATTGAATTTAGGAAAATTAGATACCGTAGAACTAATTTTCGCAAGGTATGAAAATTAAGAATAATGTTAACTTAATAATAATGGACCAGTTTTCCTACCTAGCAAAAAATTTTCCATGGACGAATTATCCATGGGCGAATTATCCATGGACGAATTTTCCGGGCACCCAAATGCCGGGGGGGGGGGGGGGGGGGGCGGCAAATTTTACTACCGCCCCGGGCGGCAAAAGGTCTAGCTACGCCACTGCTCATAGCGGATAGTGGAGGACATCTTCTAAATACATATTTTCATCATTATTTATGCTGCTGCTTTCTTCTTTACCATAAAGATTGTCACTGTTGTGCAGCTTTATCATGTTAATTGTGCATATAAAGTCTTTGCAACAAATCCCGTTATATAAAAGGTAAGAACGAATTCTTACAATAGAATCCAGCAATTTAATCTGTGTCTTATTACAAGGTTTTGTTTTTATCGCAGTGACTAAAGAAAACATTCTTTCAACAGTTGCATTGCTTGCAGGGGTTATTAAAGCTGTTAAGGCATATGCTGCAAGTTCTTTGAAATTATCGTGTTTTGCCACACCATGCCAGAATTTCAGAGAATCTAAAGGAATGCCACTCTCTGCAAAACATGTTTCTTCACACCATTCTACCAGACAAACCTTTCTGTATTGTGCCTCAATTATATTATGTTCCATGAGATGTGGAAATGGCAAATCTTCAAATTTTCTTAAAGTTTGACTCAGTACTTTATCAGGGTTGAGAAGTGAGAGCCCTTTAAACATGTTGCCAGCTTCGGGAAGTCTTTTCTCAATTTGATGCAAGGCTTCTTGCAACATAGTTTGGCACCTTAATTTCATCTCTTTTATTTTGCAGGTTTCTTCTGTTTGTCCAGCAGCAGTAAACCTATAGATTTCTTGATTGAAATTGCTACCAAAATCAATATTTTCAAAAGTTTTACATGTCCCGTCTTTGTTGTAAAGTCTCTCGTACAAACTCTGATGGTGCATTATCAATTGTTTTGACAGTTCATGTGGGTCAATATTTTCTTTTTGAAATA
Organism: Sepiola atlantica; assembly: GCA_963556195.1. Lineage (NCBI taxonomy): Eukaryota > Metazoa > Mollusca > Cephalopoda > Sepiida > Sepiolidae > Sepiola > Sepiola atlantica. Next base: position 31,151,662 of record OY744554.1, on the reverse strand, counting down.
ATGAATTTCCCTGAACAACAGGAGTTGCAAACAAAAAATAAAAATAATTAATCCTATCTGCCAGCATTTCTTTTAGCAAACGACATTTATATTTTGCATTAATACTTAAATTTGCTTCAAACATCAATTATTTCAGAGAAAATATACTTAGTGACCGGGTGACCTGACTGGACAGGGCCAAGTTGTCACTGGATCATAAAGTCTCTAAGAGGTGCCATATAACCACTTAACAAATAGGTGTCAAAAAGGTCTGATAAGTGAACTCTAGAATAATTACATTTTTTTAAATCATAGTTTACCAAAAGAAAAAGCCAATCTGGGAATGGGATCCCTTCAGAGTGACCCTTCCTTAGAAGAAGATAAATATTTGCTTTTTTCTCCTTAAATGACAAATGTTAGCAGATATTTATGTCAATTCTGGGTACTGGAGCTATTTTTTCATGCAGATCCATGATTTGAAAAAAAAAGGCCAAAGTTTTAAAATACAAACTGCTTTTAAGTTACTTAATTTTAACGTTTTCTTTAATAATTACCATCAAGTAAATATTTATATGAAATAATCGGAAAAAGGCCAAAATTAAGGCCAAATCTGAAAAAAGGCCAAACAGAATTTTCTAAGGCCAAACTACTTTAAAAAAGGCCAAATTCGTGAAATTTGGCCTTAAAAAGGCCAAACTGGCAACCCTGGTAACTAATTTGAAAGCAGAAATCGAGGCAAAATTGTAGTATAGTTAACAGTCGAGAAATCGTAAACAAAAATAAAAACAAATAAAACGAAATAGAATTAAATTCTCTACCGACTCGAAAATCTTAGTTTCCACACGTTTTTAACGTGTGGAAACTAAGATATATATATATATATATATATATATATATATATATATATATATATATAGAGAGAGAGAGAGAGAGAGAGAATTATAAAAAGAAAAACTATACACACATTAAGGTTGTACACATAATAACTTATTTCGACCCCTTTAATTAGGTCTCCTCAGATGTATAGACAACCACGTGGTTGTCTATACATCTGAGGAGACCTAATTAAAGGGGTCGAAATAAGTTATTATGTGTACAACCTTAATGTGTGTATAGTTTTTCTTTTTATAATTCTGTTTTGCTCTGTTTAAATTACATTGAGCTCTGTTATTCAGATTCTCTACACAAAATTGAAATCTACACACTATATATATATATATATATATATATATATATATATATATATATATATATATATATATATAAGGTGAGAAAGGAAGGATGAAGGTAATCCGACGTGATGGGAAATGAAAAAGGAAAAAAACAAAAAGGATGTTTTTTTGTTTTTTTTCTTATATATTCATCAACGTTTCGTCTTTATTTTTAAGACTTCTTCAGGAATGAAGAAAAAAGGTATAGAATTGTTAACAAAAGTACTATTCATGTTAAGAATAGGTTTCTACATAATAACGCCATAATTTAGAAACACATTCTTAACATGCGGAGGGGAGCTTTGTTAACTACTCTGTAGCTTCACCGTTTTTTTTGTTGTTTTTTTTGTTGTTTTTTTTTTGTTTTTAGTTCAGGCAGTACGAAATTTTAGTTTTCGTTTTCGTTTGTGGTTAGATGCTTGGTTAGGAAGAAAGTTAGGATGAAGGAAGTAACTTGGTAGAGTTAGTTATGTCTGGCCGCATCTGACTGAAATTAAATATTGAACAAGAAAAGGGGTCACCATCTTCCATGAATAAGACCAACATCTCCACCACTAAATATACTGTTGGGATTAAAATAATCCTGTAAATAAAGTTCAATTCTCTCACGTGAGAACAGGGGTAACAATGTGCAGATAAATCATCAAAAGAGAGATATAGGACGAAAGCCCGAGAGAAGGAACACAAAACACCAGAATAGTTTCAAAGCAATTTTACTAAGAAAGTGCAGTCATAGAATATTTACAGAGTTTTCAAAGTTCAGTTAGGCATAGTGAATTTGAGAGGGGGTTTGCGAAAACGTGGTTCGCGAGAACTTATCTGTATAGAGTTCGGGTAACTGCGGGAGGTCATTCTCTGTGACTGCCGTCGTGGGCTGTTGTCACTGAGGATACCAGCCGATGTGTTGCTGACTTGAGAGGAGTCGTCAAAAAAGAGGCGGGAAGCCATGTACAAGGGTTTTTTTAAGGGCTGGCTCACATGACACCTAAGGGAATAGGGGTTGCAATGCCTGACAGCCAATCCGTGAGGTTCTTAAGGGACATGGCAACAGCCAATCAGTGACGGGGGCTTTAATAAATTCCAACAATACATCAATTTTTATTCAACGAAACACTGGAACTTAACGAGAATTGTGTGGTAGGCTGTGTCTGACCGCATCTGATTGAAATAGAATATTGAACAAGAAAAGGGTCACCATCTTTCATAAACAACACCATCATCTCTACTACTAAATATGCATCAACTTTTATTCAAGAGAACACTGGAACATAACGAGAATTGTCTGGTACGCTGGCTTTTGTCGATAAACGAATGCTGTATCCTGGAGTTCCATTCTAGCAGGCCACTTGTGGCAAAACGAGAACAGGATAACACATCCCATCATGAGACGATCAACTCTGGAACGGGTTTGAATCATATTTTTGGCACCAGGCTTCGCTGGTGTGCATTAATTTCTAGTCTGCACAGTCATATCCTAACTCCCATGCAGTTATAAGTCTAGGTGTGAACATGCGTGCACAAAGCCAAACCACAACTCAATCTAATGCAAGATACTGCACACACACATAAACAATATAGGTACTTCATGTAACTGCTACAAAGTCACTTCATAAATCATTAAGTCATTTAAACATTACAGCCTTAACGAATAAAAAGTGTATGTTTTATTTTACATAAGTTAGTTATGTCTGTAACTTCTTTCAAATAAACATAACATACTCTAGATAACATCAAATTTATTTTAATAGACACCAAATTCCCGTCCACATTTCGGATTCAAACAAAAAGAAACAAAATGGATTTAAAAATTAAACGTTTTAATAAAAAAGGATTTCGTTTTTAAAATGAAAGTTTATTTGTTCTTAACGGTAATTACAATTTTATGGGTTGGTTAGATGATGTGTTAGGAAGAAAGTCAAGATGAAGAACGTAACTTGGTAGAGTTAGTTGTGTCTGGCCGCATCTGACTGAAATAAAATATTGAACAAGAAAAAGGGTCACCATCTTCCATAAACGACACCATCATCTCCACTACTAAATATGCATCAACTTTTATTCAACGAAACATTGGAACATAACGAGAATTGTCTGGTACGCTGGCTTTTGTTGATAAACGAATGCGGTATCCTGGAGTTCCATTCTAGCAGGCCACTTGTGGCAAAACGAGAACAGGATAACACATCCCATCATGAGACGATCAACTCTGGAACTGGTTTGAATCGTATTTTGGGCATTAAACTTTGTTGGCACGCATTGATTTTGAGTATGCACAGTTGTGTCCTAACTTCCATGCAGTTATAAGTCTAGGCGTGAGCGAAACCAAACCACAACTCAATCTAACGCAAGATACTGCACATACATATAAACAAAATAGGTCCCTCATGCAACTGCTACAAAATATTTGTATTTAGGTAATAAAGTGATAGCACTTACATGAACAAAAATCTTTTTACACTTATATGCACACACATTGTGTAACAATAAGTTGTAATTTGGTTGGCAAAAACAGGAACCTCCAAACTCACGCACTGACATACAGGCGATTAGCGCATCACTGCACATGTGCACTACTAATTTCCGCCAAACGCTTGATTCGCGTGCAATACAAGACAGTTTGAGTCAAGATGTCAACCTAGACAAACGTGGCATTTCCTCTTACCTCTCATCATTATCGTGGTGATGAGCGACAGGAATAAACTCAAGACCAACTGGAACTATATTTTGTTTCGACTATAATGACTGCCAACCAAGCAACGCAAGTTACAGGTTTACGTTCTTGTATCCATATATCCCAATAAAAGATCGATTCTAATGAAAGAGAAGCTGTGTGGTGTATTCCTTGTGTTCTTCCCACGAACAGGATTTCTCTCCCATAAATTCCAGAGAAAACTCTTCCTCTACTCCACAAATTCACGACTTCCGACGCAATACGAACATGCAACATTGTCATCCCTACTTCTATCTCATACAATATCAAAACACTTCCTATGCAAAACTTATCAACTCAACACCAACGCCACTTCCTAAAGCATGTTTCACAAAACTATGCTTACATTTCGTACCGGTTTTCAAATTATTACATTCAATCCGAATAAACTGCTTCTCACAAAAACATAATCTCACACAGAAAGTAACAAAGAGTTTCACTCTCCTATCATTAAGTTCTCCCACTCCACTCACAACATCGTGTAAATTCCTTAATCGGTATAAATATCATTAATTCACCGTTTCATTATTTCATTTTATAAATCCATCTATCCAAACAAAATATTCGATCAAGGAACAAAAAATTGTAGAACTCAAGATAGTCATCACTCAAAATAGATCCGTGGCATAAGAATGGAAGAGTGTGTCAAGTTAATCAACAACTTTATCTGATGGCTCTAAGCACCGAGACGCACATTCAAAATTTTAATTTTATAGCAAGAGATACTCAATGAACATTCATTTTAATTGTTATCATTTCAGCTTTTAGCAAATCCAAAGTTTTCTTGTCTTTCTTGTCTGGTTCATAAGTTATGAGCGTGTAGATGTGTTGTGCTTATCCTGAGACATTCTATATATGTAGAATTTGGTATATTCGGACTACTATTCTCATATTGGATGTTTTTATCACAACGTTTCGGCCGATGTAACCTCCGACCTTCTTCAGGTGTACTTTGTCGAACTCGGGAATCGACCTTCTTCAGTACACCTGAAGAAGGTCGGAGGTTACATCGGTCGAAACGTTGTGATGAAAACACCCAATATGAGAATAGTAGTCCGAATATACCAAATTCTACTAATTATCAACCCTCATCTAAAAAATTCCGAAACATTCTATATATACCGTTTAATACGATTTAATTAATTAAGCATTTCGAGTCAGCGTTCATAATATTTGTATACCTTTAGAATTAGGAAACTATTATCATTCAATTAAATTTACATTAGATAACATTAAATAACATTATTATTAGATTACATATATAATATAATATATATAATATATATAATAATAATAATAATAATAATAATATATATATATATAAACAAAGAAGAATGAAATTTCAAGACGAGGCTGCGATTAGAAGTGAAAACGTGTCAAGAATCTTACTTAAATTCATATATTTCAACAGCCTTATATACCGTTAGTAAACGTCGTTTAGACACTAGACGGGTTTCGTCATTTACATCAGTGGTCCCCAACCGGTGGGCCGCGGACCGGTGCTGGTCCGTAGACCAATTGGCACCAGGCCGCGTAAGAAATACAGTTTAGAAATATAGTTTGCATACATGTGCGCAGTTTTTAAAGCTCTTTATCTCAGTTTGTACGCTTTGTCATAAGATTAGTCATACGCTTTGTAAGCTTAGTCACTAGTGTTGTAAGTGTGTTTGTGTGTCTTGTGACTCGTGTTGTGATTGCTCAAGCCTTGTTGCCATTTCCGACAACTTATCTGTGTGAAGCGGGGTTTTCTGCAGTAACAGCAACTAAAACAAAATATCGGAATAAACTAGACATAAGCAACACACTCCGGGTGTCATTGTCTCCTATTGCTCCCAGATGGGACCGTCTGATTGCAAAGAAACAAGCTTAAAGTTCTCATTGACTTGGTGTTCTAGTAATGTTAAAATGTTCATGCACTTTATATTCGTTTTTCTGGTGTACCTGTATTTTATTTTGAAAGGAATGTTTAAAGTAAATTTTTAATGTAAACTTTTTAATGATATATTTATTATTATTTCGAGGCTTTTATTTTCATGTTATGTTGTTGGTACGATGCTACATGTAAGTTGCAAGTAAACAATCTACCCCCGGGCCGCGGTAAAATTGTCTAACGCTTACCGGTCCGCGGCAACAAAAAGGTTGAGGACCACTGATTTACATAATACATTACTTTTAACCTTCAATTAAATTCAGATTTACAAATACACACTTATAACTGCTATTATCAAGTTTACATATGTATTTACAATATTTTCCGATAACGTGATATTAAGAAAAATTATTCATACAATTAATTAAAGCCATTTTCTTCATGAACCAGCGTGTTTTCTGAACCATACTTTCAATGGCGATTATTGTTAAAATTGCAAGTCTTTCTTGACCTTTTGGCTAAGATCAAAGTGTAGTATCTGTTCCGATGGTATTGTAATGTGTAAGTCACTTACAGGCGAAAAAAATACAAATGCAGACACACACGAGAGGTGGCTACACAATTTTATTCGCTCAGAGATTATTTCTTCATCTTATTTATCAAACATTATATATTACTAATGCAGATTTGGTATCTGTTTGTCTGAAGCCGAAACTAAACTATTTCTTTTTTTAATGTACTTTTATTATACTATTTCAGACTAATGTACTATCGTCCAAGGCCCAATTCAGGGAGCAGTGAAGTATCTGTTCTGTTGTCATAAAACTATCCTTCCAGGCATTACCCCCTCTTTTTTTTAGGGCAGGTAGTGTAGTATTTGTTTTGCTGTTATGAGACCATCCTCCCAGGCATTACTACCCTTTTTATGTTTGTTTGTGATGATACCATTCTTCCAGACATTACTTCGTACTTCGAGGAGAGAAGTGTAGTATGTGTTCCTTCGTCATGTTACGATCCTCTCAGGCATTATCTCCACCTATGAATAAACGGACACGTAAATAAAAGAAAACAAAAACGGGAACCACGCACTTACATGTCTCTTTGGCAGTAGAAAAAAACAATGAAAGAAAACGTTACTGCGCAACTTTTTGATCACAAACTTTCGATCCGAACAAAACAGATCGACACTCGACGTTAAAAATACACGTCAACAAATCCTGACGTTATAATAATTTTTAAAAAGTGTTATCCTGGGAGTATTAAAAAAAAAACATTCAGCCAAAACATAAGTATATTAGAAGCTGTTCTTACTAGTGAGCGTTAAGAACAATGTAATAAACAAGTTATTTATCTTCCTCCCACAAGGTAAGATGTGACACAAGGTCGGGAAAGTGGGATTTGAAAAACCAGCGCTCGAGAAGGTGAGCACTCTGGCCTACAAAAAATGCCTGGGCAGCCCCGTCGGCATTCCCCGGTAGGGGCGCCTCAGGCAGTAAGCAATAAACTTACTCCTCCCCAAAGAGGGGAGGCAAAGCCTGGGAGGATGGACCTCCTAGAACTGCACAGGACAAACCCATAGACCGGCGTAAATCAAGTCCCGAAGGCCAAGACAATACCAGTCCATGGGATGCAGTATCCATCGGAACAGATACTACACTTTGATCTTGGCCAAAAGGCCCAATTAGGAATAACTTTCTCTATTTTGAATTATCTCCCCTTTGGAGAACTCGCCTGCTTTTACTAAACAATATAAATAGCAGCACTAATATTGTACCGACATTGTATGCCGAATAAAGCTTTCTCAAGTTACGTCTGTTCTCGGTTGTCGTTACAAACAACTCCTAATATTGTAATAAGTAAAATGAAAAAGGATCATCACACAAAGGAAAACAAACTCTCTTTTGACACAACAGCAAAAGGGGTTTGTTTAATATTATCTGCACGACTAGGACGACTGCTTTTATATTTTTTTATCAAAAATTAAACAAAATTACATGTATAAAAAAAATAGAGAGTTCGGCTAAACATTACATTTTCGCACGATTGGTGACATTTATTAAATGTGTTTCTATTTAATTTTCGATTTTTGAGCGATTATCGAGGTTCTATATGGTGGCAATGTCAGCTATTTTATTTTTCCTTTTTATTAAACTAAAAACACTTTAAAATGATTTAAAACACAAAGGTAGGTAGAAGAATAACTTATCTTGCCTTTGGTAACATTTATTTGTTGCCTATTTGTAAGATTGAATAGCGATCGTGGCTGCTGCGCATGAAAAAAAAAGAAGAAATTGCCGGTTTCACTCTACAGAACTTCTCAACTGGAATGATAACCCACCGGCAGTTATTCAAAACGCTCCAAAGTGTACCTATAGGAGCTTTTCTTATTTATGACTGCTACATCACCACGTCGGGGTCACCATTTATAGAAGCTGTTCTTACTAGTGAGCAATACGAAAAACTCCTAATATTGTAGTATGTAAACGAAAACGGTCATCACACGAAGGCAAACAAACTCTCTTTTAACACAACAGCAAAACGGGTTTGTTTAATATTATCTGCACCGTTGGGTATAGGTCAGCAATGGTTAGGACAGTTCTCTGCGTTAGGAAATAGTTCCTTATTTATGACTGCTACATCACCACGTCGGGGTCACCATTTATAGGAGCTGTTCTTACTAGTGAGCAATACAAAAAACTCGTAATATTGTAGTATAGTGAACAAAAAGGATCATCACACGAAGGCAAACAAACTCTCTTTTAACACAACAACAAAAGGGTTCATTTACTATTATCTATAACGTTGGGTATAGGTCGGCAAAGGTTAGGACAATGTCCAAGTGAAGAAAGTCAAATAAAAAGTTGTTTGAAGGTCTACGACCAGCTTATCTTCGAGTGAAGATAGCTGCGCTTGGAAAATCCAGGTGATTCAGGCAGGAGAGTGAAGGGTGTGTGTCCTTCTTGGTTGCTTGTCGCAGTCGCACTGATGTCTCTTGCTATTGCTGAAAGGGTCCAAAGTAGATCCTCAGGGTACAACTATGACACAATCAGCCAGTAAGGACAGTTCTCCGCATTAGGAATAGGTAATTCTTATGACTGCTACATGTCTACTCCTTGGCCTTTTGGCTAAGATCAAAGTGTAGTATCTGTTCCGATGGATACTGCACCCCATACTGGTATTGTCTTGTCCTTCGGGTCTTGACTTACGCCGGTCAATGGGTCTGTCCTGTGCAGTTCTAGGAGGTCCACCCTCCCAGGCTTCGCCTCCCCTCTTTGAGGAGGAGTAGGTTTATTGCTTACTGCCTGAGGCGCCCCTACCGGGGAATGCCGACGGGCCTGCCCAGGCAATTTTTAAATGGCCAGAGTGCTCACCTCTCGAGCGCTGGCTTATCTAATCCCACTTTCCCGACCTTGTGTCACATCTTACCTTGTGGGAGGTAGATAAATAAAATGTCTACTCCTTGGCCTTTTGGCTAAGATCAAAGTGTAGTATCTGTTCCGATGGATACTGCACCCCATAGACGGGTATTGTCTTGGCCTTCGGGGCTTGATTTACGTCGGTCTATGGGTCTGTCCTGTGCAGTTCTAGGAGGTCCACCCTCCCAGGCTTTGCCTCCCCTCTTTGGGGAGGAGTAAGTTTATTGCTTACTGCCTGAGGCGCCCCTACCGGGGAATGCCGACGGGGCTGCCCAGGCAATTTTTAATGGCCAGAGTGCTCACCTTCTCGGGCGCTGGCTTTTAAAGTCCCACTTTCCCGACCCGACCTTGGGTCACATCTTACCTTGTGGGAGTAAGATAACACTGGCCTTGTGCCTAACCTCCTGGGGAGGTAAATAAAATGTCTACTCCTTGGCCTTTTGGCTAAGATCAAAGTGTAGTATCTGTTCCGATGGATACTGCACCCCATAGACGGGTATTGTCTTGGCCTTCGGGGCTTGATTTACGTCGGTCTATGGGTCTGTCCTGTGCAGTTCTAGGAGGTCCACCCTCCCAGGCTTCGCCTCCCCTCTTTGGGGAGGAGTAAGTTTATTGCTTACTGCCTGAGGCGCCCCTACCGGGGAATGCCGACGGGGCTGCCCAGGCAATTTTTAAACCCCACTTTCCCGACCCGACCTTGGGTCAAATCTTACTTGTGGGAGTAAGATAAAAACTGGCCTTGTGCCTAACTCATGGAGAGGAGTAAATCAATACATGTCTACGTTGATATTGATGGCCTAAAGCCACATGGTGGGCTGCCTAAGACATGGAGGGGATCAGTTGACGACGACCTGATTCTGGCTGGCGTCACAAGCGAAATGGCAGCAGAGAGGAAAAGTTGGAAGTCATTCACGAAACGTCTTTTAACACAGCAACAAAAGGGGTTTTATTTAATATTATCTATACCATTGGGTATAGGTCGGCAAAGGTTAAGATAGTGTCCAAGTGAAGAAAGGAAAGGATAGAAAGTTCTTTGACTGCCAAAAGTCTACGAGCAGCTTATCTTTGAGTGATGATGTGGCCGACGCCACAACTGGTCAGGGGATATATGTGCGACCTTTCTTTCTTTGTTGACTCAGCCTTTCTTCGTCTCTGAGGTAGAGAAGAGGGGTGATCTCGTGAAATCACGTTGCCAGAAGATTCCGGCCAAGCAGGGACCAACAGGTCAGCTTGACCACGCGTGGTTTTACTGCCTATAAAAACAAGCCACACACTCTTTTCTTTCTCTTTTTCCTTCCGTTTGCTTGCAGAATGCACTCAGAGGAGATCGTCGACCCCCCCCCCCCGACCCCCACCGGCTCGACTGAGGAGGTGGGGGAGGCAAAAAGGTAACCTCTTTTAATTCCTACCAGGAATAGCGAACTTTTCTTCAAACACACATCATTTCAATTGCCACACAAAAATACATCAAACACGTTCGCATATACACCTTCTTATGAACATGACTTACAAACAGACCTGTTTCACTCCTTAAAAGTACGAACTCTACAACATGTCTTAGTCAAATAAATTGTTTTGTTTTAATATAAATGTTTTACTCGTAATTATTAATTTTACAAAATACCATTCTTGTGTCTTTAGCTTTATTATTCCTTCGCTTTCTTTCGAATATAATTTTAGATAATAATATTAATGTTCTCTTTCTTCCCTTTGTTTGTTTTAATCTGTTAATTATATCCACGCGTGGTCCGGCCACTTCGACCAATCCACACGTAGTCAGGCCACGTCGAACAAAGGCATCTCTCCCACAACATTTGGTCGGGGGATTCATTCTCCCATAACCATTTGTCCGGCAATCCCTCACCACTGTGGTTAATCCTTTGTTCATGAGCCCCGGCCATAATGATAGCTGGGCTCGAAAAATCCAGGTGATTCAGGCAGGAGAGTGAAGGGTGTGTGTCCTTCTTGGTTGCTTGTCGCAGTCGCACTGATGACTCTTGCTATTGCTGAAAGGGTCTAAAGTAGATCCTCAGGGGACAGCTGAAATAAATACGCCCTGCAAGCTGTATGACCAAATCAACCAGCAAGGATAGTTCTCCGCATTAGGAAATAGTTCCTTATCTATGACTGCCACAAGTACATTTCATTGTTTTTTTTCCCCGGCACAATATTCGCTGTAAAACATATATTTTATCGAAGATTTTTAACCTACAAAAAAAAAAAGAGAAGCTTTGTGTCTAGCGATGGATCTAAAATCTTCTTTCAAATTTCAAATATCTGCCAATTTTAATATTTTTTTTCACACGTGGCGTAGCAGCGCATGAGAATAAATTTAAATGACATGCAAAGTCAAAAAAGACGGTTTGCTTTAAAGCAGCAGCAGCAGCAGTCATAAATGCTTTATTAACCCATGCCAAAGTTAATAAGCTAAATATTTAATAATATATATAACAAATACTGACCCAACAGGCCACGGGTGATCTAGTATCATGCTAAAACTCTCATAATCTTGTTTACTTATTTGAACATGGAATGTTTTAGATGATGGGTCACGGGGCGAATGAGATGAGAAGTGGTGATGGTATGAACGCCGTTCTGTGTGCGTTCACTGCACAGACTGTGATCGTCCACTCGTTGTGCTGGTCGGAAGTCGTTGTTCGATTCCGACACGGGTCGCAGTGTTAATTGCAGTCAGTTCTGCAGTGGAAGAATTCTCCGTCCAAATAAAATTCCGACTCCAGTTTAAAACAAGTCTTCTTCTTCTTTCGTTTGCTTCACAGCATCTCACTTTGAC
>OY744554.1:31107185-31137185 GCA_963556195.1 Sepiola atlantica | reverse complement strand
CGTGTTATGATGGTTAAGTGGCTAACGACACGAACCGACGACCTGGGTGTGCCAAGTTCGAATCCAGTCGTTTCCATAGCACCACTTTAACTTAGGGATGTTGGCAACCTTTGCGTGGTCCCTCCTGTGAAAAATGCCAACAACAGAATTAAGCCGGTCAACAAAGTTCTACCGTGTTGATTCATACGAATTTATTTTTACTTAAGAGACTTGTGACACGAATGGTCCGTCGACTCCACACAAGGTCCTATGAACAACAATTGAAGGCCTTCAACCTGCATTCACTGGAGTGTAGACGGTTGTGTGGGGACTTCATTTTCGCATTAAACATCATGCACGGCAACTAGAATGGGCCATGTGACCTCTTCTTAACAGATCGCTTTTACATTTCTTTCCCCTCTATTCTCTTTCAACATCTTTTTCTTTTTGGTATTTTTTCTCTTTCTTTCTCTCTTATATTCCTCTCCCCCCCCCCTCTCTCTCTTTCCACCTCTCTCTCCCCCCCTCCTCTCTCTCGTATTCCCTCTATTTCTTTCTACTATCTCATCTTTGTATTATCTCCTTTTGTCTCTCTTCTATCTGCTCCCCAATTTATTTTCTGTCCCCTTTTCTTTTTTCTCTAATATTCTTTTTTTCACCCCCTCCTCCTCCTATCTCTCTCTCTCTTTCTCCTCTACTTCTTTTCTTTTTCTTCTTTTTTTCGTTTCTCTTCGTCTTTCCTTTTTCTTTTCTATCTCTTTTTCCTTTTCTTCCTCTGTATTTTCTTCCTCGTTCTCTTCCCTTTTTATTTCCGCAGAGAGGGTTTCGTAAAAACTCAGAGAAGCTTCCGACGTCTTTTTCGGTTCGGGTCGCTTCACAATGGAGCAGGCTGCCAGAAACCATGATCAGACTACAGACGACCAAGCAGTTAAAGGCAGCGCTGGATGATACATCATGGTCGCTGACCTTTGGATGATTGCCCCTCACTTGAGCAGCGAAGGATGCGCACGGACGCATTTCTGGTGTAAAGCATCAATCAAAATTTGGATGTACTTTTCGGTGGTGTTTTTCACTCTGAAGCCAGGTCGTGGTCTTCACGGAATCCAGTGGCGGATGTACTATGGTCACTTTCGTCTTATTGGAGGATGAGCAGTACGCTCTATCTGTTTTTATGCTTCGTGGGTCAGCCTATCGGAAGTGGTAATGATGTCCAGGATTCAGGTTGTCTTGGACAAAACATTCAAACGGTGTTTAGATGTATACATCTTCTAATTGAGAATGAATTTGGGGCGACAATGACGGTCAATTCTGTCAAACACTTGTGTCATGAGGCAAGAAGGCTTTCAACAAGACGGAGCAACTCTCCCGACAGCTAACATCACTCTAGAGTGGTTGGATCGTCACTCTGCAGATCAATTGACCAGCAAACGTTGCGTTCCAGAAAGGTCACCACATTCACCGGATTTAACCCCCTGGATTTCTATCTTTGGGATTTTTGGAAGAGCGTGTGTACCAGAACAGTCCATAAACAATTGCAGGACTCAAGGAAGCCATCACTCAGCACATGATAATGGAAGTGTCAGGGTAATCAAGAAATTTGCTCAACGGCGCCAGATATGCCATCAGTACCGAGGCGCACATTTCGAACACGTTTTGGAAAATTTTTATTTTATAACAAGAAATACTGAATTTTAGTTGTTAGATTTCAGCTTTTAGGAAATCCAAAATTTTCTAGTCTTTCTTATAATGTTATATATTGTTGCTGTTGTCTTTCGGATAATGTTATATATTGTTGCTGTTGTCTTTCGGATAATCTTATATATTGTTGCTGTTGTCTTTCGGATAATCTTATATATTGTTGCTGTTGTCTTTCGGATAAAGTTATATATTGTTGCTGTTGTCTTTCGGATAATCTTATATATTGTTGCTGTTGTCTTTCGGATAAAGTTATATATTGTTGCTGTTGTCTTTCGGATAATCTTATATATTGTTGCTGTTGTCTTTCGGATAATCTTATATATTGTTGCTGTTGTCTTTCGGATAATCTTATATATTGTTGCTGTTGTCTTTCCGATAAAGTTATATATTGTTGCTGTTGTCTTTCGGATAATCTTATATATTGTTGCTGTTGTCTTTCGGATAAAGTTATATATTGTTGCTGTTGTCTTTCGGATAATCTTATATATTGTTGCTGTTGTCTTTCGGATAAAGTTATATATTGTTGCTGTTGTCTTTGGGATAATCTTATATATTGTTGCTGTTGTCTTTCGGATAAAGTTATATATTGTTGCTGTTGTCTTTGGGATAATCTTATATATTGTTGCTGTTGTCTTTCGGATAAAGTTATATATTGTTGCTGTTGTCTTTCGGATAATCTTATATATTGTTGCTGTTGTCTTTCGGATAAAGTTATATATTGTTGCTGTTGTCTTTCGGATAATCTTATATATTGTTGCTGTTGTCTTTCGGATAAAGTTATATATTGTTGCTGTTGTCTTTCGGATAATCTTATATATTGTTGCTGTTGTCTTTCGGATAATCTTATATATTGTTGCTGTTGTCTTTCGGATAATCTTATATATTGTTGCTGTTGTCTTTCGGATAATCTTATATATTGTTGCTGTTGTCTTTCGGATAATCTTATATATTGTTGCTGTTGTCTTTCGGATAATCTTATATATTGTTGCTGTTGTCTTTCGGATAAAGTTATATATTGTTGCTGTTGTCTTTCGGATAATCTTATATATTGTTGCTGTTGTCTTTCGGATAATCTTATATATTGTTGCTGTTGTCTTTCGGATAAAGTTATATATTGTTGCTGTTGTCTTTCGGATAATCTTATATATTGTTGCTGTTGTCTTTCGGATAATCTTATATATTGTTGCTGTTGTCTTTCGGATAATCTTATATATTGTTGCTGTTGTCTTTCGGATAATCTTATATATTGTTGCTGTTGTCTTTCGGATAATCTTATATATTGTTGCTGTTGTCTTTCGGATAAAGTTATATATTGTTGCTGTTGTCTTTCGGATAATCTTATATATTGTTGCTGTTGTCTTTCGGATAAAGTTATATATTGTTGCTGTTGTCTTTCGGATAATCTTATATATTGTTGCTGTTGTCTTTCGGATAAAGTTATATATTGTTGCTGTTGTCTTTCGGATAATCTTATATATTGTTGCTGTTGTCTTTCGGATAAAGTTATATATTGTTGCTGTTGTCTTTCGGATAATCTTATATATTGTTGCTGTTGTCTTTCGGATAAAGTTATATATTGTTGCTGTTGTCTTTCGGATAATCTTATATATTGTTGCTGTTGTCTTTCGGATAATCTTATATATTGTTGCTGTTGTCTTTCGGATAATCTTATATATTGTTGCTGTTGTCTTTCGGATAAAGTTATATATTGTTGCTGTTGTCTTTCGGATAATCTTATATATTGTTGCTGTTGTCTTTCGGATAAAGTTATATATTGTTGCTGTTGTCTTTCGGATAATCTTATATATTGTTGCTGTTGTCTTTCGGATAATCTTATATATTGTTGCTGTTGTCTTTCGGATAATCTTATATATTGTTGCTGTTGTCTTTCGGATAATCTTATATATTGTTGCTGTTGTCTTTCGGATAATCTTATATATTGTTGCTGTTGTCTTTCGGATAATCTTATATATTGTTACTGTTGTCTTTCGGATAAAGTTATATATTGTTGCTGTAGTCTTTCGGATAATCTTATATATTGTTGCTGTTGTCTTTCGGATAATCTTATATATTGTTGCTGTTGTCTTTCGGATAATCTTATATATTGTTGCTGTTGTCTTTCGGATAAAGTTATATATTGTTGCTGTTGTCTTTCGGATAATCTTATATATTGTTGCTGTTGTCTTTCGGATAATCTTATATATTGTTGCTGTTGTCTTTCGGATAATCTTATATATTGTTGCTGTTGTCTTTCGGATAATCTTATATATTGTTGCTGTTGTCTTTCGGATAAAGTTATATATTGTTGCTGTTGTCTTTCGGATAATCTTATATATTGTTGCTGTTGTCTTTCGGATAATCTTATATATTGTTGCTGTTGTCTTTCGGATAATCTTATATATTGTTGCTGTTGTCTTTCGGATAATCTTATATATTGTTGCTGTTGTCTTTCGGATAATCTTATATATTGTTGCTGTTGTCTTTCGGATAATCTTATATATTGTTGCTGTTGTCTTTCGGATAATCTTATATATTGTTGCTGTTGTCTTTCGGATAATCTTATATATTGTTGCTGTTGTCTTTCGGATAATCTTATATATTGTTGCTGTTGTCTTTCGGATAATCTTATATATTGTTGCTGTTGTCTTTCGGATAATCTTATATATTGTTGCTGTTGTCTTTCGGATAATCTTATATATTGTTGCTGTTGTCTTTCGGATAATCTTATATATTGTTGCTGTTGTCTTTCGGATAATCTTATATATTGTTGCTGTTGTCTTTCGGATAATCTTATATATTGTTGCTGTTGTCTTTCGGATAAAGTTATATATTGTTGCTGTTGTCTTTCGGATAATCTTATATATTGTTGCTGTTGTCTTTCGGATAATCTTATATATTGTTGCTGTTGTCTTTCGGATAATCTTATATATTGTTGCTGTTGTCTTTCGGATAAAGTTATATATTGTTGCTGTTGTCTTTCGGATAATCTTTTATATTGTTGCTGTTGTCTTTCGGATAATCTTATATATTGTTGTTGTCGTCTTTTGGATAATCTTATATATTGTTGCTGTACTTAAAAGAATAATGATAAATACTTATGTATAAAAATATACTTGTATATTTTTTATTGTTCGGTTACGGCAAGCGAGTAGAGTCGGAGGGAGTGGGGAGAGCAATAGAGTTGACGGACGTTGATCTTTCGAATTTGCTAGCCAGCAGCCTTCTATTTGAGCTAGTTAATATAACATTTTTGGACAGCCACAACTGCAATGCCCATTCCAAGATTTTGCTTACACACTTTATGTAGCCATGTCCCCTATGGGACGTGGCTTCCATCCATTTTATTGTTTATTTGGCAACGGGTGTATTTCTATCTGCAGGTGACCTTTGCAGATGACCTTCTATTTGATCTCAATTTGGGCCAGTTAATATAACATTTTTGGACATCCGAAACTGCAACATCCACAACTGCAATGCACATTCATAATTTTAGAAAACTCCTTTTTACTTTTAGGAAATCTAAAGTTTTCTTGTCTTGTCCATAATTTTACCATAGTCATGTGGAAATATTTAGATGAGGGTGTTTAAAAATAAGGTAAATATCGGAAATTTCAATGTATGGTTAGAATTAAGTAAAGAGTGGAAAATTCCATAGGAAGTTAAAAGTTTAGTGTTCGGCTGACGTGTAGCGGTAATTACGTAATGGGAGGAAGTATGTGGTGGAAAAACTAGAGAATTTCTGTTTCTAGGAAAGTTTTCTTGTTTGGTTCATAAGTTATGTTTATTTACCTCTTCTTGAGAGAGTTAGGCACAAGGTCAGGCATGGTTTTGAAAAGCTAGCACACTAAGATTAGCGTGCTCTGACCTACAAAAAATGCCTGAGCAGCCCCGTTAGCATTCTCCGGTAGGGGTGCCTCAAGCAATTAAGAATAAACTAATCCCTTCTCAAAGAGAAGGTAAAGCCTGGGAGGGTGGACCTCCTGAGACTGAATAAAACCATACATTAGTCCAAAAGAGCAGAGCCAGAAGAAAACCACAACGGACGTATCCTTCATGAGACGAAGAGACCAAGATATGAGGGGAGGGGGTGACGTTGTCAGAACAGAACAAACTGTTAGTGTTGGCATCTGCACTGAGATTAGCGTGCTCTGGCCTACAAAAATGCCTGAGCAGCCCCGTCAGCATTCTCCCTCTGTCAGATAGAGACAGCACGTTTGAAATTCATGAATCTACCCATTTTCTACCTCAGACTGATCAACATTGGCAGCAGTGGCCAGGTATAAACTGAATTTAGTCACAAAAAATTCATGATGAGGCGAAAAAGTGCGAGACAGCTACACTGGGAACCTGCGTGTCAGTGAGCCCGATCTATGTAACAGGTAGCCATGAGCTATATGTCTCAAACTGTTAAAAGAAGACGAGGCTTGAATAAAGAAAAAGTTGCCAGGTGAAAATCCCGATAAATGTTGGCAGTGAGTGTCGCAGGTGGAACTGGGTGCTGGTCGTCCAGAGAGGATAGAACTGTCATGAGTGTGTAAGAGGGTCACACTAAGGTAAGGGTTGCACCTTCGTTGTCAGTTATAGAGTTGCAAATGGGATGCCACAGCCTTTGGGGCCACAATTTCTTTCCACCCTTACTATCAGGCTCATAAGATGTTTGAAACGAAGAAGTTTTTCCTTTGGTTCGTAGCATTAGCGAGTGGCTGGACCAAGATATGAAAACTTAACGACTCTAATTTAATTGTTCTCAGTAGAACTTGTGACGTATTCTTCTGGAATCGTTGTTACTTACAATTAACTAACACAGACGATTATGATACAAACAGTTCATTTTTATTTATTCATGCAAACATCGCGTGTAGATGAGTCACTCTTATACTGAGATTCCCTGTATATCTGATCCTGAACAGCAATACCGATTTATACAGGGTGGGCCAAAATAAGGGTCCTATCTTTAAATTTGAATAACTTCCACAAAATAAAAGTTAAACTCACCAAACTTTATGGGTGTGTAGACTGACCCTTCCAAGATTTTTTGAAATAAACAAAACAAATTTTAGCCGAAAAACACTTCTTAAAACTTACAAAAACTAAAGTATTGTTTTTTACACTGTTTTGAGTTTTTTAAGCAAAAATAATGTTTTCTAAATGAGGGTACGTTCCTTAGGGCTAATACGGCTCATGCTTGCTTCGGGTCCTTTACTTATTCTAAAAAAAAAAAAAAAAAATCAATAAATAAAAAAGTTATGAATTTTTAAAAATAGGACCCTTATTTTTGCCCACCCTGTACATATAAAAACTGGGTCTGTTCGTTTAATTGTACCAAGCGGAACTTATGAAATATTCTGGAGTCGTTTGGCTTGCTGGATCGTTGTTGCTTACAATTAACTAACACAGACGATTATGATACAGACAATTCGTTCTTTATTTATGGATTCAAATATTATACGTAGACGGGTTACATTTATACGGAGACTCCTTGTATATCTGATCTTCGACAGAAATTGCGATTCGTTCATAAATATACCATCCCACCATTTTTGATGGGTACTATTCTGATAAAAGAAAAAAAAAAAGAAAGAAAGAAAAGCCGAAAGATAAACTTGACAAAACGTTTATTCTAAAAAGATCCAATTAGACAAGATTTCAAAAAAAGAAAAAAAGGTCAACAATGAATCATAAGTTTTTCTTTTCTTTCTTTTCTTTGCGTAGCTGCATCTCCGTTCAGTTACGCATGAAATTTTTGATAAACGTGAAAGTTGCATGCAAGGTGCATTTATCAGCATTTTAGTAATTTTAAAAAAAATTATTATTATTAATAGAAGTCTGTGAGCAAAAATCACACGTAATATGTAAATAAAACATAGTACAAACTTTCGAGAACAAATTTCTTTTTTAGTTAGGGTTTATTTTAATTTTTTTGTTTGGTGCTTCCATACAACCACTCCCCCATGAAAAATGCATTCTATTATTTTTTTTAACTCGAGTATCATGGTTAACAGAGAAAATAATAAGCGGAAAAATTCCAACAAGTATTAAGAATAGAAAAGAAAGTTTACTAAACAAAAGATACAAGGTGAACAGAGTAGTTCAGCAATCGCTAGACTGAGTTAGCAAGTTCCGTGAGATCTTGCTCTTTTCATAGGAAAAAATAGACGATTCCATTTTCTTTATAAAGGTATTATAGGGTGACCCCCCCCCCCCCCCAAAAAAAATGTCACTCATAGAATCGTTAATAAAATTCACAATCCTTTCTGCAATCTAACCATATTTGGTACAAATAAATTTCAGCCTATGTCTGACTTGTCCACCGAGTTTCAGCCATGAATACCCAACAGTCTTTGTTTTATCACCGTTCAATGATATGCAGAGATACTTTGGCAATGCAAGAATTAGACTATCTAAAAAATAATAAGATATTTTATTCATGGGGAAGTGATTTTAAAGAAGCACATTCTGTTTTTATTTAGTTGCATTGCAGTCAAAAGTTTATTTTTTGAGGGGGTCTGTTTAAACTTATCGATACTAAATAAAAAAAATAATTAAAAAATAAATAAAAACAAAAAGCAATGATAAATGTAATTTTCAATTTAAAAAAGAATAAGTAAAACAATACAAAAAATAAAATATATATTGAAAAAATAAGTAAATATAAAATATTTTATTTTTATATTTTAATCAAATATCCTGAAATTTAAAATATTTTTCTTTATAAATCCGTACTGTTTATTCTAAACTTTTTGAGCAGTTTAAAAACGAAGAAAATATATTGTTTTCTTTATTAATACTAGCTGTGCCGACCCGGCATTGCCCAGGAATATATTTACTTGGAATTTATTGGGCTTTTCTTTTTGTAAACTATACCATTTTTTTTTTTTTATTAAAATATTATTTTTTTTGTTCCAATCAAAAAATAAGTAACTTCTGGCCCGGATGTGGGTGATCATCACCGCCTAGTGACTTGAAAGTGAGTGATCATTTTACGTTAAATTTATATGCAAAAGTCATCCCCCATCCTAAAGTCTAAAATATTGTTTTTGGTGTTTGTCAACTGATGTTGGATATTTACATGTAATCGCCTAAATAAAGTAGAATCTCATTTTTATTTTTAAGAAAATCAACAGGGCTCCAATAATACCAAAAGGTTTTCTAGGGGTGCCAGGCATAGAAAAGGTTGATATTCTACAGGATATTTTGTGTTTTGTTTTTAAAAAAAAAAAAAAAAAAAAAAAAAAAAAAAAGGAAATTAAAAAAACATTACTTCAAATATAAGCAAAAAAATATATATCAGCCAAAAAAATATCAGCAAAATATATATATCAGCAAAAAAATATATCAGCTAAAAATATATCAGCAAAAAATATATCAGAAATAGAAATATAAGCAAAATAAATATCAGCAAACAATTATCAGCAAAAGAAATATCAGCAAAAAGATATAAGCAAAAATAAACAAAGAAAAAAACAAATGATAAAAGAATCGTTTTATTGTATGTATGTGTGTGTTGATGTGTGTCTGTTAAAGTGTGTACTCATGCGTATATCTATAGGCATTACATAATATTGCACATATAGTTTGAAAAAAACCCAAAACATTTTATTTACATTATTTACGTGCTTCGTTGTCATTTTTCTTTCACAACGTTTCGGCCGTTGTATTATCCACCCTTTTTCAGGTGCACCTTGTCAAGATTGGTAACTTCCCAGAAATTTCAAATCGAACCCTAACCCATTATTTATTCTTTCTCTAGAATATATCCTAACCAATACTTTTGTAGAGACCAGAATTATCTCCCCTTGAAGAAAATTTTTTTTCTAAGCCAGAGTTATGCCCTCGATAAAAAAAGGAGATCTCCAAATCTTGTCGCAAATACGAGATCTCGTGGCAGTTCTCGTAGTCGAGAATTGAGACAAGATTTCTTCCTCAGTTGCTGGCCTACCGTCCTGCAGATAGGACCTGCCTTTTGGCACATCGCATAACAGAGAAGACAGCATGAAAAAATTTAAATAAATGCATTGTGCTTAGCACAATATTTTTTAACTTCTTTATGCATTCTATTGTGATTGGGAATAATGTATTTAATTGTATGTTTAATCTATGTATACATGTCTCATTCACTGTCTTTATAGTTTGTCATAGATTTTTAAAGAGATTTCTACAGTGAATTCTACTAGGGCTCCTGAGTCGAATCCTTGGTGAAAATAAATTTAAGTGATACGATATATCTTAAAAGACATGGATCGCCAAATGAGAGTAATTTCCCTTTGGCGTGTTAAATAACATGTTCACTTTTCAATTCCCAGAAGGTTTGTCGACTATGATAAAAAGGCGCTTGCAGAAGGCCGAAGAATACAACGGCTGAAACGTTGTGGACATGACAACAAAGATGAAGACAGTAATTCGAAACAGGTAGATGATGTAAGTAACAACAATTTTTCAGAAATACCGTAAAAAAAATTATTTTTTAAAAAGGCAAAGTCATGGGTAGATAACAAATATATTTGAAATACCAATTTTTAGCTTTTAATATTTTAAAGTCTGTCATTTCTTTTTATTACTTCCAAAATCTGTGTATTGTTAATTCGTATAGCATTTCTTTGACAAAAAAGCAATATCACCATTATGATAATGATGGGAACAAAAGTTAATCTCATTGGCTCTTCAGGGTCACATGGGCTATGAACCAATGAAATGAGCAGTCAGCTGATTTTGAAATTAGCTTGGATATATAAGGATTTAATTTTTTTTTTTTTTAAATTACATAATTGTTTTTTATATATTTTATTTTTTTAATTAATGTTTTTTTCTCCGAGGATGTATGAGCAATTTTTTTCCTGGAGGTTTATTGTCCAATTATACATTAACAGAGCACAAGAAAAAAATGTTTATTTACAATTATGCGAGTGTGCACAGAAACTAGAAATCATTTTTTTTTTGTAAGATTCAAAATTAAAAAAAAAAAAAATTAAAATCCGTTTTTAAAAGCCTTGTTGCCAAAAAAGTCATCATGACAATAAAAAAATAAAATAAATAAACCCCCATTTCAAAAATTCTAAAAATCGTATGTTCACACTCTCCATGCAATTGACTGTGCCTGTCAGATATTTTTGCAAAAAGGTTAAAAGTTTAAAAAAAAAAACCAAGACTAGTGTAATATATGCAACAACGACACGTGTAAGTTGAACAAAGGCGAAGCATAGTAAGCTAATAACGTGACTGAAGAGCACGTCATGGTTACGTAGCCTTGGCCATGGAACATACATAAAGTGACCAGTTAAGCCACAGCGGTTAGAACAACGCAGTAATATCTTCATTTGGTTATCCCCCCCATTCTCTCTTGCATCCGCCACAACCACACAGTCAGAAAAGGGGCTACAGACAAGACTGTTGATTTGTTTTTTTTTTTGTTTTACGGCACATCAACCCTTTTTTCAGTCATTTAATCCAGAAGCATAATACCTAATTATAAGATCACTTTCAATTGACGTAACTTAACAAGATAAACAGAATTCTATCATCACAATTTCTGTAGTTTTTTTGCAGGAAATTCAAGCACTGAATTCCTCACATTCAAGGTTTCACCTGCATATGTTTTTTTTTGTTAATACATGGATCTATTTGCAAGTAAATAAAAAAAGGGAATATGTAGAATCTGTTATTGATTGCTAAATAACACAGAAATACTTCTATGCAACATTATATATAATATAATATAGATATATATATATTATTGCATGAATAGTTTTGTATATGGAAATTGGATAAACTATCTTTTGTTTATACGTGCTTAATAGCAAGTAGTGTTGTATATTTATTTATTTTTTTTTTGTTATCCCTCCTTGGGCATCTCCCCTTTAACTATCTTCTCAATTGAACTGTTAAAAACAAATTAAACTCTTAGTACAGTATCGATATCCAGATCAAATTCTGTTAAATATTTCATTTGACAACTCCCAAAAGTGCTCCCTCAATTTCTCCCTCCTACCACTTTCTCTGAATTCATCCAACCTCATCTTAAACTGATCCACGTTATTGCTGTTCTTAATCCGATCTGGCAACTTATTCCAAAAACATATTACTCTGTGAGCAAAAGAAAACTTAACTGGTTAACAGATCTAGGTTCTGAAAACTGCCTTGACAATAACCTTCCAGATCTAGGAGAAATACTAAAAAAAAAGTTAGTATGGTTTTGACATGTTATCCGGCTACCAGACTCCAGCTATGTAAATAAATCATATCAAGAAGATTTCATTGAAGAAAGATCAAGAGGACGACAACCAAAGAGATGGGCCGACCAGATAAGGGTTTAGACTGGCATGCTGCTCCTGACAGCTGAAAGACTGTGATAAGTGGCTGAATTCTGTTTTCAAGAATGTGGCGAAGCTATCTGATGTATGCAAGTCAAGTCGTCAACTGAGCGCAAGTCACTATTTTAGCCGTAGTTGGGGGAGGATAAATCATGAGTTCATACTATTCCCTTCCTTAGTGTGAAACTAAACAACAGATTCGATCACATAGTCTGCGGCGATATCCATAAGACCACTTACACATTCTACAGTGAAATAATCTCTCAAACTTAGGGTAAAAGTACAGAATAGTTAACACTCGAGAATTCGTAAGAAAAAATAAAACGAAACATAATTTATATAAAATGCATTAGAATGAAATTCTATACCGAAACCGCATAGTTTTAACATGTGCCAATGATTTGTAACATTTTTATAAACGGTAAAAAATGTTACAAATCATTTTCATACATTAAAACTATGTAGGTTTGGTAGAGAATTTCATTGTAATGCGTTTTATATAAATTATGTGTTTTTTTGTTTGTTTTACAAGTTCTTTAGTGTGAACTATTCTATACTTTTACCAAACTTAGTATTAGAAAAATAAACTAGAGTCTTTATGTCTATCTTTGTTGATCTGTGCTCGAGCTAAGATATGACCGAGAGAAAACAGATTTTAATGTCTGATCTGTCTGGCGTCAAAGAGAAAAGAGGCCGATTCTAATTTCTTTCTCCAGCCCCACCTTATTTTTCTTTCCATGTTTACAAATTGACGGTGATCACTTGACCTTTTGAAACCATTCGTTATTTCACTGATGTACTCTGTGACTTGTATGTCCGTATCCTTTTTTCAAAAGATCAATCTCATATTGTTTTATTTTTTGTTTTGCACCTGCACTAGTCTGGCACAAGACTCGAGTCTGATCACGATTAATTGAAAAAAAGAAAGGAATTTGTTTTTTACTTTTTTTCTTTTTGTCATATATTTGTAAGAATGAAGCGAAAATTCTCAGATATGGTTATTGATGTGGGTTTTGTTTGTTTTTGCAAATTCTAACCACTCGACATAAGATCGCCGCCGGTTCCATGACCTTTTTTGTTATATTACACTGGGATATGAAAAGATATGGTCGAAACCATGCAAACAATTTTTTTCCAAGTAGATTCATAAAAAAAATGCGTTTCTTATGATCCGACCACCATGAAAACAAAAACGCCTCATCATTATTTTTTGAATATTCTAAGTTTTTAGGTGAGTACTTCAAAAGTCATACACTCTTAGATTGGCCAGTATGCAACCTGGGTGGGGAGTTGGGCAGCAAGATGTTTGTTCACATTACATTTAAATTTATGCATGTGGGTACGGTCGGGAAAACAGGAAGCAGGTAGGGAATACCAAAAGCAAGCCATCCGAGAAAAGAAACTCTTAAAATAGGAAATCTGATATCTAGGGACCTTTACACTGAAGGGGTGAGATTTTGCTGCTAATCGGTGGTATTTTCGATTAGAGAGTACAAGGTTCTTCTTTCTATACCGATCGATACGTTTTTTCTTTTTCAAACTTTATATGTATATGGGGAACTGCCAATATACAAATATAAGTGTTTATTACTGTAAGTGAACAATCTAATGGGTAGTTACAAGTTGGGTAACTGATGTGTAATGTACATGGGAAACGTATTCCCTGAGGTTAGCATCGTCATTATTGATATACTACTCGGGATAGTTCATTGTATAAGGAAGGGGGGCGTCAGAACTTTGTAAATTAAATTTCAGGAATAAGGTAAGAAAAAAGTTATTTTCCCAGTTGTCTCCCAGTTTATTTAATAAAAATAGTCAAACAAGAGTTACTTTGGGGCCTTAAAATACAACTGAGAGTTTATGACTATCGGATTACCCACGCGGAAAATTGGAATATTTAAAAAAAATAAGGCATTTCATTTCATGGAGGAGGTTATTATAAAGAAACACACAAAAAAAATATCTTTGATAATTACAAAGTTGAAGTAAAACAAAAAAAAACAGTTAAAAAACAGTTATAAAACAATTATAAAAAAGAAAACAATAACAGTTAAAACTGTTTTCAACAAAGCTATGTACAAATTTTGTTCATTCTCTGGTCTAAGATGGAGGGATCACCTGTAAGATTGTTTAAATATGGCAGGGGAGGGGGTACGGAGATTTATTTTAAAAAGGGCGGGGAAAATGGGGCCTATTTTCAATTGTAGTTTTGCAAAGGAAAAAACTTCAGTGAACAACAGGAGTTTTTCAGTATGAATTGAAAGGGTTTTCTTTTGTTTTGTTTTGTTTTCCCTGATCCCTCTTTGTTTTTTGTTTTTTTGTTGTTGTTTAGGGGCCGGCACGGGGGATGTACACATTTTTATGCAAATTATTTTTGCCAGTTTAAAACAAAGTTACATGTTTTTGTATTCAGTTAGTAGTGTTAAGGCAAGAGAGAGAAAGAAAAAAAAATAGAGAGAGATAGACAGAGAAATGCATAGAGAGAGATAGAGAAAAAATAGAGAGAGATAGACAGAGAAATGCATAGAGAGAGATAGAGAAAAAATAGAGAGAGATAGACAAAGAAATGCATAGAGAGAGATAGAGAAAACGAGAGAGGTGGAAAAAAGGCAGAAACTGAGAGAGAGAGAGGGAGAGGGAAGAAAAAGAGAGTGGGGAAAAGAGATAAAGACTAGGAGGAGACAAGAGACAGATAGGGATTGGGGGGGGGCAGAAAGAGGAAGAATAGGGG
The DNA here is from genome assembly GCA_963556195.1 of Sepiola atlantica. NCBI lineage: Eukaryota > Metazoa > Mollusca > Cephalopoda > Sepiida > Sepiolidae > Sepiola > Sepiola atlantica. Next base: position 31,122,470 of record OY744554.1, on the reverse strand, counting down.
AGGAAGGGGAGAGTAAAAGAAAGTGAGGCAAAGAGAGAGAGAGAGAGAGAGAGAGAGAGAGAGAGAGAAATACAGAACAAAAAAGGGAGAGAGAAAGAAAGTTGGACAATGAGAGAGAGGATGAATGTAGAGGGAAGAGGAAAGAAAAAGTGGGAGGTGGAAGAAAAACAAGAAATATAATTCATTGAAAAGAAAGTTGGACTTATATTAGGAGGAGGAAAGAACAGGGAAGGGGTAGGTTGAAGAAAAGGAGGAAGCAAGATAAAGGGGGAATGGTGTAGAAGGAAAAACAGAGGAGTAGAAAGGTTAGAGTAAAATAAGAGAGAGAGTAGGAGTAAAACAACACGAAGTAGGAGTAAAATGAGGAAGGGTAGGAGTAAAACGAGGAAGGGTAGGAGTAAAACGAGGGAGGATAGGAGTAAAATGAGGAAGGGTAGGAGTAAAATGAGTAAGGGTAGGAGTAAAACGAGGAAGGGTAGGAGTAAAACGAGGAAGGGTAGGAGTAACATAAGAGAGAGTAGGAGTAAAACAAGACGGGGTAAGAGTAAAACGAGGAAGTGTAGGAGTAAAATAAGAGAGAGTAGGAGTAAAACAAGACAGAGTAGGAGTAAAACGAGGAAATGTAGGAGTAAAATAAGAGAGAGTAGAAGTAAAATAAGACGGAGTAGGTGTAAAAAGTTGGATGGTAGAAGTAAAAAATGGGAGGGTAGTAATAAAATAAAGGAGAGTAGGAGTAAAGTTTCTAAGGCATTTAATCAAATTTCTATTCACGGTGTTTCTTCCAAAAATACCGAATGTTGTTACAACACATTTCATAGCACCATGACGATTTTTGTATCTCTCCAGTCGTGCTTGCAAGATTGCTGTTCTTCCGATTTCATTAATTCGTGCTTTTTATGCCTTTGTTTACCTTCCACAATATTTTCCGCTTCATTTTACATATTTATTTTGTCACTGCGAGAAGTGTGATAAAAAAAAAAAATCTTTAAATATCGTCTGGTTGGTAACCCTAACCCCACAAAATTATTAACCATGCCACCACAACCACCACAAACAGCAATCCTCAGCACCTTTTTGATCTCGGCATGTCTAACACATGTAGACATGCCTACAAAGTCAGAAAACAGAACAGCTCCTATTACTTTTGCAAATATTTTTTCACCCTCAGAATTGTTGAAGCATGGAAGAAACTGCCCGCATCAGTTGTTGGCTGCAAAAATCTACACCCGATGTCCCTCCTCCATACACACGTTATAGCATGACATTTCCCTAACAATTGCACATTATCCTATGTATGATAGATGCACTTTTGATGAATTGGAGTGCACCTCCAGAGCACTATACACGATCATTCGAAACTATCTTGTTTTTATTCATTTATTATTTTACAATAGGGGTCACTAAAGCCAGGAGCCACTCGAAGATAAGAGTTAATCAGACGAGAATAATTGCCGGTCAAAAGATGAAGGACATTATGGGAGTACTCACATTGATCAATGGTATGAATTGTAATCAGCAGGGAAGCAGTCCTACGGTAATGTGTTCCACAGATAGGAAATTCTTGGAAAGAAGTCCTGTCCATGGAAATTCCACCTGACGCTGTTTTATTTTTTCTTGGTTGAACTATGCCATTTCTTTTTTCCAAAATATTATTTTTTTTGTTTTGAAATCTAAGTTTGAAAGTTCAATTTAATTAGTACAGTATCGCTTGGTTATTAAATTATTAATTAAACCGAGTTCTTATAAAACTATAAGCATTTGTTGCTCTTAGGTAAATTTTGTTTTAATTTCTAAGGCGAGGAATATAAATGTTGAATAAAAAAAATAAAAATGATGTCAAGCCCAGTGATTGAAACCGGGACCTTTGGATCATCAGTTAAACTCTCTCGTAACTGAGCTATTGTACAGAAAGCGAAAACGCATCATTTGTATCGGCTTACTTTTAAAACAGGAAAAGAAAAAAGAAGTTAAACTAAACAATCTGATTAATATTGTAATTTGAAATGTCAAAGTTCATTTTGGGACAAATGTGCTAAAATGCCTTGTCGCCACACGTAGTGTAACAATATCTGTTAATTGGGTTATCTCTCCTTTGCAGATTGGCTGTTTGGAGTTTCTAAAGCTAGATGGCTCTGGCTGGTAGTCAATTTGCATTAGTGGTGGGTTTATCAGTATAAAAACTGTGCTTTTTGAATTGAAGAGTTGGGTGATATTATCAGAGAGAAGTGCAGAGTGGTTCAACGTTGGATTGAGTTGGAAACCTTTTTTTTTAATTTTCACTCACGGATACATTAGACAAAAATCACAGTAAAAATAATTGTGCCTCGAGTGAGGTTTGAACCCTAAACTCTGTCTCTAAGTACAATGTAGTAACTGACTGACCCACAAAATGTTGACACTACATAAACCAGACTGTCGTTTTTCTCCCCACCCCTATCTCTTTAGAGTTGAATGTTGGTCAGCCAAAGGTAATGAAAAAAAGGGGAGAAAGAAAATGAAAAGAACAAATCAAGACTTCCTTTCCTTCCTTTTCACCAGTGAATATCAAATAAATTCTGTTGTTTAATTAGTACCCGGTGGTTTAGGTACCAGTATTAGGACTTCTGTCTGGGAGAGTAAGAACTTTTTTTATTTATGATTAATAAAAAATAAAGGCTTAAATATAAAAATCCATGAAATCGATTAAAATATTTGTTTTGTTTTTAACAACATGTAATACATTTAAATTATCTGTATATATTCAGCTAAGCTAAATTTATTATTATTATTGTGATGAAGCTAAATTTATTATTATTATTGTGATAAAGCTCTACCTGAAAAGATATCGAGCCCTTTATGTGTACACATTTTGCTGTCTTGATTTGGAATTTATATCTGAATGACCTTTTTTGAGAAGTTGATTTTTATCTTTATGTATATAATAATCAAAATAATTGTTGACTCCATCTGCTGACTTCGAGTTTTGTATCAAAGCACTTATCAGACTAGAGAAAATTACCCCTTTGTCTGAAACTCATCCTGTTTACCACATAACTCCATTTTTCTGCTTAACCTAACCGTATAAAAATTTCCATTTTTAACCTCACGCACCTCCAACCCGGTCTATCAAATAGACTAAAAATGTCTACGAACTATTTAACAAAAATTAATCTATAAATATACAGAAAAAGAGTGACTTTTTTCTGAAGACGTTCATAGATCCGAACGAAATCGGTAAAATCTCTCGTTTCTTGATAATTTTTTTCCTGTATTTAAATTTGTTTTTTCTGTTTGTCTTTTTTTCACACATCTTGTCTTTCACGTTATTTCATTTTTATGATATATTGTGCATTTGACCATCATATACATGTTTATATATATATATATATATATATATATAGTGTATTTAAATAGTCAATGACTTCCTGGAACAACGCGAAAAACGTTCTATGCGCGTTTCTCCGCCGTCTTTTTAAAATTCTCTTCTTTCTCCAACTTTTTTGTTGATTTGCTTTTGACACCTGAGGATGATTCGACGAAGAATCGAAAATGTTCGCGAAACCTATGGAACATTTATTAATTTTTTTGATTTTAATACAAAAAGACCATCAGAAAAATTGAAAAAATAAAAAAAGGTATAATTAAACAGACGAATTCTGTTATTTTTAACAATATTTGCATAAATATATATATATATATATATATATATTAGGGGGGGTCGATTTTGAAACTGTAAATTATCGCACTCGAAGAAAGTTGCCAAATAATGTCAAAAGTTACCACAAGAAATATTTTTCTTCAAAATTTTGTATTTATTTGAGCATTGCAACTTTAAGATCAAATAAATCGAGATTTTTTCTCACGGCCTAGATCTCACCGGCAGATGTGTCGCCTTAAATTAAACCCGGGTTTTAACAAAAAAAAGTAATACATTACTTAATAATAAATATTTGAAAGTTTATTATTCCTTTTCTTAAGAAATTAAGTGTACATATTCAGATTAAAAAGGAATAAAACACTATAATATTTAATTTTATATTTAAATAATTATTTATTTACATAGGCGTTTTATTTATTGAATATTTTTTATGGTATTCACCGGTTGAAAATTCAACGAGCGAATTTGAATTCATGTGTTGATTTTGTGTTTACAAATGTAATTATCACAAATATATATTGAATTGTTCTTAAAGTAGAGTGAACTGAAATAATTATTCTCATTTGTTTATATTTTGAAAGTTTGTATTTATTGATTAAGAAGCTAATCTCGAAAGTAACTACGTACGTAAGGTAAGTACACATTTTTTTTTAATTAATGCATATTTCAAATTTTATCAAATTTAATTTTAAAAAATATGATGGTGCTTCTTGAGATAACAAAGCGAGGTAATTACGCTAAATACAATTCTAATTTTAGACAATACATACGTGTTAGTGTGTTAATAAACAGTATTTCAAATTTTAGGGAAAACAAACAAGTAGTTTTTTTATTTAAGATTTTCGAATTTTCGTCGACCGCGAGGAGAGAGTTTTTTTCTGATTTTTTCTGATTTTTTTTAATCCATCGAAAAAATGCAATAACTCTTCCTGGCATAAACCGAGATTCTCGTTCAAAATTAGCAGACTTTATACCGTAACAAATTATAAATGATCAAATTTGAAAATCTTAAATAAAAAACAAACTACTTGTTTGTTTTCTCTAAAATTTGAAATACTGTTTATTAACACACTAACACGTATGCATTGTCTAAAATTAGAATTTTATTTAGCGTAGTTACCTCGGTTTGTTATCTCAAGAAGAACCAATATGATGCTTATGCACTAATGTTACCGTGTTGAAAAAAAATATCATGGTAACATAAGGGCATAAGCACCAAAAATATTTGTGTAATTTAATTTCTCATAGTATTTTTCTTTTCAGGTATTTTATTAAAAATGGCTGGAAAATCTGCAATTTCAACTCGCAGTAAATATGAAATGAACTTTTCAGGTCCACCTCTACCATTAAAAAAAAACGAGCCACCAATTTACCGACAAATTATCCAATATAGTTATTATTTAATAAATACTTATCCCCACCGTTCAAATTTTGCTATTTCTAAATTAATAACAAAGGAAGTAATCGATATTTGGAAAGCTGTTAATCCACGTTTACCTTTATTAAATGAAATGACTATTATAAAAAAAGTTAGTATACTATGCTTCAAGAAAGCTAAAGAAATAAATAGAAAATCTCTCCCTGCTTCCCAAAAGAAATTTTTGATAGAAAAACTGGATTCATTATTTGATATTTCATCCTGCTCTTGCAAACTGCCAGTTTTAAGTTGTGACGACTATCATGTAAAATGCCATGAAGAAAACTGCAAAATTCAACACATTATTTGCACTTGCCCTCTTCAACAGAAAGTAAGTTATTTTCTATTTTTTGTTTTTCCAATGTCTTTATGAGACAGCCTTATATCAAGACCAATTTCCATATTTTATTATTATTCAAATATATAAACCATTTTTCCATTATATTTTTCATGCAAATTAATTTTTATATTAATCTATTTAGATGTATTTTTAATAAAAATAAAATTTGACTTTTCAGGTTCCAGTTGAGGATCGTGAATACCTAAAGGATCAGAGAAGCAAAATAGGGCCCAAGGGCACTTTTCAGCTTGGCCCAGTAGATAGAAATGCTCTAAAAAAAAGTAAAAAGCAAGTAAATGTGTTAAGAAAAAAATTACATTCATCACCTTCAACATCAAATGTCCAGGATAATGTTTCTTCCCCCTCCTACTCATCTTCTCCAAATGAAGAACCAGAAGAATATTTGCAGCCAAATACTCAAACAGGGCCTTATAGCCTTATCAAATTTCCAAGATATGCTCTCGAATTAGTCAGGGGGGGTATATCTTCTAATCTTGGAGCCAGCCTTGCCAATGCCTTTCTCTTAGATTTGAAAGCTGCGGGCCTTCTTATACCCAATATTAATATGAAAGATATTATTATTGATAAATCTAAAGTCACTAGGGCAAAGACTAAAGTGAAAATAACTGCCCAACAAAAACATGATGAAAGTGTGGAAAATATTATATGTATTGGAGTTGATGGGAGAATGGATAAGGACACATTGATGTATAAGGAAATTGTGGATGAAAATAGACAGAGAATTATGAAAAAAACTAAGGGACCAGAACACCATTTAACTTTTACAAAAGAAACACCATGTGAAAGTAAATATCTGACACATAGAGTTCTTCCTAATAGTGGTGCAACAGGTGCTGTTCATGCAGATCAAGTGGTGGATGTTTTGCATGAATTCCACAGTGAGAACAGTATCAAGGCTATACTTGTTGACAACACTAATACCAACACAGGTTGCGAAGGTGGAATGGTTGCAATTTTAGAAAAAAAACTTTTTAAAAATCTTCACACAATTGGTTGCTCTTTGCATCATAATGAACTACCTTTCAGAGCCCTTTTTAAAAACATAGATGGTTGCGCAAAGGGCCCTACAACATTCAGTGGCCCTCTGGGGAAATTATGCTCAAATGATTGCCATGATTTACCCCAAATATCATTTTCCACTATTAGCAATCCTCTAGAGTCAATTTTTAAAATTGATGAAATACATGATCTTAGTTCTGACCAAAGACTCCTTTATGAATACACAGTAGGTATTTCTAGAGGTAAGGTTGACTCTAGATATGCCTCCTGGAAAATTGGTCCTTTAAACCAAGCAAGATGGTTAACTTTGGCCATCAGGCTCATGTGTTTATGGACTCGTGGTGCATACCCACAAAGGCACACAACAAAACTACACTATGTAGTAAATTTTATTGTAAATGTGTATGCCACTTTTTGGTTTGAAATTAAAAGAAATAGTAAATTCCACAATCAGCAAGTGCACATTTTTAATATGATCCAGAGGATTAAGGAGCAGCCTCAGGAAATCCAAGATATCACATTTAGAAATATACAAGGTAATACATTTTGTTTACTGCCTGAAAACTTTCTATATTCCATGGTTAAATCTGAGGAGATTGAAGTAAGAGAAGAAGCTTTAAAAAGAATTTTGGCCATTAGGTAAGTAATATTTATTCATATATTTCTGACTCAATTATTGATTCCAATTTATAGAATGATTTTTAAAGATTATATCTAATTTCACCATAATTATTAAAGCAGTACAGATTGGAATTTTTTAATAATTCAATTAATTAATTTGTTCTTTCAGGAGTGAGGAGTCAACCAGAAAAAGATTAAAAAGAATACCACCTATTAATTTTAATGCCACACATTGGACACAATTAATAGATTTAAAATTATGCGGCATTTTTGAACCACCATTGACGGAAGATTTTACTGAATCTGAACTTCGAGAATCGTTGATGAATGGAACCAAGCTTGACTTGCCAGATTTGCCCTCACATTCTCAGGGCGTGGAACGGGCAGTTAAGTTAATAACAGAAGCTTCACAAACTGTATATGGTTTTGAAGCAAGGCATCAACACATTACAGCCAAAGTTTTGAGTCAGAAATTGAGACCAGCATTTTTGTCTAAGGGGTCTTATATGGAGCAATTTGACTCTCTATATTAAGCTCCATTAAAATAGTGTTAGGTTTTTCCTTATTTCTTTGCTTGTTATATTTTCACTTATAACAGAAAAAAATCATTTTTTTAGGTATTCAAATATTAGTGTTTAATTCATAACGTTAAAAGGTAGTTTACAAAAGCAGATACCGAAAATGAGGGGGGGGGGCAATTTTCAATTTGAAGATTTCTTTAATTCATATCATTTTTATAAAATAAAAGGACATTCCCTGATTTTAAATGCTAAAATTATTTGGTTTTCACACCAATATTCAAGCAAATCTTGCAAAAACGAGGAATTTTCAGTATATTTTTGTCTACGATCTTTGATACCAAACGCTCAAAAGACCGCTGAAGATTTTGATCTAATTTTTTGCATGAGTATTTAATAAGTCTATATACAACTTTCGGTACGTGCCTTTTTTTAATATTTAAAAAAAAGTGTAAAATCGACCCACCCTAATATATATATACTAGCTGGGATTGCCAGTTCGTTATCGCTTTGCAAAGTAGGGAGGCTTAATCTTAAAAATAACTGATAATAATAAAAATTAAAGTAAAAAACTTCTTTTTAGACAAAACAATATCCCTTTATTATTTGTAGTATTGTTATATGCATTAATTCGTCAACGATTTTTTTTTTAGTTGCCAGAGAAAGCAAGAGAGAGGGAGTGATTGACAGATGGTGTGAGAGAGTGGTGAGGAAAGATAGATAGAAGGGGGGGGGGATAAAGAGAGCAAGAAAGGGAGAGAAGTTTTAAAAGAAAGATGTTAGACACACTTTCTAACTCTTTTATTTGTTATCAATGCTCCTCCCCCGGGCAATGCCGGGTCGCCAGCCATTCTAGTTCCTTCATAAATTGGATCACCGAGCAATCTTGAAAATGATGTTGAGTCAAAGTTAATATTTTCTAAATTAAAAAAAAATTATGAGGACATATGTTGAAACAAGAAAGTTATTTCTGGATGAAAATTAGCTGTGAATTGAAAAAGTTCATTCGACAGAAGATGCACACAACACGGATCTATAACTGTAAGATTCAATAAAAAACACTTTTGAAAAAATTTCTTGTTTAATTTTTAGCAAGGCATTCAGTCTTCTTTGTAAGTTTAACATAACTATTTGATCTGTGTTTAGCTCAAATAATCCCGTTCATTTTTTTGGGGGGAAAATTTTGAAAGTTTATGCTAAACAATATACAGGGTGATTCATAAGTCACTTAGCTATTTAAAATGCTTACCATATGAAGCACAAACATACTATGAACTTTTGATTATTGTTATCTTACTCTCTAATTACTGCTATTTGTTATTTTAAATTTGTTCGTTTATATATTTGTTTCTATATATATTTATTTTTATTTATTTAAATTTGTGTAAATCATCATATGTGCTTTTTTTTCAGGCAGTATGTCATTTACAATTGAAGAGCGAATTTTTATTGTTATTCATATGGCCAAATTTGATGAATCTCCCACACTTGTTGAAAGGCAATGGAAACGTGATGTGAACAGAAAGCCCCCTTCGCACAACACTCAACCAATCAAATATGCTACAAAGAGTCGTAAATTCCTTGCAAAAAAGAATGGAGCTATGCATGCAGAACGAAGGGGGAAAATTTTGAAAATTTGCTGTAATTTTAAACTCCCATAAATGAATTTGTTGAATAAATTTTCTGTTTTGTATTACCATATTTTTTAACTTTAGAATTTCAAAAATAAATAGCTAAGTGACTTATGAATCACCCTGTAGAACACTAACACTTTAAAAACTGAATAGTTTAAATTTTCAAAATCCGTTTTTAAAATGTGAAAATTTGGTGTTTTATTTGTATAGTAGTCCAAAGATTATTAAAAAAAAAAATAAATAAAGCTTTTTGAAGGAGGGGGAACAAGTCTTTTCGGAAATATAAACTCCAGGGGGATCAGGTTATATAGCAAACAGAACTCCCCTGTAACAATTGAAATTGGTTTTTAATGAAAAGAAATCAATAAAAAAAATCAATTATACTCTATAGCTTTAGTGTTTAATCGATATAGTAGTCCAAAGATTATTTAAAAAAAAAGAAAATTTAAATAAAAATTTCAGAGAGAGAGGGAACAAGTCTTCAGGGGGGAATATAAACTTCAAGGGGGATCAGGTTACATAACAAACAGAGCCCTCCTCGAAAAATTGAAATTGATTTTTAATTTTAAAAAATCAATAACAAAATCTATTATATCTTCAAATTTAGTGTTTGATTGATATAGTAGTTGAAAAATTATTTAAAAAAAAAAAATTTGAACAACAAGAATTTTAGAAGGTGGGGGAACACGTCCCCAGGGATCGAGGAAATATAAACTCCAGGGAAATCAGGTTACTTAGCAAACTCCCCTCGAAAATTTGAAATTGTTTTAAAAAAAAAAAAATTAAAAAAAAAAAATAATAATACAGACTTTTTTTTTTTTTCAATAAAATTAGAAAATTTTTAGACAGAAATTGTTGTCTATGTTTACCATAACATTTTTTTTTTTAATTAATAAAAAAATCTTTTTCTTTTTTTTTTTAGATGTAACATATGTTTGTAAATACAATTTACACATTTAGCATTCTATAGCAAAGGAGACATTTGAGACAGCAGAAACACGTTCCTTTTATTAGCAATTTTACAGCATTTTTTTTTTCCATTCGGTATCCCCCCCTCCCCAATTATAACATGAGGTATAAGATTCATGCGATGACAGAAGGTATGAGCCCCTAGAAAATTTCAACCTGAACATATTTAAGAATTGACCCCTCTGTCTAGATATGGGTACTGGCTCAATTTTTTTAATTATCAGAAACACACACACACATTTATATATATATATATATATATATATATATATAAAACTTCCGAGACATTATATATATTAGGCAGCAAGTCATTATTTATGCAAGTTTGGTTGGAATTTTTGCGTTTTTTATTTTTTTTTAGACCCGAAAGCTTGCTCGTCGCATCAAGAACATTACTGAGAAAATAAAAAAAAAACACTAAAATTCTGTAGTATATAAACCAGATTTATATAAATATATATGTGGGAATAGAAGGATATATATGTGTGTGTGCACATATATATATATATATATTATATATATATATGTGTGTGTGTGTAAATATATATACATACAAAAACATTTATATAATTGTTTTTCTACAATTAGATACACATCACAGTCTACCTACACACATGAAGACAGCAAAATCCTATACTCGAGTTTCGCCCTCCATTTGGTCTCTGCAGTAGAATGCATCCTGACCCAAGATTTGAAATCCAAGCAATTTAAGTCAGAATTTATCCTGCTGAAAAAGCCCAAAGGCGAGTGAAACTTTAATCTCTTGATGGATGGATTTGTGTATGTCTGATTGTGGAAAAACAATTATATATATATATATATATATATATATATATATATATATATCACTTTCCATTCAATATACACACACTACTATAGATATATATATATATATATATATATATATATATATATATATATTATTATTATTTCATGTATCCACATAAAATGTTATAAGGAGATATAATCTTTTATGTATTGATTTTTAGCATTTACTTCAACAGTGCTCAATATGTGAGTAGAGCTAGGTAGTAAGTTATGAAAATATATTTATGGCAATTAAGTTACACAGAGGCTTCTGCGTTTCATCCCCATAGGGAATCGTTAGGTAAAAATCTAAGCCTGACGATTCCCTACGGGAATGAAACGCAGAAGCCTCTACGTAACTTAATTGCCATAAATATATTTTCATAACTTACTATATATATATATAATATTACAGAAGTTCATATTAGGTTTCAAACTGAGAGAACAGACCCAGGCGAAAAAAATAGTCTTTTTTTTTTTTTTAGTTTAAATTATAAATCGTTCACTAGCTTTCTTCAGCCATATTTAATATATATTAAATATGGCTGAAGAAAGCGAGTGAACTATATATATATATTACAAATAATACTATACATGAATTTGATCGGCCATCGATACCTGCGATTTCATTGGCTGAAGAACAACTATACTCAGTATTCTTGATCTCAACGGGTCGTATTTTTAGCGTGAAGGTATCGATGGCCGATCAAATTGATGTATAGTGTTATTTGTAATAAAATAGTATGCTCTTATATACGTAATTGAGCACTCAGATTATTTTCCTGTACAAAAACACAACATTGTACTATATATATTTGTATATATTATATATATATAATTATATAGTAGGTTGTTGTCCTTAATTAGAAAGCATTGTTTATATGGAAATATTAGTTATTAAAAATAACAAGCAATTTGAACGCTATACAATGCATTTAAGTTTTATTAACATTTTTTTTCAATTGAATTTTCGAAGATATACTTCTTCATCAGAATTACTAAATTTCAAATAAAGATATATAGAAATACCTTTCATTTTTTTTTTTTTTTTTTAGATCTCATCTTGTTTTTTTTGGTGTTATCAGTTCGATGTAAATAAAAAAAGACTCATTCGTTCATTTACATCGAACTGATAACACCCCCAAAAAAACAAGATGAGATCTAAAAGAAAAAAAAAAAAAATGAAAGGTATTTTTATATATCTTTATTTAATTCTGATGAAGAAGTATATCTTCGAAAATTCAATTGAAAAAAAAAAAAAGTTAATAAAACTTAAATGCATTGTATGGCGTTCAAATTGCTTGTTATTTTTAATAACTAATATTTCCATATAATTATATATATATATATATATATATATATTACATATATGCATACAATCACCAATAGAAATATTCATCCCAATAAATCTTCAAAATAATATCCGATATTGAAGAAGAGAAATTAGATCACATTATTACTATCCCAACCCATTTTAGTCCCCAAATAATAACAAAAATTATAATGTCTGTGCATAATATGATATGTATGCTTATTAAAAGCATTTTGACTAAAAAAAAACAAACAAAAAAAAAACAATTGTTTTTCAATTTTAAAAAAATATGGATTTTGGCAGACACTGGGTTAAAAAAAAAAATTCAGTGGAAAAAATAGAATTATAAACTATCATAGAAGTGTTTATTATTTTTATGGGATATTTCAACATATTTTAATGAGATATTTCAACATATTTTAATGGGATATTTCAACATATTGAACACGTTTTAAAATAATGAAACCATTATTATCCATAATTATAGAAAATAATTACACGTTTAAACATTTTTATTTAATAAAATATAAGGAATGAAATAAATAATAAATATAATTATCTTTTTAATTTACTCATTAACTTGAAATGTTTTAAATATATATATATATATATATATATATGAAGGAGAATGGAAAGGAATTAGAGAAAGCAAAAGCCAAATCAAAATTCAATTCAAAAGTTCAAAGCAAGGTATATTCCGCAAAAAGGCAATTTATTCAAGTTAAATTTTCCTTAAGCCAGGCTTTTCAAAGATCAAAATCTTATCATCAGAGGAAGTCGCTGGGATAGATAAGTTGGCAATGGCCAAGATTTAAAATTTGAAAAAATAAAATAAAAGTTGTAGGGAAAATAAAATAAAATAAATTGAATTGAATTTTGATTTGGCTTTTGCTTTCTCTAATTCCTTTCCATTCTCCTTCATTTCTACCTGCTCTATCCTGGATATTGAGCTGTATACTCTTCACAATAGGGTTTTACCTTTCCTAAAAGTTCGCTTTTAGTACACCTCTTTATATATATATATATATATATAATATTATACAATTATGTGCTGATTAACCATTCATACCGGCGATTTCCGGGGCAATAAAGTGTTTGGATACTACCCCTTCATTGGTGGAGAAGGCTAATTTTGTTCCGGGATGTTGCCATTAGTACAGCCACCGAGGAAGGGGTAGTATCCAAACACCTATTGCCCGGCAACTGCCGGCATGGATGGCTAACCAGCATATAATTGTATGATGTTATGAATATATAAATATATATTGCTCTTACTAACGTCGTTGAGCACTCCTTAATTATTTCTTCATACACACACACACATATATACAGGGTGGGCCAAAATAAGGGTCCTATCTTTAAATTTGAATAACTTGAATTTGAATAACTTCCACAAAATAAAAGTTAAACTCACCAAACTTTATGTGTGTGTAGACTGACCCTTCCGAGATTTTTTGAAATAAACAAAACAAATTTTAGCCGAAAAACACTTCTTAAAACTTACAAAAACTAAAGTATTGTTTTTTACACTGTTTTGAGTTTTTTAAGCAAAAATAATGTTTTCTAAATGAGGGTACGTTCCTTAGGGCTAATACGGCTCATGCTTGCTTCGGAAGGGGTCCTTTACTTATTCTAAAAAAAAAAAATAAAAAAATCAATACATAAAAAAGTTATGAATTTTTAAAAATAGGACCCTTATTTTTGCCCACCCTGTATATATATAAGAGATATATATATATATAAGATATATATATATAAGATATATATATATATATATATATATATATATATATATATATACAGGGTGTCTCAAAAAAATGTACTCACTCGTAGAATGACGAGAAAACTTTGCTTCATCGCTCCACACAATTTTGTGTGCAAACTCGACATCTTCTGCACATTTTGCCATTCTAAGAGTGAGTACATTTTTTTGAGACACCCTGTATATATATATATATATATATATATATATATTGAACTAATATAATCAAAGATAAACTATTTGTTTTACAGGGACCACAAAAAAGCCCCCCCCCCCCTATTTTTACGGAGCCGACAAAAACATGAAGTGATATATAAAACATGAAAAAAGATTTTGCCATAAGATTAAATACACACGTACAAAACTAAGTATCTGATGCTTCATTAAAATCACTCCCCCATGAAGAAAGCGGCGTACTATTTTTTTTTTTTTTTCTTAAATAGTCAGAAACTCTTAGGTCATCAGATCTAAGCCTGTCTTTAAGATCCACATCACCCATCCATCGTATCATTCTCATATCATTTCTCTCCATGCAACGCATGTCCTCAACCCTCACTGATCAGGTTTCGCTTCACCACATCATCACATTGCGTAAGACGTTTTTATTCATGGGGGAGTGATTGGAAGGAAACGGCAATTATTTTGGTATACATAAAAGAACCCCTTAGTTTCAGAAGTAGAAATACAGCGAAAAACCAGCAAATTCATTTCGAACCTAAAATGGCACCCGTCTTTTCCGACCATTAGAACACCCCCCCCCCTCCATCGAGGCAATTTTAGAGAAAGACCGCAGATGAATAAACCCTGAACATTGATGAATTTCAAGCGTAAATCACAATCGTTTATCTGGCCCACCGGAAGTACAGTGAATGAAATCATAACAAGTCAAATTTGATGCGTGTAAATGTACGTTAAATATAATAATCTTCTATTTGTGCAATCTATGATGTTCTATATAGGTGAGAATCAAGGGTAAGTGGAGTAATCCTGGGAAAGGAGTGGCGCCCTCCTCTACATCTCTGTGTAGTAGCTAATAAAAAGGGAGCCTCTGGGTCGCCTTCGACTATGGTTGACAACTTTACTCATTTTTTATGACATTCTATTTCATGGAGCAGCCAAGAAGCATAACTTGAGGTTTATTGAAAATGTTTCTTTCTTTTTTTTTTTTTTAGAAAATTAAGTTCATTATATTTGGAAATGCATAGAATAGCATTCTGACCCATACCTGAGGATAAGAAGATGTGTTGA
>OY744554.1:31049685-31102185 GCA_963556195.1 Sepiola atlantica | reverse complement strand
TTTCCCATATTATATATATATATATATACACACACACACTGATGGCTATGAATATCAGCTTTTTGGCTTGCTCAGAGTTCTTGATTTTCACTTGCATACAATGCTCAATGCTTTCTTGGACAGAGCTTTATAGTACATAAAAGGATCACATGCTTTTTCATACGCCATACCCGTGGTTTCACCTCAAATTGACCCTAAATTTGTGCGTTAAACCATCTGAAGATTCAAAAAGAGTGTGAAACCATAGTTATGGCATATTAAAAAACATGCAATTCTTTAAATATATATATATATATATATATATATATATATATATATATGTATGTATATACTAGACCCTCCAGATATAAACGGTTCGTCTAGCATATATATGTACAGTCACTGTCCACAAAGACAATCCGTGACCCAAATGCGTCACAGGTCATCTCTGTTCTCTGTATTACTGTTTAAATGAGTGCCATCACAATTTTGAGACATCATCCATTTATGACGTCATGAAGGATCTTCTCCACCTACACTTTTAATGGATGACATCACAAAACGATGATATCATTCACTTATGACATCATAAAGGATCTTCTCCACCTACACTTTTAATGGATGACATCACAAAACGATGATATCATTCACTTATGACATCATAAAGGATCTTCTCCACCTACACTTTTAATGGATGACATCACAAAACGATGATATCATTCACTTATGACATCATAAAGGATCTTCTCCACCTACACTTTTAATGGATGACATCACAAAACGATGATATCATTCACTTATGACATCATAAAGGATCTTCTCCACCTACACTTTTAATGGATGACATCACAAAACGATGATATCATTCATTTATGACATCATAAAGCATCTTCTCCACCTACACTTTTAATGGATGACATCACAAAACGATGATATCATTCATTTATGACATCATAAAGCATCTTCTCCACCTACACTTTTAATGGATGACATCACAAAACGATGATATCATTCATTTATGACATCATAAAGCATCTTCTCCACCTACACTTTTAATGGATGACATCACAAAACGATGATATCATTCATTTATGACATCATAAAGCATCTTCTCCACCTACACTTTTAATGGATGACATCACAATTTTGAGACATCATCCATTAATGACGTCATAAAGCATCTTCTCCACCTACACTTTTAATGGATGACATCACAAAACGATGATATCATTCATTTATGACATCATAAAGGATCTTCTCCACCTCTGTTTTAATGGATCAGGTCATTTCTTTGTGACATTATCCAGCTTGCACAGGAACAAACAAACATACAAGATCCACAGATTTTTAGTAGCAGTGTATATATATATATATATATATATATATATATATATATGGGAAAATGAAAAAGGAAAACCAAAAAATGGATGTTTTTTATGTGTACATCAACGTTTCGTCTTTATTTATAAGACTTCATCAGGATGATAAAATAGAGAAAGAATGTCATGCAAGCAACACTCATTCTTTTCTACATTCATTTCTATTTATCCAACAAATACGGACGTCAACCCAGTAGTTGGCCACTATTTCATTCTATTTTTCCCAATATGTCTACCCTACATGTATCTGTGCTTGCATGACATTCTTTCTCTATTTTATCATCCTGATGAAGTCTTATAAATAAAGACGAAACGTTGATGTACACATAAAAAACATCCATTTTTTGGTTTTCCTTTTTCATTTTCCCATCACGTCGGATTACTTTCATCCTTCTCTTCCCATATATATATATATATATATATATATATATATAATCTTTGGTGTTTAGTTTGGTAAAAAGAAATCTAACAGAGTGCTCAATTATTTAATAATAATGGCATGATATTTATTTATTGATGGTGTTATAGAAGATCAGGTCAAATCAACATATCATCGGCTTCAAGCAAGGTTTGTTTATAGTAATAAAATAATAATAGTCGTCACCGGCTATCTTCAGTCATGTTTAATATTCGATGAAGGCATGTATGTTGATTTGACCTGATCTTCGGTAACACCATTAATATATATATATAAATGGATTTCGTTTCTGACAAAGCTAAATATTTTGTATCAAGCAAATTGGCTTTTATTTGTAATATAACAGCCGTTTCATCATCGTCGCTATACAATCAAAACAAACTTAGAATTTTATAGACGTTATGAATTTCCAGAAATGCAGAAAAAAAAGCAACTTGCATTTATATATAAATGTATTATATATATATATATATATATACATGCAGAGTCCCAATAACAAAACTTTTATGGATAATATAGGGCAGTGACATCATTTTGACCGTGTTATAGCCGCTTGCCTCCATGGCTGATTGATTTAAAGTGCTTCCTGGTTATTAGGTGGGCTCCTTCGAGGCATTATATATCTCAGCATAATATATTAAAACATATTATCCAGTATTTCAAAAGTGCTCAATACAAAGTCGAGCTTTATAGTTACGGAGTTTTGTGTGGCTGCACAAATAGCATTTATGTTTCCAGTCAAAACTATGTTCACAATTATATATATATATGTATATATATATATATATATATATGTTTATATATATGTATATATTAAAGGGAAGTAAAATATAAAGTTGTAAACGCTTCAAAGAAATTAACATTGTGTTAAATTTAGCAAATTGTATGCATGCATTCAAAGTGCTCAATACCATGAATAGTAGAGCAGTTAAGATATGAAGTATTAACTTGCAGAAACAATATAACATAAAAATCAACATTTCGAAAACGGACGTTCAGATATGTTTCCCAAACCTCACTGATTCAAGAAAGGAGACTTTGTATATATAAAAGGCTCAGTATCTTTGGATAGAACTTAATAAATAATAATAAATTTATTATTATCTACTATATATATATATATATATATATATATATATATATATAATTTTATTTCTTTAAGTTCACACAGAAAGTGGGTTGAAAGCTCAATAGTGCACATAGTACCAGAGCTCCAAGTATAATTAGGAGGTAATAATTTCTGAGTTCCTTGTTTTAAACATTTTTATAATTTTTCTCCATACGATCGTTTCCACCGTATTAAATCGTACATATTTCTTGTTTACGATAAAATCAAGATATGTTTAACAGCTTTCTTCAGTAATTGTAATTAAAAAAAAAAAAAAAAAAAAAAAACGTCATTACGATAAAAAATAATGAATATATATTTTTTTTGTGGGAGTCACTTCAGCCAAGGCATGAAGCCACTTAATGTAAGGAGCTAAAAAAAACCGAAAGATAATTGAGTTGCATAATAACAAGAAGGGAGAGGAAAGTAGAATCTCTTCAAAATAAGGTGATAAATTCAGAGGGAAAATAATCGAACTTAAAGCCAAAACATCAGCATGGTAATGGCGGACCTCAAACGACACACACGCATCGCACTTGAGCATACCCCGACATTTAGCATCTGCTGATGGAGAATCCTCCCATGGAGCTACTCCTGAGTTTAGTCTTATGTACTACCACCCATATTATAATACTACTATTGCCACTGCTGCTACTACTATTACTACTATTGCGAATGTACTTTCACTATGATTATTTCAACAATGGACATTTTTCTTTTCTTAAAAAAAACAACAAACATTTTCCCTCGGCCCAAAATAAATCAAATTGTTTTTCTTCGCAAACTACTAAAAACGTAAAACATTTACCCTCAGATGTAGCTGTTACATTTATATCATCCCCTTTCATCATTTTTGGTCCCCCGATTTTATAAAATCGGGGGACCTATGTTTTGAGGCATTTCCGTCCGTCCGTCCGTCCGGATTTTTCTCCGCAACCATCCATTGAAATTCTCTAAAATTTTGCATCAAGTTGTAACTTCGGTCAGGTTAGAAAGTGACAGTCTCCGATTTTTGAAAAAAAATCTGGTTAGCCCTCCAGGGGGTCAAAAGGCCCTGAAATGGCAAAAAAATGACATTTTTTGCCCCATAACTTTTCATCCATCTATTCAATTTCTCTGAAACTTGGCCAAACTGTGGAGCCAATTGTTCCAAATTGAAAATAAGTATCACTGACCTTGGAAAAAATCTGTTTCGCGCCCCCAGGGGGTCAAAAGCCCCCAAAATGGCAAAAAATGACCCTTTTCTTCCATAACGTTTGATCCATCCATTCAATTTCTCTGAAACTTGGCCAAAATGTAGAGGCAATTGTTCTGAATATAAAATGAGCATCCTTGACCTCAGAAAAATTCTGGTTCGCACCCCCAGGGGGTCAAAGGGGGGTCAAAAATGCCCGAAATTGCCCAAATTTATTGCATTTTACACTCGCCACATCGAGTCAGATACAGAGGGGGACCACACATGCGCGGCTTGTTTTTTTTGTAATTTATTTAATTTTTAATAAGAAAGAAAAAAACCAAACAGAAACAAAATCTACGTTTTTTTTTCCTCATTCAATTTTCTACTATCTTTCTTTTTACTGGTGACTACATACATTTGAAATGAAGAAAATAAAATGGGTTTAAACAAGGAACTCAGAAATTATTACCTTATTTTATATATATATATATATATATATATATATATATATAATATATATTGATTGGTTGCATTCCATTGACCAAAGAAAAAACGTCAATCCACAATCATAACATTTTATTTATTTATTTTTTATTTCGGTGACGGCTTAAAATTTTTTTCCCTTCTTACAAACGTTTCACAACCAGTAAACAAAAATATTGTCATCAGTTTTTGAAACGTTCATACGACGGGGAAAAATATAAACATTCGCCGAAATAAAAAATTATGATTGTGGATTGACGTTTTTTCTTTGGTCAGTAGAATGCAACTAATCAATATATGCATGCTCTGAAGCCGGAAACATAACTTCATTGAGCTTGTAATCCGAAACAATTTGGATAATATAATAAGGGATATATACCTTAAAAATATATATTCTTTATATAAACCCAGAAATATATATATATATCTGTGTGTGTGTGTAAGAGAAAAGATAATGCACAAAAAATATAACATTTTAAAGGCAATAAAAAAAGCTCGCTTAAGAGGCTGAGTTATAGGATAGGATGCTCTCTGTCAACGCTTGGTATATATATATATATATATATATATATATATATGAGAAAAAAGAAACAATGTTTCAGACAATATGTAAAAATAAAAATGGAATAAAGAATAAGCAATTCAACAACTAACAAAAATAAACTCAAAAACTCATGTTGTAAAGTTCTGCCGAGATATTTCGGTCGTAGATACGGCCATTTTCATTCGGTTGGTAAACTTTATTTCAAAACGGAAAAGTTTTCAAATTTAAACTTTTCCGTTTTGAAATAAAGTTTACCAACCGAATGAAAATGACCGTATCTTAACGACCGAAATATCTCGGCAGAACTTTACAACATGAGTTTTTGAGTTTATTTTTGTTAGTTGTTGAATTGCTTATTCTTTATTCCATTTTTATTTTTACATATATATATGTATGTATTTGTGTGTTTGTAATATATGAACTGGTTTCTTCTTCTTCTTCTTCTTTTTCTTCTTCTTCTTCTTCCAAGCGACAAGAAGCTGTACAAAATCAAAGGGGAGAATGGGGGTAATAACCAAGTTAGAGTTTGGTCACCAAGACGGGATCTTGAATCTGCATGGAATTCAGAGGTCCACACCTGTTGATTGCGTCTGGGCCTTGAGACTTCATAGGACCCCTGGCCAGAGAGAAATCCGGCCCTCTATAGTTTTGACGATTCGGTCCTTTTACACCAAGATACGACGGCCTGAAAAGAAAAGCAGAAGAAAAAAAGCATTAAAATTCAAGTATATATATATATATATATATATATTATAATATAAAATGAAATAATAAAATAAGGTGTCAATCAAATTTTATTAGAATTCAAAGTTCATGCAAAGCATCCTTAAGTCCTTAGCTCATGAGTTTTCAAAGATAATTCTTCTCTTCAGAGGACCATTACCGCAGTTATACTACTACAGGCAATAAAATTACGCTTTGAAAATATATAAAAAAATTATATACACAAATATATAAAAATACATAACATCAAACATATCAATCCAAAAACATACTTATTGGATTGATATGTTTGATGTTATGTATTTTTATATATTTGTGTATATAATTTTTTTATATATTTTCAAAGCGTAATTTTATTGCTTGTAGTAGTATAACTGCGGTAATGGTCCTCTGAAGAGAAGAATTATCTTTGAAAACTCATGAGCTAAGGACTTAAGGATGCTTTGCATGAACTTTGAATTCTAATAAAATTTGATTGACACCTTATTTTATTATTTCATTTTATATTATAATATTAATGCTCTATCCAGTATATTGAGCTTCAGTTTTTTTATCCGGATGTTTCACTAATTATAAGATATTAGTTGACGCTTATATCTTTTGTTGGATTGCTTCATATATATATATATATATATATATATACTTTTTATATTTATAATATAAAACTAAAAATAATACATTAATCACTTAAATAATAGTGTCATGGATTCGTCCAAACACTTTAAAATGCAGCAACATTTTTGTAAGTAACGGATAAATTTTATTAGACAGACGAACAGCACAGGTAAAGACAATTTTTTTTTTTTTTTTTTTTGTGTCTTAAATAACTAATATAAGTTAGCAAAACATTTATATGGAACAAAACGTAGATTTAGTATAAGGAACGTTTATGTTTTTGTCTTTTAAGGGAAGTGGGGTCTGATCAACTCTGCTGGGAAGCCATGAAATTAAATGTTTTTAAATTCCCGAAACAGTTTTTCATGGTAAACAACTGATGATCCCTTAAAATAGTGTTAGAAATAAACTAATATAATAACTGTAAAAAATAAATTGACTTACATGAGTGATTTTCCACTGGAAGACTTGGGACTATAAGTTTTTTTGTTTTTTTTTTAAATATAGTTTTAATGGTTGAGAAACTTCCAAAACTATATATATATATATATATACACATAACTCAATGTTTGTGTTTGTGTGAAGTTTGTGTGTTCCCTATAGAAAGAAATGTTAGAAAATCTACATAAAGTCTAAAAGTGTATTCTTATGTAAAATTTACTGGGGAAGACAATGGAAGTGTTCCCGAATCTTAAAGTGCACCCCTAAGGCGGCTATTTGTATGTGTGCGATGTTTGTGTGTTCCCTATAGAAAGAAAGATTAGAAAATCTACATAAAATCTAAAACTGTATTTATATGTTAATTTAACGGGGAAGACAATGGAAGTGTTCACGAATCTCTAAGTGCACTCCTAAGGAAACTAGGAGGGCATAATCCCCTTAAAACTTCAAATATTTTTTTTTTTTATGAAATTTAAATCATATGTATAAAATTTTCTTGGAAAAAACAATGGAAGTGGTTCGAAATCTCTAAGTGCCCTTCTAATCTAAGTGAGCTATGGGGCTGAACCTTCTTAAAAAAAAATTATTTTAATGATTTAAATTGTATATATATTACCAGGATTCGTTTCCCAGCGTTTCCCTGGAAAATGGAGGAAGTAAAAATTAAATTGACCGGAAAAGTCTCTTTTCATCCAAAATGAAAAGCCTTTATCTACGATATAAATATATCCGCCATGCGGAGAATCTTCAGGTAGCTGTCGCCAATTTTGCAAAATGCAAGGAATCCCATCGTATGTGAGAGCGGTAATGTACAACACACATGTCTAATCTGCACTCTTGTATAGCTGAGAGACGTGGTCGACGATGAAACGTCAAAATGACATGATCCTGGCTGCAGAAAATTGCTGGATGTGATTGGCCAATGGTAAACAAATCTGAAATCTAGATGAAGTCCATGAAAAATGCCAGTATACTGAAATCATATGCCCTTAATAGGGTTAAGATGAAAATTCATATACACTAAATGTACAAAAGCAAGGAAATTCCCAAATTTTTACACTTTTATTGTCATTAAGGGTATGCGAGCACAACAGGGCTATGTATTTTACTGGTAGGAATTTTTCTTCAGCGCACCTCACACACTTCATCCACTCATGCATAGAGATTTATACTGTAGTGATGTGATAATGAAATGGTTTGGTTGATATGTAGTCATACCCTTAATGACAATAAAAGTGTAAAAATTTGGGAATTTCCTTGCTTTTGTACATTTAGTGTATATGAATTTTCATCTTAACCCTATTAAGGGCATATGATTTCAGTATACTGGCATTTTTCATGGAATGTCACTACTTTTGTAAAGGCTATGCCTCAATACAATGCCTTCTCATAAGGTTTTTTGGAATTTTCTGGAAAACTAAGGTATATGGTAAACTGAAATTAAAATGCCATCAACTAGACCCTAGAACCTCTATCTCCGCCAAAAATCAGCTGAATCCATCAAATAGTTGATGAGATACAGGGTGACACATATGTACGTACACACAGATAACATGATTTCACGATTGAACTTTCTGCATCTCTGGGTTGCCTTGACTAATGATGCTGAAATTCTACACACTTATAGAACCTATCAAATAAAAATTTTGTGCAAAGTTTTAACTAATTTGGTTTATTGGTTTTTGAGTTATGATTGATCAAAGAAATGAGATTTCCAGCATAGGCCATTCTTGAAGTCTATTAAGGGATAGAGCGCTCTCGTGCCTCCCTTGATTTCTCACGATCCCCCCACCAATTCCCCAACCATAGGATGCCAGAGTGTTCACTCATAATCGCCTAAAAAAGTAGAATATCAGTTTTTTTTGGGGGGGAGGAGAGGTTATTTAGCAAAGGATGTTAATCTACAATTTTTTTTTTTTCATATTGAAAGTATCGACTAATATGTTTTAAAGGAGACAGGAAGACATTCATTGATGAAACAAAAGTCTTCTACCTTCCTTACCCATAGATCGTTTGAAGTATGGCAAACATGAACATTTTCAGAAAGAGGGAAAAGGGAAATGAAGCAAGACAAAACGTCAGAGAGAGGAAGAGAGAAAACACAGAAAAAAAGACAGATAAAGTGAGAGAAAGAAAGAGAAATAAAATTGAGCCAAAATAGGGGTAAAAATAAGAATCTAAAGCCCTAGCGAATGACCTTTTCTCATTAAAAAACGGCAAACTTCGACTTTTTCTGAATTACTAAAAAGCAGAGAACTCACATCCCGGAACCATTATATTTACAGTTTCTTTTTTAAATTTTAAATTAACAATATGTCACGTTTTGTACCCGGCCCCTCTTTCCATCAGGACAGATTCATCCCTTCACCGCTTTTTCTCATGTTTACGTCTCTATTCTCGCTACAACATGTTTCTTTTCTTCTTTCTTTTTCTTCATTCCTTTTTTTATTCTGTGTTCTCCTCTGCGGATTTTAACTACCTTTATCCAACTTTAATCTTTCATTTTCGATTTATTTGTTCTAATAACAATTATCATCCACTCTCATCAGCGTGATTTGCTCGAGACTTGATCTCCCTTGGCGTTTTTTTCAACCGTTCGTCATTTTCCTGCAGTTCGTTCAACGACACACACATGCGCTTCGCACCAGCTGATTCTTCCACCCTGCTAACATAACTTTGGTATGTAAATTAATTCTCTCCTTTCCTTGCTCAGCCAATCCTCTTTATTATGCCTCTCATGTTTTCATTAACAATGTCTCCCCGTCGTAACAATGTTAGAACTCATTCCCGGCGTCGCTCAGGTTTCCTACGACGTCGTCCCCTGATATTTCTACCTCCCTAGTATGGCGAGCCCATCTTCGCCTCGCTCCCCCTAGTAGTTAAATTAAGTCATCTATCCTATTGTACTGATTTGCTTCCCCTTTTTTCCTTTCGTTTATCTATGAATACTTGTTTCTTCTTCTTCGTCGTAGTGAGTTACCTTTTTGTTTATTTTTAGTTCAGATTTTTTACCTGTTTTACATGGAATAAAGGTTTTTTCTTAAATGGAATTCGTTTGTTTTTGTTGCTTCCTTTATCTCCGCGTGACTCCGAGTAAACTGGCTGTCTAGGAAAGATGATAATTACCATTTTGACGAAGGCAGCATATACAATAAGTTATAGCAAGTTGAATCGTAAATGTGTGAAGAAACTTCACTTTTCAATATGGCCGAAAAACAAATTGAACAAGATGCGAGGGGGGGGGGGAATACCTTTCTGTATTATGCCTCAAGGGAGTTAAATATTTGTTTTTTCACTTTCTAAAAACATGTTAACCCTAACCCTAAACCAGCATATACAATAAGTTATAGCAAGTTGAATCGTAAATTTGTAAAGAAACTTCCTTTTTCAATATGGCCGAAAAACAAATTGAACAAGATGCGAGGGGGGGGGGGGGAATACCTTTCTGTATTATGCCTCAAGGGAGTTAAATATTTGTTTTTTCACTTTCTAAAAACATGTTAACCCTAACCCTAAACCAGCATATACAATAAGTTATAGCAAGTTGAATCGTAAATGTGTGAAGAAACTTCACTTTTCAATATGGCCGAAAAACAAATTGAACAAGATGCGAGGGGGGGGGGGGAATACCTTTCTGTATTATGCCTCAAGGGAGTTAAATATTTGTTTTTTCACTTTCTAAAAACATGTTAACCCTAAACTAGCATATACAATAAGTTATAGCAAGTTGAATCGTAAATGTGTGAAGAAACTTCATTTTTCAATATGGCCGAAAAACAAATTGAACAAGATGCGAGGGGGGGGGGAATACCTTTCTGTATTATGCCTCAAGGGAGTTAAATATTTGTTTTTTCACTTTCTAAAAACATGTTAACCCTAACCCTAAACCAGCATATACAATAAGTTATAGCAAGTTGAATTGTAAATGTGTGAAGAAACTTCACTTTTCAATATGGCCGAAAAACAAATTGAACAAGATGCGAGGGGGGGGGGGGAATACCTTTCTGTATTATGCCTCAAGGGAGTTAAATATTTGTTTTTTCACTTTCTAAAAACATGTTAACCCTAACCCTAAACCAGCATATACAATAAGTTATAGCAAGTTGAATCGTAAATGTGTGAAGAAACTTCATTTTTCAATATGGCCGAAAAACAAATTGAACAAGATGCGAGGGAGGAATACCTTTCTGTATTATGCCTCAAGGGAGTTAAATATTTGTTTTTTCACTTTCTAAAAACATGTTAGATGGCAAGGATTATTTCCCTTGGGGCATAATACAAAATAGTTATTCCCCCTCGCATCTTGTTTCAATTTCAAATTTACTGTAATTAAAATAGAAATTGCGTCGGACAACTTCTCAACTGATACGGCCATGTCACCTGCCATCAGTCCTCCAAAACGCTTCAAAGTGTGTCCCACATCAATGTCGATGACCCAAATCCAAACTGTAGGTAGCTTAAGATATGGAGGGGATCAGTTGATGATAACCTGATTTTAACAGGCAGAACAAGGGAAATGGCGATAGACAGAAGTTTGACATCATTCACCAAACGTTAAACTTCAGCAGGAGACAAGATGAAAAAATTAAAATAAAAAGGTTAGATACTTGGCTTTATTTCAAAACCACTTATTGCAATAGATTATTATATTTACTGTTTTTTTCTTTTCGCCTAGCACATACCATGTAAAATGGATGTTAAACCAAATATAATGATGATTAAGTTGAATCATAAACACTGAAGAAACATCTTGTTTGGTTTGGTTTCGTTGTTTTATTTTACGGCATATCAACTCTTTTCGGGTTATTTTATGCTTCAAGTTCTTTATATCTTCAAATATTTATTCACAGTGTTTTCTTTGGTTGTTTTGTAGAGGAAAATTGCATTTTTTGTTTTTGGCTTTGCAGAACATGATTAAGTTTTGCAAAAGGAAAGGAAAAAAAAAAACAATAACATCAATGTTTGGTGCATTTTTGGTCCGGAAGCCGGTATCTTCAGACAGCCTGATCTGGTAGCACCTGTTGAAACATCTTGTAATACAATTTTTTTCAATATGGCCGATAAACAAACTGAACAAGATTTGAGGTGAAATAACTGTTTGTATCATGCCACAAGGGAGTTAATAAAAATGCAAATGTTTTATTTTTTTATTTTGTAAAAAAAAAAAAAAAAAAAAAATGTTAGATGGCAGGGATTATCTCATTTGTAGCATAATACAAACATAGTTATTGTCGTTTACCGAAATCTACTCACAAGAGGTTCTTGTCATCGGGTCCCTGACGCAGCGATGCATCTGGCCCCCTTGCTTTGAGCCGATAGGGAGACATGTACACCTGCTTCTCGGATGTCACCACTGTTTCGGAATGACTGCACGAAAAGAGACAAAACATAGAAAATGAAAATATTAATCTTGAGTAGAAAGTATTAACAATTACTAATTTAATTTCTAAGGGAAATAACTTATTACATGATTACTTCCCTTTAATGTTTAAAATTATAACGTGTTTTTAGATATTGATTTTTGCAAAATTCAAGGGAAATAACTCATTACATGATTACTTCCATTCAATGTTAAAACATAACGTGTCTAGATATTTTCTTTCGTAGAAGTCAAGGGAAATAATCCATTACATAGTTACTGTGCCAATAACATAGTGGAAGTAAAAACTAAAAAAATAGGCTAGTCCGAATCAAGTATCGATATGTCAGATGCATTACTATTTGGGTCTGACTTTGAAAACCCGGTAAGATAACTTTATATGCTAAATTATAACTTCTAAAAGGGGAGGTTACTCCTGTGTGTCGTTTATTATTTATTTTATGACAGTTGTCAGAAACTGAGAAACACCTGCTTCTCGGATGTCACCACTGTTTCAGAATGACTGCACGAAAAGAGACAAAACATAGAAAATGAAAATATTAATCTTGAGTAGAAATTATTAACAATTACTAATTTAACGAGTCGGTCTTAAAAGTACGAGACATTATTTTGCTTCGGACTATTGTCCGAATGCACGTTGATTGTATTTATACTACAGCCCATTTGGAATAATGGTTAGGGTGTTTGCTAAGAGGCCGGGAGGCTGGGTTTCAATCCTCGGTCAAGTCACACTAAACTCAAAAAATGGGACTTGATGCCCCCTTGCTAAACATTCAGCATTGTAAGGTAACGATCAAGGGTAAGTGGAGTAATTCTGGGAAAGGAGTGGCGCCCTCCCCTACATCTCTGTGTAGTTACTAATCAAAAGGGAACCTTTGGATTGCCCTCGACTATTATTTAGACTTAGGTGCTCCCATGTCCTGAGACAGTCAAAGTGATCCATTGCATTCATAAAAATTAAAATTTTTTATACTTTTGTCTGTTTTCGAAGCAAGAACATTTTACAGGGACAGGTCGCAAGCCTGAAGCCAAACCACCAACATTTATAAAGAAGACTGTAAGTCTCCGGTAGATATTTACTTCCTTGCTTTCAAAGTAGAGCGAAAATTTCAAACACGGCTCCATAAAAAAAAAAAATAAACTTCATGAAACCAATAACTTTTGGCTGTTCAGAGAAGACCACTACTCTAAATCATTGACTATGGTGAACCACTTTACTATTTTCATACTACGTTTCTGCCCATCTTAACATCTAGAGCCATCCCTATTACCACCAGGGGGAAAGTCTATGACAGCTGCGCCAGAAGTGTCATGTTATATGGTAGTGAATGTTGGGCACTCACCCAGTCCTCGCTCGCCAGATTCCGCCGGAGTGATGGGGACATGATCAGATAGATCTGCCACGTTAAATCAGACCACACCCAGTATGTTAGGTCAGAGACCTTGCTCGAAACATTGGTCATCCAACCGCTGGACGTTATTCTTAGGGCGAACAGACTATGTTGGTTTAGACATGTTGAAAGAAGCGCTATCCAATTCCTTCCCATAGCAGGAATATGTTACACAAGATCGGAAAGTGGGGAAGGAATCAAGCCAACACCCCTAAAGAAGGAGCACTCTGGCCTAACAAAAATAGCCTGGGCAGCCCCGTAGGCATTCCCCGGTCAGCAAGCGATAAACTTACTCCACCCCAAAGAGGGGAGGCAAGGAATGGGAGGGGTGGACCTCCTAGAACTGCACAGGACAAACCCACAGACCGGAGGAATCAAGACTCGAAGGCCAAGACGATACTGGTCTATAGGGTGTAGTATCCATCGGAACAGATACTACACTTTGATCCCAGCCAAAAGGCCAAGAAGCGGTTGAAAGAAGCAGTGGACCAATTAACTTTTGTCGAGATCTGAAAGTGTTTATTCAACACCTACCCACAATAGGAATATGTTACACAAGGTCGGAAAGTGGGATTTGAAAAGCCAGCGCCCGAGAAGGTGAGCACTCTGGCCATTAAAAATTGCCTGGGCAGCCCCGTCGGCATTCCCCGGTAGAGGCGCCTCAGGCAGTAAGCAATAAACTTACTCCTCCCCAAAGAGGGGAGGCAAAGCCTGGGAGGGTGGACCTCCTAGAACTGCACAGGACAGACCCATAGACCGGCGTAAATCAAGCCCCGAAGGCCAAGATAATACCAGTCTATGGG
This sequence comes from Sepiola atlantica, assembly GCA_963556195.1. NCBI lineage: Eukaryota > Metazoa > Mollusca > Cephalopoda > Sepiida > Sepiolidae > Sepiola > Sepiola atlantica. The sequence continues at coordinate 31,087,744 of OY744554.1, read as the reverse complement.
GTGCAGTATCCATCGGAACAGATACTACACTTTGATCCCAGCCAAAAGGTCAAGAAGCGGTTGAAAGAAGCAGTGGACCAATTAACATATGTCGAGATCTGAAAGTGGTCGGTGAGAAGAAAGCCGGACGCCCAAATAAGATCTGGAGAGAAACCATCAGGCATGACCGTATACAGTGGCAGATGGTGAAGATCCACTGGAGACGATGTATAAAGACCGCAAGACAACGTCGAACCCCTGACAAAGGGAACACAGATGCTAAACTAGGATAGTGAGTATGTGTGAGTTTCCATTCTATTTAAACTAACATGGTTCCCTGTTGTTGTCCGGCATACATAACACAATAGAAGAGTTAAAAGTGTATGTAACATTCCATGAAAAATGTCAGTATACTGAAATCATATGCCCTTAATAGGGTTAAGATGAAAATTCATATACACTAAATGTACAAAAGCAAGGAAATTCCCAAATTTTTACACCTTTATTGTCATTAAGGGTATGACTACATATCAACCAAACCATTTCATTATCACATCACTACAGTATAAATCTCTATGCATGAGTGGATGAAGTGTGTGAGGTGTGCCGAAGAAAAATTCCTACCAGTAAAATACATAGCTCTGTTGTGCTCGCATACCCTTAATGACAATAAAAGTGTAAAAATTTGTGAATTTCCTTGCTTTTGTACATTTAGTGTATATGAATTTTCATCTTAACCCTATTAAGGGCATATGATTTCAGTATACTGGCATTTTTCATGGAATACAAATTATACTTTAAATAGTTATTTTAAAAAAAAATTTTTTTTTCTAAGATTGATCTTTCATTAGATTTGATTAAATTTGTGGTTGGAAGTTGAGCGCTGAGTCCTCTGTGCATAACCTATCAAATAAAAATTTTGTGCAAAGTTTTAACTAATTTGGTTTATTGGTTTTTGAGTTATGATTGATCAAAGAAATGAGATTTTCAGCATAGGCCATTTTTGAAGTCTATTAAGGGATAGAGCGCTCTCGCACCTCCCTTGATTTTCCTTTTAAAAGTTCTCTCTCTCTTTAGTTATCCCTCCCCCTCTCCCCTTCTCTGGCAACTGGGAAAAAAAATCATTGACAAATTACTACATAATAACATTAAAAGTCGCTCTACATGTCGACTCCCTAACGAATTATGTTCTTGTTAACAAACCTCTAAAAAATGAATATTAAAACATGTGCCTACATTTTGTCCGAGGCATTGGTGAAAAAAAATATAGTAGCTTTGTGAGTGTGTCTTGTGCAGTTTTTGACTTTTAGCTGGACACATACACACAGACAACTGCCGTTTATATAATAGATTCATACTATGTTTTAATTATATTTAAATTTACACTATATTTTTGTTGATTTTACACTTTGTCAGCAATTATATTTATACTACGTTTTGTTGATAATTATATGCTTTTCAGCTAGATGTTTGTTCACATTACATTTAAATTTCTGCATGTTGGTACAGTTAGGAAAACAGGGAGCAGGGGTAGCATTCCAAAGACACAGGGATGCAACATTGTGGCGATGGGACAGGGGCTTGAGCTTGGTAGACAGTGCGGGCCCTATTAAGTTAGAGACTCTTTTTTGGACCCTGTCCGAGAGAGAAAGACAAGTGGTTGGTCCAGTGTTCTGTTTGAAATTCCGCGCAGATTCCAGAGTTCGACAGGATGCACCTGAAGAAAGTCAGAGGTTACATCGGCCGAAACGTTGTGAGAATAACATCCAAGATGAAAACAGTAGTCCGACGAATCTAAATAATACAGTTATGCACAGAGGACTCAGCGTTCAACTTCCAACCACAAATTTAATCAAATCTAATGAAAGATCAATTTTAGCCAGGGGTTTTTACCCCGCCTAATAAACTGGTATTGTCTGGGCCTTCGGGTCTGGATTTACGCCGGTCTATCGGTTGTCCATCCTGTGCAGTTCTAGGAGGGTGCACCCTCCCAGGCTTTGCCTTCTCACACTTTGATAAGGGGTTAGTTTATTGCTAATTGCTTGAGGCGCCCCTACCGGGGAATGCCGATGGGGCTGCCCAGGCAATTTTTAAATGATCTGAGCGCCCAAATTCTCGGGCGCTGGTTTTTCAAATCCCACTTTCCCGACCTTGTGTCACATCTTACCTTGTGGGAGGAAGATAAATAGAATCAATCTTAGCAAAAAAAAAAATTTTTTTTTTCCCAAGTTGATTAAAACTATTCTGTAAGCATCTAAAATATGTCTGTCATCCTAGTCAGCTTCATGATTCGTTGCCAAAGGATTCTAGAAATCTACCCCTGTCCACACCACATTTTTGATACCGGCGACTGACGAGGCATGAAAATTCTTTAGGCAGTGGAGACAGGGGATCAAGGGCATGGAGCACTAAGAGCTTCTATAAAAGATATCTCTTCTCGTTCTTCCTGCTCAGTTCACACTCGTAGCTCCTTGTCCCATCGCCGATGCAACGGCACCATACCGATGGACACTTTGCTGCTTCTTCCCATGTCCGTATTTATTAGTAGATCTACCGACCTGGTGTTGTCCGGGATGCAATGAAGTTATTTTAGTTTTTAATTTTACTTGTTTGCACATTCTTATACTTAAGGTAGAAAACTCCTATTATATTCTTCAATTTAAGCTTAGTTATCCCCCTTTTGCTGATTTTTATTTTTAGGTGATTATTTTAGTTTTTAATTTTACTTGTTTGCACATTCTTATACTTAAGGTAGAAAACTCCTATTATATTCTTCAATTTAAGCTTAGTTATCCCCCCTTGCTGATTTTTATTTTTAGGTGATTATTGTAAAATGTTTCATATTAACAGTCGACTAAGTAATTTTTTGAATAAATTGTAGCTAAGTACGTTATTATATTGTCAATAACACGCTACACAAATAACAAATGAAAATTGGCTAGTCAGAAGCAAAGTTTTATTTGTTAGCTTTAATGCTATTTGGGTCTGACTTTGAAAATCCGACAAGATAGTTTTATATGTTATATTGAAAGCCTTGACAATGCAAATTTTAAAAAAATAAAATAACACTGATGTTTATGATTATTAATATATTTTTTTGTAAATATTGGAAAAATATATATATTAATGTTATTTATCTACCTCCCACAAGGTAAGATGTGACACAAGGTCGGGAAAGTGGGATTAGATAAGCCAGCGCTCGAGAGGTGAGCACTCTGGCCATTTAAAAATTGCCTGGGCAGCCCCGTCGGCATTCCTCAGACAGTAAGCAATAAACTTACTCCTCCCCAAAGAGGGGAGGCAAAGCCTGGGAGGGTGGACCTCCTAGAACTGCACAGGACCGACAACCACCAATAGACCGGCGTAAATCCAGACCCAAAGGCCCAGACAATACTGGTTTATTAGGTGGGGTAAAAATACCCCTATCCGAGTTATTTTATTTACGTTATACTGTCTGGTACAATAATAACAAATGAAAAGTGGCTAGTCAAAACCAAAGTTTGATTTGTCCACTTAAATGCCATTTGGGTCTGACTTTGAAAATCCAACAAGATAATTTTATATGTTAAATTGAAAATCGCATAAAGCAAACGATTCCGTTGTAAATTGGTTGCCCTACACTAATGTGGACTTTTCCCAGAAGCCAGCATACTCCAGAGAATCTGGTAGGTAAATCTAGTCTCTGGCATTTTGGTGACATTTCCAGACTAACAAATGTGATTGAAATCCATTTCTAGAAATAGATCACATTCTAAACGAAATCTCAATGTGATTTAAGACTGAAATTATTAAAAGCTCCGTCAAGCAAAAATGAATGCCAGTGATACACGATTTGCAAGCTCAAAGTTTATTTGCTTGGTTGGTTGTTTTGTTTTACGACAAGATAGGAACATTTGAACACAAATGCTAAATAAAACAATATTGCAAAACAGAAATATTTGAACAAATATTTAGCATTTGTGTTCAACTATTCCTTTCTTTAGAGAGATTTGAACACATATGCTAAATAAAACAATATTGCAAAACAGAAATATTTGAACAAATATTTAGCATTTGTGTTCAACTATTCCTTTCTTTAGAGAGATCGTCTGGATTTTCAACAACTTGCTGAATTCAGCACTTCTGATAGAAAGCCTTTAGGCATTCAAGGCTGATTCCAAGATCGTTGAATAGTTACTTTTGATGCAGTTTACATGATAGAAAAGGAAACACCTGGATCAGACAGCAAACTGGAGTAAATGGCATCATTACCACCATACGAACAGCAAAACATAGATGGGCAGGTCACCTTTCAGGATGTACAGACAACGGGTAGACATATAGAGTGACAGAATGGATCCCGAGGCAATGGAAAGGACCTAGAGGAAGGCAAAAAACCCGATGGAGGTCCTACTTGGCCACGCCTAGCCAGGGATAAAACAAGGTGGAAAGAAACCAGGGAGGGATTCCTCCACCAGGAGTGAAATCAAAAGATGATGATGCTGCAAATCACCCTGACAGGTACCACCACTTCCGGTCAGAATGGATCTGAGTGTAATGGCAGCCAAGGGTGTGACTCCACACTCCCCCAAAGCTCCTAAATTGAGGATTCACCACCAGATTCAGTTTCATGTCATACCCAAGAGAGATTTTATTTAACACATAGATGGGACCCTGAAAGATACAACCACTTTGGGTCGGAGTGAGCCTGAGAGTAATGACGACTAAAGGGTGACTTGGCACTCCCCAAACCTCCCCAATTAGGGCCTCACCATAGAATCTTTGAAAATTTAATTTTTGTCTTATTTGAGGATCATTCCACATGATATATTTTAACAAACAGATTATTGTAATTTATTTCTGTTAATATTTAAAAGTCACTTCATTTTGTCGACATACATTTAAAAAATACAAAAGTTTTAAAAGTCATTATCTACAAAAAGACGTTAGTAAGAAAAATAAATGTTTGGGTTATAGCAACACACACAAAAAAGTAGCATTAGTAAGAAAAAAGATTTATGAAAAAAAAAAAAAAAATCATCAAGCATAATTAGCAGAAGCAGGAACAATGTTCACATAAAAAAATTTAAAACATAAATAATCCAGAAACACGGGTACATACATTGAGAGATACAACAAAGATGCTAGAGCCTAACCCTAACAACGAGGAGTAAACGTGTACAAAAAAGAAAAAAAATACAGTTTATTTAGTCAATACATTCATAAAAATTAAAAAAATAAATAAATAAAAATAAGCCATAAGACCTGAAAAAATAAACAAACGCAAATAGCATATTCAATTTGTATAGCAAAATATTCAATTTGTATAGCAAAATATTCACACAAATACGTAGACATTTACATTATCTTCAGCCAAACTGTTGTCATACTCGGAGCCCATGCGTTAGGGGCTCATACCTCTTCCATGATAGTTTGATACAGGGGGACCCGAACAGTTTTCAATCTTAACCCCAATTTTCAAGGGTTTGACAGAATTGGGTCACACAAATTGTAACTGACGTGACCATGCCGATTATTGACGTGATGTTGTGAGACATAGGACGGTGGTGAACAGTTAGCATGGAATGTAAGTGATGTGAATCATAGGACGAATATATGAAAATGAATTTGGATGAAAAATCTTAGGTTTAGATCAACAATAATATTTATTAATACCTTTACAACTGAACGAAGAATTTAGTTTTATAACGAGGACATTAATTGAAGCCGCTGTGCGACGCACATCCATTAAAATCTACCATCTCTGAAATGAATGCAAGAGAGATAACTCTTCTTCAAATATTAGAGTTACTTCAATTAGATACAAAAATGTTTTCATATTTATTTATTTTCTAGGTGGTATGTTTTCAACTAACAGTAAAAATACTTTGTTAAATTGTATTACTTGGACCACTATTCCCATCTTTAACTTTATACTCACAACATTTCATCTGATGTTATCTACGACCTTCCTCAAGGGCATCTTGTCGAACTCTGAAATCTGTATGGAATTTAGAAAGGAACCCTTTATTTACCTTTTATTTACTCCAACGGTGCTCAAACACGGAGGCAAAGAATGGCCAGATTACATACATTAAAAGAAGTTTTTTTTCCAAATTACATAAAAAAAATGAATTCCCTACTTTATGGGTTTTGTTGAGCAAAAAACAATCTAATTATATCATTTGTACAAATATTGGAATCGTAAAAATAAAAAAAAATAAAAAAAGACCCCCTCCCTTGTCTTGCTCCATCATCCTCGTGGTTTAAATAAAGGGTTCACTTTGAAATTCTGTATAGCTTCCTGAGTTCAACATGAAGATTCCTAAGTTCGGTAAGAAAGTTCCCACGTTTAAAAAGATGCACCTGAAGAAGGTCAGAGGTTACATTAGCCGAAATGTTTTGAATATAGCAAGAATAGTAGTTTAATTATTATTATTTTTTTGACAGTAGCAAAAATTTGATTAAACGTCAAATGTTCAAACGTCCTCAACAGCCTTGGTCTATTAATGACGTGCAACACCGGAGACAATCGCGAATTGTCTTGGCTTTACGAGCGCCTCTCTATCGCCATTATTCGTGGAAACGCAGTGAGTCTACTCTCGGCCTGCCAAGCCAGCCGGACATTCGAAGAAAACTATTGACTGATACGATTATATATAAAGAATCGGGATTTCTTGCTACTGAACTAAACAATGTTCTATTTATCTACTTCCCACAGAGTAGAATGTGACACAAGGTCGGAAAGTGGGAATTGCGCACTGTAGAGGAAGAGTACTTGGACCTTTAAAAAATTGCCTGGGCAGCCCTGTCGGCAGTCCCCGGTAGGGGCGCCTCAGGTGATTAGCAATAAACTAACCCCTTCTCAAAGGGTGAGAAGGAACTGCAAAGGACAGTCCCATAGACCGGCGTAAATCAAGCCCCGAAGGCCAAGGCAATACCGGTCTATGGGTGCAGTATCCATCGGAACAGATACTACACTTTGATCTTGGCCAAAAGGCCAAAACTGAAAGAAACTATGTCCAAGTGACATAGTTATCATCATCATCTATTTAACGTCTGTTTTACATGCTGGCATGTGTTGAACAGTTTTTAGAAATTGACTCTTTTTCTTTTAATGGAAATCGCTCCAGACAAGGCATGAAGCCACTTTACTTATTACATTGCAATTTTAATCGCCTAGTAATCTATAAAGCTACTTACTGTTTCCTTTTTACATTTAAATTGCTATATTTTATATAAACACGTAGATATTACAAGACATAAGAAATGTCGCTTTTCATTTCAATTACCAATCCATACATTGGTACACATTTATTTACACACAATTGCTTTTACTTAATAGATTTTCATCTAATATATAAAATTAAGTTAGTCGGATTTTCGATGTTATACCTAAATAGCAATGCATCTGATACTTGATTCGTTAGACCTAAATAGCTTCCGTCCTGAAATTTAGATATTTCATTCTGAATAGCCAGTTTTGTTTCTTTACTGTTGGCCCAAGAAGAGAAAATTGTAAGTCGATTTAATTTCTTTTCTCATATACTTTATCCTGCTTGGACTACTTTTCTGCAGGAAGACATCTCTTTATCTGCAGCAAATTCATATTAAAATGGTCGCCATGTTTTTTTTTGTTTTTTTTAATGGAAATCGCTCCAGACAAGGCATTAAGCCACTTGATGTAAGGAGCTAAAAATAAATAAATATTACTTCAAGGTCAAAAAAGTAGCCAACGATAAGTGTTAGATGGATAGATTCCGATCCAGAAAACAGCTATTCTTCCCCCTTTGTCAGAAACATCGCTCATGGAATGTGAGGACTAAAGAACAAAATAAGGGAAGCGAGAGTTTACGAGGTTGCCAAAAGTAAACCCAAGGCCCACTTTCTACTCTCCTTTCAAATTAACCTATCTTTGGCCAGGTCTTTATTTATTCCTCGTTCTCTTAAGTCTACCCTTATCATCACTTTCTCAGATGTTTCTCTTGGCCTTTCCCTTCCAGCTGACCCTGCTACCTTAACTGTTCTACATCTACTAACCCAAGAACACTCATCCATTTTTTCAACGTGGTCTCCTGTTCTCCACCATCATCTCAAAAATGACGTGGTGAAAGGGATGGAAGCTGAAGCATGCTGACAAGAAAAAATTAAAACGAGAACACCAGTCCGACTGTAGACAAAGTAAATAATTCCTCATCTCAAAACAAATCAGATCAATACCTTATGTAGAAATGAAGTTTCTCCATATACGATGGTACATATGAATAGTCAAAGAATTTATAGAGTATTTCAACAAAGATTGGTATCCATCAAAAAAAATGTTTTTATACCAATAAGACTTTTTGGTATGAATACAATTTTTGGTGCTTGTACAGAGAAGCGTGCGTATTAAATTATCAAATTAGTATTAAGTAAGTATCGTCACCAAAAAGAAGGAAAAATTATCGAGTAGAACTTTAATTATAAGCAAACTCCATTTTTCGAGAACAGTCAATTGACATGTTCGAAGGCTGACATCTTAAGATAACCGGAGACAAAATCAGGGGACGTAAGCGCGTTTAGCATAATTGTCTCCGGTTACCTTAAGATGTCTGCTTCAATTGACTGTTCCCGAAAAATGGATTTTGCTTATAATTAAAGTTCTACTCGATAATTTTTCCTACTTTTTGGCGATACTTATTTAAATCTACTGCGTAAGTATATAATACTGTCTTTTTTTTTTTTTTTTTTGTGGTATTGATAATTTAATACGTACGCTTCTCTGTAGAAGCACCCAATTTTTTTTCGTCATCTGAAGAGATTGACATTAAAAGAAGAACAAACAATTCGCATGTTATTAAAATTTGCAAAATAAATTTTTCATTTTCAATTTTTGATACAAAAAAACGTCTGTGAATATTTCATCAGACAGACTCCAAAAATGTCTTTGTAAATTCATTTTTTACCATTACTTCTGAATTTATCCATTTTATTCTTAATATTTTCTACATTAGCGCTATGTTAAAACCGATCCGACAATTTGCTCCAAAAATGTCTTTGTAAATTCATTTTTTACCATTACTTCTGAATTTATCCATTTTATTCTTAATATTTTCTACATTAGCGCTATGTTAAAACCAATCCGACAATTTGCTCCAAAAATGTCTTTGTAAATTCATTTTTTACCATTACTTCTGAATTTATCCATTTTATTCTTAATATTTTCTACATTAGCGCTATGTTAAAACCGATCCGACAATTTGCTCCAAAAATGTCTTTGTAAATTCATTTTTTACCATTACTTCTGAATTTATCCATTTTATTCTTAATATTTTCTACATTAGCGCTATGTTAAAACCGATCCGACAATTTGCTCCAAAAATGTCTTTGTAAATTCATTTTTTACCATTACTTCTGAATTTATCCATTTTATTCTTAATATTTTCTACATTAGCGCTATGTTAAAACCGATCTGACAATTTGCTCCAAAAATATATTACTCTATTAGAGAAAAAGAAAAATTGTGATAGATTTAGTTCTTGAAATTTTTCTTGCTAATAAATTTCCAGTGTAAATATTTAAACTATTTTCCATATTTAAAGACCCCATTAATTATTTTGCAAGTCTCAATTAAGCTATCCCTCTTTCTTCTTTATAGTAAAGTAGCTAAACCTAAGTAGTTCAACCTATCTTTATAGTTGAGATCTTTTAATCTTTTTATTAGTTTCGTCACTTTTCTTTGTACACCTTCCAATTTTAATACTGTATGTCAATCCCCATGTCGAGTAAAGTAGTTAAACCTAAGGATTCCAATCCAATATAAGGCGCATTTTCTGTGCGTGTGTGAGTGTGTGTCGCTGTCTGTCCCGCAGTCACAATGTTTTTTAAACGTAAGAAATACATTTCGAGATCGAACTATCTTAATTTCTTTTCGAAATGGAAAATATTGCTAATGTAATACTTAATAATAAATTCCCAACAAATAAATTTGGTGCCATGACCGGAAATGACCGGAAATCAAAACCGAAACTTCGAGATTTTCAGTCTGAGGTTCTACAGACTGAGCTATTTAAATTTTCTTATAAATAGATCTTAAAACATTACCGTAACAAAATAATTATAGCTTTGATATGACGTCATAGATTTATGATTTACGTCATGTTTCAAAACATGAATTCAAACATGAGCGATAATAAAAATAAAGGAACGAATGGTTAAACATTATCAATAGCGTTGGAAATTATTTTAATAGCCCCAAACATTTTATTTTGCTTTAACTACGTATTGGCATTAAAAACTATTTAATATATAATATATATTAGGATTTGAGCCCATATATATATATATATATATATATATATATATGATTATTTTTATTTACACAGACATGTACAAAATCTGCGACACTGGGATGTCGATGTTATCGATCAACAGCTATTATAAACTGAGATCTCATTAGGCAGAGTTAGAATCCGATCTTAACCTTAGATCATATTTGATCATTTCTTTCCAAATATGATCTAAGGTTAAGATCGGATTCTAACTCTGCCTGATGAGATCTCAGTTTATAATAGCTGTTGATCGATAACATCGACATGCCAGTGTCGCAGATTTTGTACATGTCTGTAAATAAAAATAATCATATATAAAAGCTCTATTTGATATTGAGCACTTTTTATAAACCCGGTTGAAATTCTTTGGATTACTACTCTGTGGATGTTTTATCTGGATTATTATATATATATATATATATATATATATATATATATATCAATTAATAAAGTTCATAAAATTAACTTAGAACCAATATTTTTTCAAATATATATGTATATATATATGTATATGTATATAAATATTTTTAATTCAAAATTAAAGTGTTTTATACCTATAGACGACGTCGTTTTGGACTTACACCCTTATCAGTGCAGCAGTCCAATGACTGAAGTCAAGAAGTTTTCTCAGCCATGTCGAACCCCTAACAACATCTCAGGAAGAGACCAGACTACAGCTGTGGACCAGACGACTAGAAGATGCCCCCTCCTTTCATAACGACATGGGAATTCCTGCTTCTGAGGAACTCCCTCCCGATTCAGAGGCACCCTAGCTCCAGTGGAAAACACTAAATCATCTTAGAACGAGAATGGGGCGATCAAAAGTTGCTAGGAGTAGAGGGGGCTACAAAACTGACCCAACCATCTGTAAATGTGGAGAGGAGGACCATACGATCCAACACTGCCTGGTCTGCCCCCTACTGCCCAATCGGTGTAGCTTGAAAGATCTTGCAGAGTACAACATTATTGCGAAGGACTGCGTAAAAAAATGGGAAATTGTCATTTGACCACATGACACTTCAAAGACACGCAAAGAAGAAGTGGTGGTGGTGGTTTCAGGCGGTCGCACGGGCCCAAACACAGTTTGTAGATTCAGCCTAGAATTACGAGCCTGACGCCCAGACCGACACATACGCGAGACATCATCACAGACAGTAATTGAAATTAAGATACACTCACCCAAGAGGCAGGGACGAGCGTCATGTTGTCGATAGTGTTCTACGCGTGAGCGGAACTGTGCTTTATACAGGATAACAACAATATTGTAATTTCAAACAGGGCTCTATTTTTAAAATGATAAATCTTAAAAGGGCATTTATTATAAATATTTTTAATTAAATATTAATGTGTTATATATATATATACATACATACATACTAAACAAACTGTCTAGACCCAGAGGTTCTAGTCTATTATATAAAGTCGTAATTCTGTGTGCCTGTATGTCTGTTCAGCTAAAAGTCAGAAACTACGCAAGATACACTAACAAACCTTACATCGTTGGATTCAGTTTGACCCCCACCCCCATCTGATTATGGTAAAAAAGAAATACTGTAATATTAATATTCTCTTGGGGTCTCCAGGGACCAAATTAGTGTATAAGAGATGGAGGGGGGGTGTAAATGACCTTTCTTCATTCTTACTGGTGGTGATAGTTTAAAAAACATAAGTGAAACTAGGTCAAACAATCAGTCAGCTTTCTATTTCTTTTTTGCTATTATATTGAACCCGTTGAGATAGAGAGAGTGGCAGTCTGAAGGAGAGAGAGAGTGGCAGTCTTAGAGAGAGAGAGAGAGAGAAAGAGAGAGAGAGTGGCAGTCTTAGAGAGAGAGTGACAGTCTGAAGGAGAGAGAGAGAGAGTGGCAGTCTGAGAGAGAGAGAGTGACAGTCTGAGAGAGAGAGAGAGAGAGAGAGAGAGAGTGACAGTCTGAAGGAGAGAGAGAGAGAGTGGCAGTCCGAGAGAGAGAGTCTGAGAGAGAGAGAGTGGCAGTCTGAGAGAGAGAGAGTGGCAGTCTGAGAGAGAGAGAGAGAGAGAGAGAGAGTGGCAGTCTGAGAGAGAGAGAGAGTGGCAGTCTGAGAGAGAAAGAGTGGCAGTCTGAGAGAGAGAGAGAGAGAGAGAGAGTGGCAGTCAGAGAGAGAGAGAGAGAGAGTGGCAGTCTGAGAGAAAGAGAGAGAGAGAGAGTGGCAGTCTGAGAGAGAGAGAGAGAGAGAAAGAAAGAGAGAGAGAGAGAGTGGCAGTCTGAAGGAGAGAGAGAGAGAGAGAGAGAGAGGCAGTCTTAGAGAGAGAGAGAGAGGGGCAGTCTTAGAGAGAGAGAGTGGCAGTCTGAAGGAGAGAGAGAAAGAGAGAAAGGTAGAGAGAAAGAGGGGTGCAGTTGGAGAGAGAGACGTAGAGAAAAAGTGGCAGTCCAAGGGAGAAGTAAAGAGAAAGAGTGGCAGTCAGAGTGAAAGAAGGGGGGGGGAGGCAAGTTTTCAAAGAAAGGCACACACTTATAACTCTTCTAATCCGTTACTAATGCTCCCAGGCAACACTGGTTAGCCCTGCTTGTATTCTACATAAGGTATTCTTATATATTCTTTGTACAATTTTACTTTTAATATTATCCCCGCTATTCCCATGTCTAGCTACTGGTGTCCAGGGTTGAGTACAATATTCTCTACGGTCTTAAAACTCTTAAATATTCTTACAATAACATTTGGTTGAAATATTCGTGGCGCCAATTGATGGAGGGCTAATAAAATTGCCCAATGAATTCAAAGAACAAGAGATCTGACGCGATGCCAAAAACTGACAAGAATTTACCTAAAATTCATTTCGTTTGATAATCCCCTTTTGATTGTGTTCAAAGAATTTGGCTAATACCAGAATGCCAACCAAAGAAAGAATTGCAGGAGAGAAAAAAGGAAAAAAAAGAAGGAAACCAAAGGAAACATTCTTCTTTCACCTCTGCTGACCCCCCCCCCCCCTTTCGCAGAGCCGAAAACATTCAGCTTTATGAAGGTGAACAGCAGTGTATTGATTTAAACCATACATGGTTAGTTATTTTGGTAATACTGTTTTTTTTATTTTTACGGCATATCAACCGTTTTTTTTATCATTTAACACCACTCAAGTTATTTTGGTAAAAATTTGGGGTTCAAAGTTCTTAATATTTTCAAATATTTTTTCATTGTGTTTGGTCTCATTATATTATTCTATGGCATATCAACCTCTTTTCTTCATTATTTAATGCCAAATCCGGTCATTTGGAAAAAGTGTTTATGCTTCAAATTCTTAATGTCTTCAAATATTTATTCATGGGGTTTGGTTTGGTTGTTTTGTTTTATGGCATATCAACCCTTTTGAAGTTATTTAATGCCAAATCCGGTCATTTGGAAAAAGTGTTTATGCTTCAAATTCTTAATGTCTTCAAATATTTATTCATGGGGTTTGGTTTGGTTGTTTTGTTTTATGGCATATCAACCCTTTTGAAGTTATTTAATGCCAAATCCGGTCATTTGGAAAAAGTGTTTATGCTTCAAATTCTTAATGTCTTCAAATATTTATTCATGGGGTTTGGTTTGGTTGTTTTGTTTTATGGCATATCAACCCTTTTGAAGTTATTTAATGCCAAATCCGGTCATTTGGAAAAAGTGTTTATGCTTCAAATTCTTAATGTCTTCAAATATTTATTCATGGGGTTTGGTTTGGTTGTTTTGTTTTATGGCATATCAACCCTTTTGAAGTTATTTAATGCCGAATCCAGTCTTAATTGAGTTTTTGGTTTATAGTAAAATGATTGTTATTTGTTCGAGATCAAACAAACGCCGAGCGTAAGGAATCATTGCTGGTTGCAGTAATACGTGCTGCAACTGATCTGGTGAAAATTAATCCTACGTCTACCTTTTTCGTGTTTATGATTTTGCTTTAACTGAAGATAAAAAAAAAACTGTAGGTTTGGTGATATTTGTTGTTGCTTAAATAAATATTTTTTTTATATTTAACAGTAGCCAATGGCCACCCCCTCCCCTCAAAAAAAAAAAAAAAAAAAAAAAAAAAACAACTGAAATCGAGATCATTTCCCAACCTTGGGGGCCACGACCCCCTAATGTGTTTGGAAAGAGGGAAGGACAAAAAGTAAAAACTTTTTTTCCTAAACAACTCCAATCAGTTTCAACTAAGAAAGTTAAAATAAAGAGAAAGATGCTGAGTGTGCATGTTGGAAGGGGGTGGGGAAGGTAAAAGACAGGAAGTCATTCTTTGATGAAACAAAAGTCATCTAACTCCCCTACCCCCTTTCATGAATTGCTTAAAGTCTTAGCCTTCACGGCAAAATTATAACATTTTTAGTTTTCAGAGAGAACTGTCATAAGAGGAAATGTAAGCGTTTTTCGTATTTAATAATAAAAAAGCGGATTTCGATCAAAAAGCGGAAAACTCACATCCACGAGAAGCTCGAGGGATTCAAGCGGAAATTCACTTTTTCTGGATTTAAAAAAAAAAAAGCAGAATTCTGCTAAAAAGCAGATAACTCACGACCCTGATTTGAGCGAAATGAAATGTAAAATAAGGAAATCACATGTACGTACTCAGCGATGCGATACGCCATTTGCATTTTGCAGTATCTGTGACACTATCAGTGCCAATTGACATTATTTTGGAATGCTTTGAGGGGTCGGTGACTGCTTGGGGTCAAGAGCACGATCCAAGTTGTTACAGTTGCTATGAATGCTTTCAAAGGTTAAACAAGATTCACCCCCTCAGTTCACTCGGGTGATGATGGAGGCTGAGGGTGGGGGGGATTAATGACAGCTGAGTTTAGTTTGCACCTGACAGCCGAATGCTGAGAGAGAGAGAGAGTGGCAGTCTGAGAGAGAAAGAGAGAGAAAGAGAGAGTGGCAGTCTGAGAGAGAGAGAGAGAGAGAGAGAGTGGCAGTCTGAGAGAGCGAGTGGCAGTCTGAGAGAGAGAGAGAGAGTGGCAGTCTGAGAGAGAGAGTGGCAGTCTGAGAGAGAGAGTGGCAGTCTGAGAGAGAGAGAGAGAGTGAGAAAGAGAGAGTGGCAGTCTGAGAGAGAGAGAGAGAGAGAGTGGCAG
Source organism: Sepiola atlantica (assembly GCA_963556195.1). Lineage (NCBI taxonomy): Eukaryota > Metazoa > Mollusca > Cephalopoda > Sepiida > Sepiolidae > Sepiola > Sepiola atlantica. Next base: position 31,072,407 of record OY744554.1, on the reverse strand, counting down.
TCTGAGAGAGAGAGTGGCAGTCTGAGAGAGAGAGAGAGAGAGTGGCAGTCTGAGAGAGAGAGAGAGAGTGGCAGTCTGAGAGAGAGAGAGTGGCAGTCTGAGAGAGAGAGAGTGAGAGAGTGAGAGAGAGAGAGAAAGAGAGAGAGAGTGGCAGTCCGAGAGAGAGAGAGAGAGAGAGAGAGAGAGAGTGAGAGAGAAAGAGAGAGAGAGTGGCAGTCTGAGAGAGAGAGAGAGTGGCAGTCTGAGAGAGAGAGTGGCAGTCTGAGAGAGAGAGTGGCAGTCTGAGAGAGAGAGAGAGAGAGATATAGAGTGGAGGTCTGAGAGAGAGAGTGGCAGTCTGAGAGAGAGAGAGTGTCAGTCTGAGAGAGAGAGAGAGAGAGAGAGAGTGGCAGACTAAGTTTTGCGGCTGCTACTGAATGCAGCAGACACATGTCTAGAGGGGGGGGGGGTACTGACACCGACTGTAGCAGTCCGACCTTGGTTGCAAGAGGCAACGCTTGGCTGATAAAATGAAATTTAAAAAAAAAATTTTTTTTCTAACATACTAATGTCCCGTTCAATTTTTGTTCAGTCATTCGTTTCAGCTAGCAAATTCACCACATTTTTTTTTACGTCCCCGGAATCCAGACAAAACTTTCTTTGACAAAACAGAGAAGGAATGCCAACAGACGCTTACCCCGATACGACTCAATATATTGCCACATATCTGTTACAAACGATAATGTAATTGACTAATGAACATGTTTAGTCAACAAAAAATATAGTATAAATCAGAAATTTTCTCTTACCAAAAAAAATGTTGGGCTGGATATAGTATGTAAGCCATGAAATAGATTTGATTTTCAAAATTTGTTCCCAAATGACACAGATCAGTAAGTTACGTACACAACTGGCTAGTCCGAATTAAATATCGATTTGGCAGATCCATTTCTATTCAGTCTAGTTCACTTTTTTTTAAGGCATTGCAGTTTGAGAATGTACAATGTATTTTTTATTATAATTCAAAAAAGAAACAAATAACAAGACCCCAAAGCATCAGTGACCAGGTTCACCTTGAGTCACCTATACTCATAGTTGGTAGAAATATTAGTAACAATTGCTAATTGAGTTGAACCAATAATCATTATGACATCACAATAATGAAAGTATCTAATTCACTAGTGAACTAGCCTTGCATTTATTACTTCTTATCCACTGAAAAAAAATTAATTAATTCAAACTTTCCTTAGTAATCAGCATAAAAGCAATAATAAGAAATTCTAACTAAATTCATTATCATAATTTAGAAAAAAATGAATATATTTAGTATAATTATTTAAAACATTTACCTTTTTTGGACAGCCTTACTACATTATTAAGTACTGCCCATAGAGACAAAGTCACAATAAATTATATTGTAATAAATTTGACTTCAAGTGTATATTTTGAAAAAAATTGTTAAAAGAATATATCAAATGAAACATTTGCCTTTTCTGGACATACTACATGATTTAGTACTGCCAATAAAGACAAAGCACAAATGACTATACCCCAATCATTAGAAATTTAAATTTTACAAATGAAGTTATTATAAATTTCTTTAATGAAGCTTGCAATTAAAAATAACTTCACTGCTTTAGTTCATAAAAATAAAGGCACATAATTAGAATATAGTTAATTAAAACATTTTCCTTTTCTGTACAGCCATACTAGATGATTCAGTACTGCCCATAACGACAAAACCACAATTGACTATACTTTAGTAATAAATTTATAGATTAATTTTAAAAATTAAGTTATTTGGAAATAATAAATAGAAAAACAATTAAAATATCTTTACTTATGTAATTAAAATTTTTTTTAAAGAATATTATCAAAAAATACATCAGTCTTTTCTGGACAACCCTACTACATGATTCAGTACTACCTACAGAGACAAAGTCACAAATGACAATATTCTATTAATTAATTTAGAGTTTTACTTAAATAAGTGAAGTTATTAAAAATAAGTTAAGTAAAATAAATAATGGAGTTGCTTAGAACTTATACCCCCACTTTTAACCCTCTACCTCCCCCCCAAAAAAAACCCAATTTCTTCTTATTTAATTCTTCTTTTTGTGGTGCCTTTGTTCTTCTTTTAAATAAAATTTATTCTTTTTCTTTTCAATTATTAGAGATTTAATTATTAATAAGTTAAGAATTATCAAAAATGACATTTCTTTTATTTAAACATCATATTTTATAAATAATAAAATACAATTTTACTTATTAGTTATATATAATAATTTCAGGATTTTCTTTTTAAAAATACTTATTCCATATTCCAATTCAAATTAAATGATTTGCAAAAGATTTGCAAAATTTTCAGAATTTTAATTTTTAGATTAAAGTAAAATAATATTCAAAACTGATTTTCAGAATAATAAGAATAAATTTTAATTTCTGAGTTTCAAATAAGTTCAAATAATTTATAATTATTTGAAAATGAATTAAAATTTCATAATTCAATTCATGTTAAACTCATTGTCAATTATTTAATTATTTAATATAAAATTTCAATATGTTCGAAAGGTAAAAGCCTAAACTTAATCTAAAAAAAAACTATTTCTACGTGGCAAAAAATTTTAGAATGAAAAATTGGCACTTCTGTCGTATATATGAAGCAGCTGCCGATTAAGAAATCGAAATTGAAGAGTTCCGTTTTTTTTTCTCCAAGTACCATTCATTCAGAATTCACCGGAAGTTGAATTTAGTATTTAGAAAATGGAGTTAAATGAGATTAATCTTCGAGACATTGGTAATTTAATGAACCAGCCGCAAAAAACAATAGATTTTTTACAGGCACACCGCCTGATTTTTTAGGGTTAGGGTTACGGGTTAGGTTTTTTTTTTAAATTAAAAAAAAAAAAGAAATTGTTAATTGTTTCTTGTTACCCCAAAACAAATCAGTCTTGCATTTTTTTTTTATGTTGTAAAAAAATCACTTCCGGTTGAATTACCTCCCTTTATTTTCAGTAGAAGGACAGAAAATCTGCTGCTTCATATATACGGCAGAAGTGCCGAAAAATGTTTTCACTATGGCTTAAAAACACAGAAATTCAGTAAAATTAAAAATTTAAAGAAATATTTTTGCTAATCTTTTGAAATATAAATATCACTTTTCTGGAACTATTTCAAAGATCTTAAGACACTGAATTAAAAAAAAATACGTACATTTTACTAAAAATTAAATAATTATCAAAAAAATGTCTGTGCGATCAGAATAGCAACAATTAGTTTGCCGACAGAAAACTTTGTATGGAATATCATAATCGATATAATATTTCATTTTATTAATTTCATATAGTATTTTTAATTTTATATAGAAGGCATGGATTTGTAATAGAACATTATTAGAAAACCATCTGTCAGATGGTTTTCGAATAATGTTCCCTAATTTATTTATAGTTTTGTAGAATTTGGTATATTCAGACTACTGTTCTCATCTTGGGTGTTTCTATCACAGCGTTTCCAACGTTTTTTTTTTTTGGGGGGGGGGGGCTGTTTCCACATAGACTTAGGGTTAGTGGTAGGATTAATGTATTTTTTTTATTTTAACGCCCCCCCCCCGCCAAAAAAAAAACCAACACAATTTATATCCCTTTGCAAAAAAATATGGTTATGTGCTCTTAAAACCCTAACCCGCTCGGCCAGAAAAGGGTAATAATTTTACTTTAATCTTATATACAAAACTCTAAATTCTGAAATAATTGTTTATCTTTCTTAACACGTAATCGCCTAAAAAAGGCTAATCTCATTTTTGTTTAAGAGATGGTGGCCTGAGGGTATCTATCTACAAATTTATCAACAATTATTTAGACATAACATGTTCAAATAGTCTTTAAAGTCTTCCAGTACGATATAAAAAATAACATGTATACTGTAGAAAGTATTATTCATTTAGCGCAATAATTATATAAATATTTTTTTTTTAATTTTCCACAAAAAGCATATATAAAAAGCCCACAGTTTCAATTTCATAGGGAACATCTTTGCTTCCACCGTTAAGAAAACAATACGAAACTAAGAGAAAAAGATACAAATATTTGGGGGTTAACATCTTCAACATACCCAAGAGTTAATATCATCAATATAGCCAATTTTTCTTCATTTTCTTCATTAATAAAGAGAATTTTTAATTTGGCATTTTTTTTTTTTTTGGCTTTCTTTCATCTAGAAGTGTGGCTTCAGTTTGGCCTTTTTTCAGTTTGGCCTTTTTTTCTGAAAAAATTAGCTTCAAAAGTCAATTATCACTTTTTAAAAAATCTAATTTTTCTACTAAAACTAAAAGTTACACAGCTCTGTTTCTATGATACCAATCCTTTTAATACTAACATATTTAGAATCAGCTGATCGAGTTCTATCTTTCTATTTTTCAATCCTTAAATTATATTTATAATTTAAAAAGTTATGTCGAGTTAAAGGGCATGAGGAGCGTTACTCAATTGGCATTTTTGTCATTTTAAGCTGCTGAACCCTTCCATATCTTAAACTCCTTTCGAGATATCTATATTTTTTAGATTCCTTGTGCTGCTTGCTACATTTTGGGTATAAAAAAAATAAATATTTGTTTTAAATAATAAAAAGATATGGTTATTCAAAGTCAATTGGGGGGGGGGGGCGTTATCCTACACGTTGATGACCACATATATTTTGAATAACTTTTTTTATACTGGACCAAATTTTAATTTCTTTTTTTTCAAAAAAGGCTTGGGACCAGTCAATTCTAGTGCAAAAAACAGCATCAAGCTTGGATGAAAACTGAATTAATGGTCACGATTGGATAAATGTTGACCATAAGCATATTATTCACACACTGCTGTGTGTGAATAATATAGTTCTTAAATGAAATTAATTATTTGTTTACATTTTGCAATACTGATAATTAAGAGAACTCAATTGTATTACACTAAGTGGAAAGCATCATTTCCCCCAACAGGACCTTGAGAATCTAGTCTACCATACTATTTAACAATGAAGTTAATTATTTGTTTACATTTTGCAATATTGATAATTAAGAGAACTCAATTGTATTACACTAAGTGGAAAGCATCATTTCCCCCAACAGGACCTTGAGAATCTAGTCTACCATACTATTTAATAATGAAGTTAATTATTTGTTTACATTTTGCAATACTGATAATTAAGAGAACTCAATTGTATTACACTAAGTGGAAAGCATCATTTCCCCCAACAGGACCTTGAGAATCTAGTCTACCATACTATTTAATAATGAAGTTAATTATTTGTTTACATTTTGCAATACTGATAATTAAGAGAACTCAATTGTATTACACTAAGTGGAAAGCATCATTTCCCCCAACAGGACCTTGAGAATCTAGTCTACCATACTATTTAATAATGAAGTTAATTATTTGTTTACATTTTGCAATACTGATAATTAAGAGAACTCAATTGTATTACACTAAGTGGAAAGCATCATTTCCCCCAACAGGACCTTGAGAATCTAGTCTACCATACTATTTAATAATGAAGTTAATTATTTGTTTACATTTTGCAATACTGATAATTAAGAGAACTCAATTGTATTACACTAAGTGGAAAGCATCATTTCCCCCAACAGGACCTTGAGAATCTAGTCTACCATACTATTTAATAATGAAGTTAATTATTTGTTTACATTTTGCAATACTGATAATTAAGAGAACTCAATTGTATTACACTAAGTGGAAAGCATCATTTCCCCCAACAGGACCTTGAGAATCTAGTCTACCATACTATTTAATAATGAAGTTAATTATTTGTTTACATTTTGCAATACTGATAATTAAGAGAACTCAATTGTATTACACTAAGTGGAAAGCATCATTTCCCCCAACAGGACCTTGAGAATCTAGTCTACCATACTATTTAATAATGAAGTTAATTATTTGTTTACATTTTGCAATACTGATAATTAAGAGAACTCAATTGTATTACACTAAGTGGAAAGCATCATTTCCCCCAACAGGACCTTGAGAATCTAGTCTACCATACTATTTAATAATGAAGTTAATTATTTGTTTACATTTTGCAATACTGATAATTAAGAGAACTCAATTGTATTACACTAAGTGGAAAGCATCATTTCCCCCAACAGGACCTTGAGAATCTAGTCTACCATACTATTTAATAATGAAGTTAATTATTTGTTTACATTTTGCAATACTGATAATTAAGAGAACTCAATTGTATTACACTAAGTGGAAAGCATCATTTCCCCCAACAGGACCTTGAGAATCTAGTCTACCATACTATTTAATAATGAAGTTAATTATTTGTTTACATTTTGCAATACTGATAATTAAGAGAACTCAATTGTATTACACTAAGTGGAAAGCATCATTTCCCCCAACAGGACCTTGAGAATCTAGTCTACCATACTATTTAATAATGAAGTTAATTATTTGTTTACATTTTGCAATACTGATAATTAAGAGAACTCAATTGTATTACACTAAGTGGAAAGCATCATTTCCCCCAACAGGACCTTGAGAATCTAGTCTACCATACTATTTAATAATGAAGTTAATTATTTGTTTACATTTTGCAATACTGATAATTAAGAGAACTCAATTGTATTACACTAAGTAGAAAGCATCATTTCCCCCAACAGAGTGCTCCACCCATAGGACCTTGAGAGTCTAGTCTACCATACTATTTAATACATAGCTGGAGTGAGGATATATGTATGTATATCTTTCTCAAATGAAAGTAATACAGTAACCAAACTGAACTGGAACCCAAAATGCTGAGTCCATAGTCTGAGACTATAACCACTACACAATGCCACTTCCACATATTGTATTAGAATAGAAGCTTTTTATATGTACTAACAACTCACCACTTATCAAGGCCTAGAGGCCACTCAAGGATAAGCGTTAATGAGTTTGTCGGAAGGACAGCGAAACAACAACGTGAGGATTGGTCAAATATTAGATTATTTATGAGGACGGCTCAACAAAAAATTTGTTAACATTGGACTTGAAAACGACCGTGCTATAGTCAACTGGGAAGCATTCCCATAGTATCGTGTTCTACAGACGGATAGTTCTTGGAAAGAAACTTTGCTCATGGAAGTTCTGTTTAGTTTTAGATACACAGAAGGAGAAAGGAAAATTATTTACAATTGTTGTAGCTAGACGAGTTCTTGTTGTAAATGCTTTACAGAGGGCATCATAGATTGGAGCTCAGTCGAGCACCTACCATGAAAATAAGGATAGAGTAGAGAAAGACTAGCAACGTCTATTCTGTGAGAAAGGGGCTGCATAGAAGAGAAGAGATTGGAGCTCAGTCGAGCGCCTTCCATGGAAATAACGATAGAGTAGAGAAAGACTAGCAACGTCTCTTCTGTGAGAAAGGGGCTGCAGAGAAGAGAAGAGATTGGAGCTCAGTCGAGCACCTACCATGAAAATAAGGATAGAGTAGAGAAAGACTAGCAACGTATCTTCTGTGAGAAAGGGGCTGCAGAGAAGAGAAGAGATTGGAGCTCAGTCAAGCACCTTCCATGGAAATAACGATAGAGTAGAGAAAGACTAGCAACGTCTCTTCTGTGAGAAAGGGGATGCAGAGAAGAGAAGAGATTGGAGCTCAGTCGAGCACCTACCATGAAAATAACGATAGAGTAGAGAAAGACTAGCAACGTCTCTTCTGTGAGAAAGGGGCTGCAGAGAAGAGAAGTGATTGGAGCTCAGTCGAGCACCTACCATGAAAATAATGATAGAGTAGAGAAAGACTAGCAACGTCTCTTCTGTGAGAAAGGGGCTGCAAAGAAGAGAAGAGATTGGAGCTCAGTCGAGCACCTACCATGAAAATAACGATAGAGTAGAGAAAGACTAGCAACGTCTCTTCTGTGAGAAACGGGCTGCAGAGAAGAGAAGAGATGGAGCTCAGTCGACCACCTACCATGAAAATAAGGATAGAGCAGAGAAAGACTAGCAACGTCTCTTCTGTGAGAAAAAGGTTGTAGGAAAGAGAACAGGACATCCCCCCCCTCACCCACTAGATTTCGAAGTCGATTTTTTATTCTGTCAAGGCACGAAAGGTGACTCTGAGCGGCACCTCCCCAGATGTGGCAACAGTACTCCATCTGAGGATGTATTTGACTCTCATACAAATAGAGGATTACGTCAGGTGTGAGATACTTTCTGGAGCGGTAGAATGATCCAACCATTTTCCCAGCGACCTTAGAAACAGATTTGATATAAGTCTTCCATTTGAGGTCTGGCATGAAGGTCAGTCCTAGGAGCTTATCAAAGCAGGGGACTTCTTCAAAGAGAGAGCCATTATTTCAATTGGGGCAGAGTGAGGGTCCGAGCGTTGGTGGTGAAAGGAGAGAAGCTTGGTTTTAGATGTATTAAAAGTAACCAGCCACCTTGTTTTTCTATTGCACTATGTGCTCCAGGTCCGAAGAGAGAGAGAGGAACAGAGAGATCTTGATCATTAATGCTCTTCGAAGTGTTGCCATAGATAGTTGTGTCATCTGCATAAACGTCAACGAATGAACTTCGAATGTGATTTGGGAGATCATTGATGAAAATCAGGAATAGGGTTGAGCCCAGAATAGATCCTGTATCTCTACAAAGCCACCATCCGCCCATGCATGGAGTATTGTTGCCACATCTGGGTTGGTGCATCATCTACTAGTCTCTCCCTCCTTGACAAGGTCCAAAAAAAGAGTCGCCAACCTAATAGGTCCCTCACTGTCAACCAAGCTCCAGTCCCTGTCCCATCGCCGCAATGTAGCATCCTTATGTTTGTTTTACAAGTACTTCAATGGATTATGCTCCGATGAATTGGCTACTCTGGTGCCCCCTCAACGTAAATTCACTAGACTAACTCGACAATCAACTAAATCTCATTCATTCACTGTGGAGGTCTCCAGATGCCGGAGAGCCTTCTACTCAAATAGCTTCTTTCCTCGTGCTGCTGGCCTCTGGAACTCCCTCCCTACCCCCTGTTTCCCCGACAGTACTGACATGCAGAAATTTAAAACTAATGTAAACATACATCTCGCTGCGCAGATCCCAATTTAGGTTGCCCCCCCCCCCCAACCTCCTTCCTTTTCTATCTTCTCAGTAGCCCCTTATGTCTACAGTTGCGGCCTGCCTTGTTTGGGGTGAACTATGTTAAAACAAAAAAAAAAAAAAGCACGCCAGCATTGATATTATGTGCCTCAGACTCCTGCTCATCAACGACTACTTTTATAAACCTATTAGAGATGAAGAATAATTCGATGGTTGAGAGTACATTTCCAGATATTCCATAGCTAGCGAACTTGTGAAGCAAACCTTTGTGCTAAACCCTATCAAAAGTCTTTGGCATGTTAAGAGCTATTGCTCTAGAAATGACGCCTCTATCAATAGATTCACTGATCCCATATGATATTATAGTCAGCACACCAGCAGTTGATCTTGCAGGACGAAATCCATATTGCTTGCCACCGAGTAGATTCTTTTTTGCTAAGGTGGTTGACAACTTCTTGATTTATCAGAGATTCAAACAACTTACTCATGATGCACAGGAGACTGATTAGTCTGTACCGAGATGCAAAAGACTGATCTTCAGCATTTTTGACGAAGTTTTCCAAGGTGATGGGAAACATTCTTCCTTTAAGCAATGATTGAAGAGTTTTGTAAGGGTAGGAGTTAGTTCCGGTTGCAGCTTCTTAAGCACTATGATTAAAATGTATTTATAGAGGAAAAACATAGAATTAAATATTTGAATAAGCATAATAAACCCTCCATTCTGTAATAAAGACTAATGTATATATATATATATATATATATATATATATATATATATATATATATATATATATATATATATATATGGGGTAAGGTACACGATAAGTCATGAAAATGAAATGCTGTGGTAGACAAAATGTTTGAAAAAAGAGACAAACAGAAAGGTTAGAATGCAGGAAAAAAAAACGAGATTTGACCGGTTTCATTTGTATTATCGAACGTCTTCAGAAAAAGTGAAGATTTGGAAACAATTTTATTTTGAAGGCACACACATGGGAGACGGAAAAGATGATCCGATTGGACCATATAAGAAGACTTTTAGCTACATTTAAATATGATTTGACAAGTAGGTGACATATTCTTTTTTATTTCTTATTCTTTTTTTATACTTTTATTTCTTTTCTTTTTCTTTTTCATTTTCGCACCTACCGAGCTAGTATAGGGGAGGCGGTAGGCGGAGGGGGTAAAGGCGATAAAAGGGAAGAAGACAGAGAAACTATCCAGGATAAACACACACAAAGTGGAAGATATATATATATATATATATATATATATATATATATATATATAAACATGCATACAATTATGTATGTAAATAAATATAAGTATAAATAAACACAAACTAAATCATCACAACATAGGAGTGGGCATGAAATTGATACGAATAAGCAGACCTATCTTTGATATTTTCCGATTAATTTTTGGAGGCTTGTGTTCGGTGTATCAATTTCATATGATAATACGAACGAAACCGGTCAAATCTCTTGTTTTTGTTTTTCTCCTGCATTCTAACCTGTTTTCCGTTTGTCTCTTTTTTCAAACATATATATATATATATATATATATGTACTTCCATCCGATTATGCAAAAGTGCCTTTTTCTAGCCCCCCCCCCCCCGGACGAAACCATTTGAAGTGGTGAGGGGAAGTGAGAAAGCAAATAGCAAGTCAGACAACCACCTCAGATTTACCCTGCTGTCTGAAATGAATTTAGAAAGTCAACGGTGGATTTTTTTTTTCTTTAGGTCATGAGAAATGATAATAATAATTTATATATGAAAAATTAAATTACTGACGTAATTCTATGGTTTTATATGAATATTTTAGTTATATACCTAGAGAAATGGCTAGTGCGAACACTGGCGAAACATTTTTTTTTGTCATTTTTGATGAAGGGTGTACACTAGTATAAGTAAAGAAACTTATTTTTTTTTTCATCTAATTTACATAGGTGTTTCTATTTCTGAATTCGTAGAATGACGAAAGAAATGATGACGTCAAAATAACGAGCGATGGCGAATAGTCAGAGAGAAATAAGTATTATGCGTATGGCTAATATCGTGAAGCGATTTTATGAGGAGAAAACATTTACTTCTTTTTTGAGATTCGCTAAAAGAAAATATAAGGTGATATTGAGATGCTTTTGTTTCAAGATGGGAAAAGAAATGGAGAGATATCTAAGAATCAGGCGAATCAATGGAGCGATTGGAATTGTCGGGCCGAAGAGCAGAAGAAAAAGATGCTAAAAATGTTTATGGAAAATATGAAAATGGGAAATGAGAAAGAAATATTTGTATTTTCAGAATTATGGATGAGCGACAAAGAAGAAAGAGTACAAGAAAAAAATATATATGGAGAGAAAGAGAACGAGAGAGAAAGAGAGAAAAAGAGAGAGAGATTGAAAGAGAAAGAGAGAGAGAGAGAGAGAGAGAGTGAGAGAGATAGAGAAAGAGAGAGATAGAGAAAGAGAGAGATAGAAAGAGAGAAAAAGAGAGAGAGATTGAAAGAGAGAGAGATTGAAAGAGAGAGAGAGAAAGAGAGAGAGAGATAGAGAGAGAAAGAGAGAGAGAGAAAGAGAAAGAGAAAGAGAGAGAGAGAAAGAGATAGAGAGAGAGAGAAAGAGATAGAGAAAGAGAAAGAGAGAGATAGAGAAAGAGAGAGAGAGAAAGAGAGAGAGAGAGATAAAGAGAGAGAGAGAGAAAGAGAACGAGAGAAAGAGATAGAGAGAGAAAGAGAACGAGAGAAAGAGAACGAGACAGAAAGAGAAAAAGAGAGAGAATAGAATAATATATATATATATATATATATATATATATATATATATATATAGAGAGAGAGAGAGAGAGAGAGAGGGGGGGGGGGGAGAGAGAACAAACTAGAAAAGAATGGAACAAAAATAAGAGAAAAGTGTAAAAAAAAAACCCCAAAAAACAACATCAACACAAAAACAATGGACGCATTCACATAATCAGACCAAAACTGAAAACCTGCAACAAAACTACTCGAGTGAAACAGTTTGCTTGTTTTTGAATAAAAATAATAAAAAAAAAAAAAAAAGAATTCATTTCATTTTTGCTTGAATTGAAATGATGCATCCAAACAATGTAAGCAGCTGAAAATAGTTAATTAGACTTAAACCTGTACTTTTGAAATTGGCTTGCAACTATTGATTGCTTTAATTTCATTAAAATTTCATTAAAATCTCATTAAAATTAATATTAAATTTACATTCAAATTTCTATTTCTATAAAGTTAAGTATATTGTTTTTGTAACAGCTGGTTGATCCGGCTTCTTCCCTGACCTGCACTACATCCCAAACCAATGGTGGCCCATGCACGGTGATCCTGAGTAAGTTCGCAAGAGATGGCAAGCCACGCACAATTCCACCCTGAAGACCGACCATCTGTGGACCTGAGAGTTCAACCAAGTCCTCCAGCTGTCCACCGACATGCTTGCGCAACCCAGACAGAGAGGTAGTGAGGATTACGCTGTGAATTAGCTCCCCTTCCGGGCGATGAGCTGCAAGTTAGGTATATATTTTTATATTTGTTCTTCTCGGCCTTTTGGTCGAGATCAAAGTGTAGTATCTGTTCCGGTGGATACTGCACCCCATAGACTGGTATTGTCTTGGCCTTTCGGGGCTTGATTTACGCCAGTCTATGGGTCTGTCCTGTGCAGTTCTAGGAGGTTCACTCTCCCAGGCTTTGCCTTCTCACCCTTTGAGAGGGGGTTAGTTTATTGCTTACTGCCTGAGGCGCGCCTACTGGAGAATGCCGACGGGGCTGCCCAGGCATTTTTTGTAGGTCAGAGTGCTCACATTCTCGGGTGCTGGCTTTTCAAATCCCGACCTTGTGTCACATCTTACCGCTGTGGGAGGGAGATAAATAACTTGTATGTACATGATTCACTCCTAAACTAATGAACTAATCACTATGAATTTTGGAACACAGCTATTAGGTGTAAGGTATCTAAATGTGGGTTATATTTAGTTTAATTTAGTTTCATGCAAAGGGGGCAAAGAGGGGGTGAGGGTGGAAGCCCTTTGTAAAAATTCAGTTATCTCTGATTTTTGTGAAATTTTAACAATAGGTATTAGACATCAATTAATAAATATTCCCCAAAATTCAGTTTCTTTCGGATATTTTTAAGGGGTTTTAAGGGGGCATAATATAAGCAATTTCACATTTGAAAATTCAAATATTTCAGATTTGCATTAAATTTGATCCATATTCATTAGACATCAATCAAGCAAAATTCCCTGAATTACAATTTCTTCTCAAGACCCCTCAAGTTTAAGCCTTAAATTTTAAACATTTTCTAGAATCTATATCATGTAATGAATTCTGATCAAAATTTGAATAAGGATTCAAGACATAAGGTTTAGTATTATTATATCTTGATTTTAATTTTTGTAAGGGGATATAAAATTGGTGCAAAACTCTTCTGTTCGGAAATAAATTTTACCCGTCCTGAGATGGGTATTTTTCTAGTATATATATATAGCCTTGGAAGTTTCTCAACCATTAAAACTATATAAAAAAAACAACAACCTTAAGTCCCAAGTCGTTCAGTGGAAAATCACTCATGTAAGTCAATTTAACTTTTACAGTTATTATATTAGTTTGCTTCTAACATGATTTAAGGGATCATCAGTTGTTTACCATGAAAAACTGTTTCGGGAATATATATATATATATATATAAAAGAGAGAGAGAGAGATAGAGAGAGAGATAATACTTTAAAGATATAAATAATATCTTTAACCAGTAGACTATCAGGATAAAAACAAAGCTCAATATAGTGTATAGAGCAATCTATATATATATATATATATATATATATATATTTAATATTATCTTTTATATTAATATTTTGTTTTTTTGACATTATTATTATTTTTATTTTTTTGATTTTGATTTTTTAATTTTGATTCTTAACGGTCCCAACCACGTGACTTTCCAAATTTAAATTTTCTTTTCTTTTTTCTCCATTTCATTCTTTCCAAATATGATCTACGGTTAAGATCGGATTCTAACTCTGCCTGATGAGATCTCAGTTTATAATAGCTGTTGATCGATAGCATCGACATGCCAGTGTCGCAGATTTTGTACATGTCTGTGTAAATAAAAATAATCATATATATATATGATTGCCTGTGTGTGTATATATATATATATATATATATACACACACACACACACACACATACACACACACATGCCATCATCAGGTTACAATGGTTTCAACTCATATTTCAGAGTTACGACTCAGTAATTAAATAATACTCACTTTGGCTTTTGACGTTTACATTGTAAATAAAACTGCACAGAAACTAGTTCGGATTATTTGGATTACTGCTCTCATCTTGGATATGAGTTCTGTCATCAACAGTGCTATACCTTCCGGGAAGGGTGCGAGTGCTTGAGATGTTGGTCTGTAATTGATGTTTCTTCCATCGGCAATTGTGGATTCTATCTCGGATGAGCTCATGCCATACTCTTCTTGCAGTCTTTTATGTTCCCCTGAAACTGACTGGTAGTTTCAACGTTAAGCCTAGCGGAATAACTTTGAAGTACTGTTGTCATATTTGGGCTGATGAATCTCCGTCCCACTTGAGGGTTCTTGATAAGGTTCAGAAACGTATCTGTAATTTGGTTGGCCCCACCCTTCTTCACTGCACCCTCTCTCTCACAGATGTTATGTTGCTAGTCTCAATCTTTTCTATAAATATTATTATGGCATGTCTTCTTCAGAATTGTCTAATCTATTCCCTGCTTCCTTTATTCCAGCTTGTTGGTCTAGTGGTCTTCACCAATTCGCTGTTTTGATACCTCAGGTAGTTTTTTTCCAAGAACTGCAAGCTTGTGGAACTCTCTTTCTGCTGACTGTTTTCCTCCTACCTATAGCTTTGTTTTTTTCAAGACCAAGGTCAATAGGCATCTCCTGTGTTTGCGATAATCATCTTTTGTTCTTGTTAGCTCCTTACATCAAGTGGCTTCATGCCTTGTCTGGAGCGATTTCCATAAAAAAAGATCACGGTAACTGCATAGGAATGTGAGCTAGTTTTTGGCATTGTTTGAAAATTTGTTTCCATTTTCAGCCGGGATCAAAGTGTAGTATCTGTTCCGATGGATACTGCACCCCATAGACTGGTATTGTCTTGGCCTTCGGGGCTTGATTTATGCCGGTCTATGGGTCTGTCCTGTGCAGTTCTAGGAGGTCCACCCTCCCAGGCTTTGCCTTCTCACCCTTTGAGAAGGGGTTAGTTTATTGCTAATCGCCTGAGGCGCCCCTACCAGAGAATGCCGACGGGGCTGCCCAGGCATTTTTTGTAGGCCAGAGTGTTCAAATTCTCGAGTGCTGGTTTATCAAATCCCACTTTCCCGACCTTGTGTCACATCTTACCGCTGGGGGAGGTAGATAAATAACTTGTTTCCATTTCTGTATTATTTCGGATCCATACCAATTTGATATTATATTTCAGAATTTTTGAGCTGAGGATTGATAATTTGTATGACTTTTGTTAAAAGATATTTCTATGTAACTGACCCATTTGGCATAAAGGTAAGCGTGTTTGCTAATGAGCTGGGAGACCAGGGTTCAATCCTCAGTCAAGTGATACCAAAGACCCAGACAATTGTTTTTGAAGCCCCCTTGCTAAACAATCGGCATTATAAAGTGAGTATCAAGGGTAAGTGGAGTAATCCTGAGAAAGGAGTGGCGCCCTCCCTTACATCTCAGTGTAGTATCCGATGAAAAGGGAGCCTTCGGGTCACCCTTTACTATGGTCAACCACTTCACTTTTTTACTATTTTCTTGTAACATTCAATGTCGTCTGTTGTCGTCTGTTGTTATCTATGGAGTTAGATGAACCTTCTATCTTTAATTATAATGGAGAACGGATATCTTTCTTTCTGTTATAAGATAAATAATGAAAAAGCTTAAAAACAAACAAACAAACAAAGGTGCATTCACTGAGTAAAGAAATGTAGAGATTTTGGCGCTGTTAATGGTACTAATTACACAAGAACACATCGACAACTACAAGCAGAAGAATAAACAGAAATAATTCAAGAACCGTGCTAATGGAAACGGCAGCCAATAGCAAAAAAGATATATACAGCCGTCAAACAATGCCAAAAAGTCTCATCATGTCTTGTCTGGTGATCTTCACATTGGAAGATATATATTAAAAAAAAATGAAAAAAAAAAAAAAAAAATGGAGAGCCAGCCTGTTTTTTTTCTTCTTCTCTCCATAACTTTTGAAAGGATAAAAATTTGGCTATTTAATTCACTGAATTTTCCTACAAATTTACATTACTAAAATCTTCAAACAATTGATTTTGGGGAAAAAAATAAAGAATAAAATAAAAAAAATGAAGAAGTACCCTGTTTTTTTTCTTCTCTCTATAACTTTTGAAAGGATAAAAATTTGGCTATTTAATTCACTGAATTTTCCTACAAATTTACATTACTAAAATCTTCAAACAATTGATTTTGGGGAAAAAAATAAAGAATAAAATAAAAAAAATGAAGAGGTACCCTGTTTTTTTTCTTCTCTCTATAACTTTTGAAAGGATAAAAATTTGGCTATTTAATTCACTGAACTTTCCTACAAATTTACATTACTAAAATCTTCAAACAATTGAAAAATAAATGTTTATTATTTCGATTATTCAGACTACTATTTTCTTATTGATTATTTTCATTTCAATGATTTCAAGTAGTGAATAAGAATTAAATTGCAAAATGATAACAAGCAGACGAAGCCAACTAGTTTTCAATTAAACTATGAATATGACTCAGACTGTCCGAGATAATTTATAGGGTGACCGCAAAATAATGCCACCCATGGAAGCGTTAAAATTCGCAATGCTTTCAGCAATCCAACCATATTTGGTAAAAATAAACTACTATCCTCATCTTGGTTATTATTTTCACAACGTTTTGGCCGATTTAACCTCCGACCTTCTTCAGGTGCATCTTTTTGAACTCAAGAATCTATGCGGAATTTCAAACTGAACGTGTTTTTAATCTATGAAGATAGATTGTTCTTGTTCTATCAGCCATGACCGGTAGTAGAAGTCATTTTTATGTTATTCTTAGTATCGCCTGTAGTGAGGATTGAACCTTAAACCTGTAGAAGACTGTCACTTAGAACTGATTGTTACTTAACACCAATTACGTGCCGAGGTCTGGTGATGCCCGGAGCCAACTCCTTGATTGTATGCTCCAAAGAATCAAGTACAAGTCCTAGTACTAAGAAATATGATTGGTGTTCAGTAATGACCAATTACCGAACCAATGAGCTCTCAATTAATTTTAAAATTTTGCTGTTTTGCTGTTTTGCAGAATCAGAAGAAGAGAGCCTTCTTTTCTTGTGGAGAGTTTATTAGGGGAGAAAATTGTCTGATACAGTAAAGGGGTCAGTATCAATAATGCAAACAATAAGTTCAATTGTCTGCAGTGTAGCCCTTTTATCTTTTAGTCTACATTCAAGTGCGGACAAAGAGGTTAATACCTCCAACCCACATGACTAGCAGGAAAATCCCACCCCTTCATCGCAGAGGTCTTTAGATGCCGGAAGATTTCTATTTGATAGTTTCTTTCTTCGGACTACTTGCCTATGGAATTTCCTCTCTGCTCCCTTGTCAATACCAAAATGCATAAATTTAAATGTAATGCGAACAAACATCTTGCTGCCCAACTCCCCACCTAAGTTGCCTCCTTATAAATCTGGTACCTATCACAGTGACTCCTTATGTTTCAGTGGCAATATGCCCTGTTTAGGATGAACAAAGGTTAAAAAAAAAAAAGACACCGAAACAGCAGAATACTAGACATTATCCCTGCAAAATAATATCGTGACAGCCGTAGTGGTTTTGGAAAACGTTTTAATGTCATAAAAATAAAAACGCTAATTCTATTTATCTTCCTCCCACAAGGTAAGATGTGATACAAGGTCGGGAAAGTGGGAAAGAACAAGCGCTCGAGAATTTGAGCACTCTGGCTGTTTAAAAATTGCCTGGGCAGCCTCGTCGGCATTCCCCGGTAGGGGCGCCTCAGACAGTAAGCAATAAACTTACTCCTCCGCAAAAAGGGGAGACAAAGCCTGGGGGGATGCACCTCCTAGAACTGCACAGGACCGACAACCCCCAATAGACCGGCGTAAATCCAGACCCAAAGGCCCGGACAATACCGGTTTCTTTTTTTTTCTAGAAAATACTTTATATATGTGTTTTGAGGCATGTCCGTCCGTCCGTCCGTCCAGATTTTTCTCCGCAACCATCCATTGAATTTCTCTGCAATTGTTCTGGATATAAAATGAGCATCCTTGACCTCAGAAAAATTCTGATTCGCGCCCCTAGGGGGTCAAAGGGGGGTCAAAAATGCCCCAAATTGCCCAAATTTATTGTTGCATTTTACACTTGCCCCATAGAGTCACATACAGAGGGGGACCACGCACGCACGGCTTGTTGTTATTATTATTATTAAAAACTGTGTTCTGCGGCTACGGTAGTCAAATGACATCCCGTAGCTGCAGTCAGTCCTCCATGCTAGTCCCAGGCCATCTGGCCTTGTCATGCGCAAGTTGTCGTAGGCAATGAAGTTGTTTCGCTGTACGTAGTGGTCCTAGTCCCACCTGCTTGAGGTCAGCACATAGTGTGCCCAGCAGATTTGTGCAGTGCCGTCCTAAATGTCATGGCATTAATGATTCATGACAGAACAGAGGAAGTAACTCTGATAGCCGCAGCTCCGAACATACAGAGCCCTTAAAAGGCTGACATATAATAGAGTCAAGAGCTATTCTCCGCAGAGAGGTCTTTGTGGAAACTCAGAAAAGCTGTACCTGAGACGATTTTGGCTAAATCGTCAGAAGGCGTCTTTTTTGGTTTGGGTCGATGCACCGTTGAACAGGCTGCCAGAAGCTGTGGTCAGCCCGATAGACGACCAAACAGTTCAAGGCAGTGCTGGATGCATCATGGCAGCTGATCTTTGGGTAATTACCCAAAATTTGAGCAGCGTGGGGATGCGTTTCTGGCATAAAACATTAACCAAAATCTAAACAAGCCGCGCATGCGTGGTCCCCCTCTGCATGTGACTCGATGTGGCGAGTGTAAAATGCAATAAATTTGGGCAATTTGGGGCATTTTTGACCCCCCTTTGACCCACTGGGGGCGCGAACCAGAATTTTTCTGAGGTCAAGGATGCTCATTTTATATCCAGAACAATTGCCTCTACATTTTGACCAAGTTTCAGAAAAATTGAATGGATGGATCAAACGTTATGGGAGAAAAGGGTAATTTTTTGCCATTTTGGGGGCTTTTGACCCAGATATTTTCCAAGGTCAGTGATACTTATTTTCTATTAGAAACAATTTCCTCCATATTTTGGCCAAGTTTCAAAGAAATTGAATGGATGGATGAAAAGTTATGGGGCAAAAAACGTCATTTTTTGCCATTTCAGGGCCTTTTGACCCCCTGGAGGGCTAACCAGATTTTTTTTCAAAAATCGGAGAATGTCACTTTCTAATCTGACCAAAGTTACAACTTCATGCAAAATTTCAGAGAAATTCAATGGATGGTTGCGGAGAAAAATCTGGACGGACGGACATGCCTCAAAACATAAGTCCCCCGATTTTATAAATCGGGGGACCAATAAGCTTCCTGAGAAGTTTTTCACCCCAGCACCAAGTCATGGTCTCCACGGACGTACCATAGTCACTTTCTGCTCATTAGAAGAAATGTAGCATTCTCTGTCGGTGATTCTGCTTCGCAAAACAGCCTACCAGAGATAGTGACGATGTCTATCATATCCAGTATTAAAGTCGCCTTGGACAAACATTCAGACGGTATATAGATGTACACATCTTCTAACTGTCCTTTTACATGGCTTGTTGCACTTTTACATGGCTTGTTGCACTCTTCTATTTTTGCAAATAAATTTGATTTGATTTTCCATAATGTCAGAAAACTATTTCAATTTTTATCATATATATTTTTTTTTCTCTTCGCTCTCTGTTATACTCATATACCAGTCTCCGCATACACCCCCCCCCCAGACACACGACACATTTTCATTCCCACGAATCCAAACCTAACTTACTCATTCCACAAATTCTTGACATAGCCAGCTGGTCAAAACCTACTACTCCCCAAAAATTTCACACATACCCACAACAAAATCACCCTGCCTCCCCCCCACCCATTTCACCCTTCCGACTATTTCTCTCACACTCTTACCCACCTACCGCTCCCACTTTCAAACCACCTTAATTTTGTCAAATCTTTTCTAAAACCATGACATACCCACACACCAAATCACAGAACCTACCCCTACTCTTTCCTCCACCCCTCCACTTCTTCACTAACAACCATCCACATTTTTTTCCGTTCACCCCCACCACCCACTTTTTCACTAAGAACCATCCTCATTTATTTCATTCCATGCTACTGACTTCATTAAGCCCGTACCTCGGGTCTGCGCATCCAGTAATGGCTACTACTTTTTATCATCAACCCATCTACAGTCATATAAAAAGGTCCAGAGTGACCCCCACCTCCACCCCCAAAAATGCCATCCATGGAATAATTAATAAAATTCACAATCCTTTCTACAATCCAACCATATTTAGTACAAATAAACTTCAGTCTATGTCTGACTTGTCCACCAAGTTTCAGTCATCAATGTCCAACAGTCTTTGTTTTATCAATTATATTTATCTACCTCCCACAAGGTAAGATGTGACACAAGGTTGGGGAAGTGGGATTAGATAAGCCAGCGCTCTTGAGGTGAGCACTCTGGCCATTAAAAATTGCCTGGGCAGCCCCGTCAGCATTCCCCGGTAGGGGCGCCTGAGGCAGTAAGCAATAAACTTACTCCTCCCCAAAGAGGGGACGCAAAGCCTGGGAGGGTGGACCTCCTAGAACTGCACAGGACAGCATGCAGTATCCATCGGAACAGATACTACACTTTGATCATGGCCAAAAGGCCACATCAATGATATGTGGGGAAATTTTGGTGATTGTTTCATCAGTCGGAGAATATTTCTGTTAACGTTTTTTTTTTTTTGAATACCCATTTCTGAGCCTAATCTTGCATTCAAACAAGAAAAATATTTAATAATTTCCGCATTGAATGAAAGCAAAACTCTACGCGGGTATAAATAAACATTGGAGACATTTTTTTTGAAGTGGTAATAAAATGGAAAATTTTATTCACTAGTAAATATATGCTCTCTCTCTCTCTCTCTCTAGTCGCATATTTTTGCTGGTATGTATAATGTAAGTGTAATGCCTGGGAGGATAGTATCATGACAAACGAACATATATTACACTACAACCCCCTAAAGAGGAGGAGGTAATGCCTGGGATGGTTGGTCTCATGACAACAGAACAAATACTACACTAATCCCCCTGTCCCCTCAAAAAGAGGAGGTAATGTCTGGGAGGATGGTATCATGACAAAACATGACAGGAATCAGAAATATTATTTTTTGTTACAATCAAAGAGAAGTAATTCTGTATGGAAGAATAAAGAGTTACATCCGTTTTTTTAAAGATGGTGCCCATTTGAAAATAATTCCGACCTGGATAAAGTATTTTCTGGAAGGAATTAAATCGAATTACATTTCATTCTTTTTAACAACATGCGGCAACGATCCACAAAAAAAACTGACGTATCAGAATCAAATATTGATTTTGTAGGAAGAAAGCTATCGATGACAAAGAAATGATAAACGGACTGACTTTACTTTATATATTGGATGAAGTGACTTTTGGGAAGTAAATGATTACATAGGATCATCGGCAAATGATGAGTTTGAAGGAGTATTTATTTACTCCTCTCCAGGAGTTAGGCACAAGGCCAGTTTTATCTTACTCCCACAAGGTAAGATGTGACCCAAGGTTGGGTCGGGAAAGTGGGGCTTGAAAAGCCAGCACCCGAGAGGTGAGCACTTTAGCCATTAAAAATTACCTGGGCAGCCCCGTCGGCATTCCCCGGTAGGGGCGCCTCAGGCAGTAAGCAATAAACTTACTCCTCCCCAAAGAGGGGAGGCGAAGCCTGGGAGGGTGGACCTCCTAGAACTGCACAGGACAGACCCATAGACCGGCGTAAATCAAGCCCCGAAGGCCAAGACAATACCAGTCTATGGGGTGCAGTATCCATCGGAACAGATACTACACTTTGATCTTAGCCAAAAGGCCAAGAACAGATACTACACTTTGATCTTAGCCAAAAGGCCAATGAAGGAGTAAACAGAATGCAATAAAACGTACCGACGATAAAAATGGTTTTATGTTGTTTTTCTTTTTTTGAATATTATTAAATGAGGAATCATTTCGAGTTAAAATATATTTAGTATTACACATGTAATCTGAAGAGAAACACGTTTGAAATATGCTAGAATAATCGAGATTTTAATAAAAATGAACCGGAAGTAGTGCATTTAGCTCATGGCGCCATGTTTTTCTTTTGTATCGCTCAAGACGAAAAAAGTATTAAAACGTCTTGTTTTTCTCTATTACTACGTAATACTAAATTGATTTTAACTACAAAACGCTCTTTATGTCATAATATTTTTTTAAAATACACACAAATATATATATATATATATATATATATATATATATATATATATATATATATATATATTATCACCTATACACTAATTTTA